>JAPKLW010000945.1:157514-301080 GCA_026898455.1 Plectranthus barbatus | reverse complement strand
TAATAAATGGCGATTCATGTCGCCTATTGTAGACTCAGTTCCTACAAAAATAACATGTAATATTATTTTTTATGAAGCTACTTTAGTGTGCAAGACATTAAAAGCCAAAGGGATGAGTTTCATGAAACTAATGATGTCAACAACACTTCAGGCTCGAATACTTCCGAAGCTGAACAGAATGATCCGACTAGGTTGATGAATGAATCATCATCTCTATTGGAGACCTTGACTGGTAATCGACAGTCAAGAGGGCCACTGATGCAATCGGTAATGCTGAGGCCACCATAAAATCTTTTGAAGAACTTACAGATCAACAGGGAACCAAAGGAGATAAGGTTGCTCAACCATCTGAAGATTCCCAGAATAGCGAGAGGTTTACTGAAGACAACCCTGCTGAAGACAACCAAGAGCAGAATGCTGCAGATAGGAGTACTACATCAGTTATATAAAGACCTGCAAACGAAGTGCCAGAAGACAATCCTTCAGAAGAGGACGACTCAACAAGGGCAGCAGACAAGTTGGAGACTCTACAGCTTGTTGATGTACCAGTATCTGAAGAACCCAATTGACCTTCGAGCAGTCAAGTTATGCCTGTAGAAGAACTTCAAAGACCCAAAGGCTGCTAAGAGATCACCCTGCTCAAGCAATTCTAGGAGATATTGTTGATCCAATTCATACCAGACATAGTGCACTACTTGCCTACTTCATATCTCAAGAAGAACCTACCAAAGTAACAGAGGCACTCAAGTCAGCAGACTGGATCAATGCGATGCAAGAGGAACTATCAGAGTTAACAAGGAATAATGTATGGGATCTCGTCGATCGTCCAGCACATCAGTCAGTGATCGGAACTTAGTGGGTATTCAAGAATAAGCGAGACAAAAATGGACTTATCATTCGCAATAAGGACACACTAGTTGCTAAACGATATTTTCAGTGTGAAGGAATATATTTCGACGAAACATTTGCTCCAGTAGCTTGCTTGGAAGCAATCAGATTATTCCTAGCATAAGTTACTCATCATGGGTTCACAATATTTCAAAAGGACGTCAAGAGTGCATTCCTTAACGGCGAATTGAAAGAAGAAGTCTACGTGGAACAACCTCCAGGTTTCGAGCAAGGAAACAAGGCTTATAGACTAAGGAAAGCCCTCTACGAATTAAAGCAAGCCCCAAGAGCGTGGTATGAGACGCTATCACAATTCTTGCTGAAGAACAGTTTTAGAAAAGGGATGATCGAGGATGCTGAGGATATCTTGATTGTCCAAATCTATGTGGACGATATCATTTTTAGATCAAGAAATTTAAGTCTTTGCGCGAAGTCTGCTCAGCTTATGCAAACTAACTTTCAATTGAGTATGATGGGAAAAATGTCATACTTCTTAGGTCTTCAAGTACAACAATCAGAAGATGGGATTATTATTCATCAGAAGAAGTATACGAGGGATCTCATCAGCAAATTTTGCCTAGAAAAGATGAACACTCTGCAGATTCCCATGAGCACAACATGTCAGATATTAATTGATGAAGAAGGCGAATTCGTAGACCCCACAGCATACAGAGGAATAATAGGGTCACTATTTTACTTGACAGCAAGCAGACCAGACATTTCATATGTTGTAGGAGTGTGTGACAGATATCAAACAAATCCGAAGAAGTCACATATGGAGTATGCTCGAAGAATTGTTCGATATCTGAAAGGAACAGAATCCTTAGAAATTTGGTATCCCAGAGCAGGGGATCTCACACTCATAGGATACTCAGATTCGGATTCTGGAGGTTGCAGAATTTACCGGAAGAGTACGAGTGGAACATGTCAATTCTTAGGTCATAAACTGATAAGCTGGTTCAGCAAAAAGCATCACTCCGTTGCAACATCTATCACAGAAGCAGAATATGTAGCTGCAGCAAGCTGTTGTACACTAGTGTTGTGGATCAAGCAACAACTTCAAGATTATGAAGTCAGCACTGGTTGTGTTTCCATCTACTGCGGCAACAATAGTGCGATGTGCATCACGAAAAATCATGTTCATCACACTCATACAAAGCACATCGATATTCGACATCACTTCATCAGAGATCATGTCGAAAAGAAGGATTTTTCAGTGGATTATATCATAACAGAGGATCAGCTAGCAACTATATTCACCAAACCTCTAGCAGAAAGCAGATTCAAAGAGCTATGTCTTAAGCTCGGATTATTGGAATTAGATGAAATTTTGGAAGAATGAGTCCCAGCTCTCATTCTGTTCTTGAGAATTATCATTGGTATTCTTTAGAAGTTGCGGAATAAGAGTGTGTCCCAGCTCACGCTCTTGAAAAGACAAATCGTCAATGATTGTTGAGTCTCAGCTCTCAGCAAGTCTACCATTATGTATAGAAGAATACTAATATTAGCCGATTACTAGATTATTGAGTCCCAGCTCTCAGTAGTCCAGATGATCAGTAAAATGGGATATTGAATTCAACAGATTAAGTCAAGTTTGAGTCCCAGCTCTCAGCAAAAGGAAACAAGACTGCTGAACCAATATAAAACTGAATCAATCTTTGGAAATTGATCAGATATGGGAAGAAATATCGGGATAATCTACCGACATATCAATCAAGATCATCATCAAGATCTAAGCGATGATACGTATTCGCTATCATTACTGAAGATTTCGTTTAAAGGCTCGAGACGATTCAGTTCAGAAAATTATCACCACGTGGAAAGGCAATAGCGAAACCATCGGTTCCCTAGGCAGACGAAGTAATGAAAAGATCGAGTCTCTAGGAGAGGTTGCGTCTATTTAAGAGAAGATAACTCCCTCTAGATATTCAAATCTCCATACCTTGAAACCCTAGATCAATCTTCTGCCTTTATTCCCATCTTTCCAGAAACCTTGCTCGATTATCAGAAATGTCCACCTTTATCATTTCACCAAAAGACCTCCAGAATGGGTGTGAGCAACGTTGATAAGCTCGTATTTCTACTCACTTATCGCATTGTTTTTCTTTTTATTTTTTTGCATTTTAACTTGTTTTCTTGAATAAACTGAGCATGAGTATATATTAGAGGGTGTTATGCTTGCCATGGTAAGATTTCGCAGGTTTTAGGCCAAATCCAATGGAGAAACCGTACCAAAAGCAGCAGATGTTCAAAGGAACAGTCACAAATTCTTCCACTGATGAAATCTGAGTTAATGGAGCATTTCATTTGAAAGATCTTTGAGTTATCTTTCTAACGCAACTGGAATCAGATCAATCGGAGTTCGGATGCGAAAGTTATAGCCAAAACCGTGAGACTGCGCAGAAGGGTCGGAAGTGGCGAAAACGTCTCTGTTTCGACTGAAATCAAAGCCATCTCGGTCGGGCCGAATTCTCCATCTCGACCGTGGCAAGGGCCATCTCGGCCGAGACAGACTTGTTTGGCGAGATTTGGCGAGATTTTCACATATTTTGGGCGAGAATTGCTTGGGGAACAAGATATACATCAATATGGAAGCAATAAATCATACCTTTTGAAGATATGCATCCAAGGCCTCAACCCTACTACTATATAAACTCTTCAACAGCTCAGAATTATAGACCCAGCCTTCTTTTTAGTTTTTAGTTCTTTTTCCCCTTTACAGTTTTTACTCCTTTATTTTATGTTTTCTTTAAGTTTTGTTAGAATTCCTCTTTACTTTTTGTTAAACCTTTACTTTTTAATGCAATCTTTATTTTTCCCTGCAATGTTTACTTTCAATATGTTAGGCTAGAACCCTAAACATGTTCTAGGGTTTCTCCATCTGTGATGCTTGTTTAGATTTATGTATTCAAACCCTTGTAGTGGTTTAAACTCTTTGATTTTATTTCAAATCTATGTTCAATTGAAGAATCGAGAGATGAAAATTGGAATAGGTTTTAGTTATTGATTGAAGGACCGAAAGGTGAAAATCGATAATAGGAAGTAAGAGTTTAATACTTTTGATTATCTGTCTGACCACGAAGATTTCAATTGTAGGAAAATCTAGATCTTTATGAAATTGATTAATTGGTGTTTTTTGAGACCGAGAGGAGATAGATCACTAATTAGTAATTTAGGTTTTAATTTCCCAACCTAGGAATTAATTCCACAATAAAAGGTTTTCCACCAAAATTGTGTTTTCTGGGTTTGAATATTTATTTCTTGCATGTTGATCAGTTTGGTAGATTTCCCTGGAATCTGTGCTTTTTATTATTTGAATTTACCTCTTTAATTATTTCTTTTGAAAACCCAAAACCCTTTGAATTAATTTCCTCAAACAAGAGTTTCAAAAACTATATCCAGTATATGATTTCCCTTCGTTGTACTATCCCTGTGGGATCGACCAACCCCTGGGTTGTTTATAAATTTATTTGCCCTTTGCTATAATTTGTATGCAGATTTAGCATCGATCTAATTGGCGCCGTTGCCGGGGATAGTCAGACGGCGAGTTATTACTGGAAATTTGAAGAACTTTTGGATTGGGTTGTACTCTTTCTTTTTATTTTCGAGTTAGTATTATTTTTCTTTATTTTGGAGTCCGTCGCTGTGTTTTCCATTTGTGTGAGTTTTTCTGAGTCGTGTCAGTCTCGGCCGAGGTGAGTCCCACCACAGTCGAGACGAATTTTTATCTCGGCCGAGTTGAATCTCAAACCGGCAGAGACGAAATCCTCAATCCCGGCCGAGATAAAGTCCAAAACGGCCGGGACAGCCAGATCTTTTCCTCATTTTCTATGCAGGTGCATGAACACACGGAGCAAAGGGAAGACACTCGAGCCCGTTATACCAGAGATCGAAGCAGCCTGCAGAAATATTAGAAAGAAAGGAAAGAGGTTATACTTTGAGATGGAAGCGAATCAAGAAGCCCCTCTGCAGAACATGACACCGGAGGAGCAGAGGCAGTTTGTGGATGAGGTGCAGCAACTGAGGGCGCAACTTCTTGCAGCCCAAGCTACCCAAGCCGAGCAAGCCGCAAGACTGGCGGAGTTGAACAACAGACAGGTGGTGGTTCCACAGAGGTCCATCTTGGACAGATTTTTACCACAACAAGAGGAGGCTGGATTCAGGGTTGGCATCAAACCAACAATTTTGAGCTGCGCACAGGGCTGATACAGATGGTGCAGCAGAACTAGTTTGGGGGGAGAGCCGTAGAGGATCCGTATGCCCACCTCAACCAATTCATAGAGGTGTGCGACACGATAAAGCAGAATGGAGTCCCCCAAGACGCCATCAGGATGAGACTGTTCTCGTTCTCACTCAGAGACGAGGCGCGGTCTTGGTATGTTGGGCTTGATAAAAGCCAAATTGGGACATGGGAGGAGCTGCGAGCAGCATTCCTCACCAACTACTTCCCACCGAGCCTGTTATTGAAAAGGAAAGCTCCCATCACCACATTCAAGCAGCTCTATGATGAGTCACTACATGAAGCATGGAAGAGGTACAAGGAGCTCCTGCGACTCTGCCCTGGAGATGGAATTGATCTCGAGATGCAGGTCTTCCACTTCTATGAACATCTGAATCCTCACATGAAGGAATTGGTGGATGCATCTGCTGGCGGGATCTTGATGAAGAAAAGTGGAGCAGAAAGTATGAGGCTTCTAGCAGACATGGCACTGAATAGCCACCAATGGCCTACTGAGAGACAGATTCCAGTCAAAGCTGTTGAGGCCAAGACAGAATTCGATGTGGTCGCGGAGGTGAAGAAGATCCGAGAGGAAATTAAGAAGCTGGGGATCACAAAGGTTGCTATCAATCCTACTGAGCCAAGCATGGCAATTGTTCCGGTGGAGGCTGACTACATCAACCGAGGAGCTAGCAGTTCATCTGGAGCTGCGAATACGGAGGTAAACTATATTGGAGGTGGTTATCACAATAACTACCGAGGTAATCAGGGGTATCACTATAACCATGGGCGATCTCACCCTGGTTTTTCTTATGCTAACCCCACTGCTGCAGAGCACCCTCCACCTGGTTTTGATGTAGGTACATGAGGAGAGATCGTGGAGAGAAAGAAGTCTGTGCTGGAAGAGACATTGGAGAAATTCATCAAAAGCTCGGACAACTGATTTGGCAAGGTGGAGAACGAAGTCAAAGGGATGGCCACTCACATGCAACTGATGACAAAGCATCTGGAAATGATGGACACCCAATTGAGTCAGATTTCCACCACCTTGGGGAATCAGCACAAGACAGGGCAATTGCCGAGCATGATGGAAAAAAATCCAGCAAGGGAGAAGTCAGTCAATGCCATCTCGCTTCGATCTGGATGGAGATATGAAGGCCCGAGCAACCCGGAAGGAGGAGAAAGTGAAGCAGAGGAGGAAGTTCCCGCAGGAGACCTCTCTGTTTCGATCGAGACGGAGGACATTCCAGCTGAGACAGAGAGGAGCAGGATGGCCGAGGCAGAAGGTAGCCCGGCTGAGACAGAAGATGCCAGCCCGGCCGAGACAAGCCAAGAATGGCCGGGGCAGAAGAAAGGCAGGACGGCCGAGATAGATGCATCTCGGTCGAAATAGAAGGCTATACTGGCCGGGAAAGAAAGAGAGAAGAAAGAGAGAAGAGTTGATCCAGTTTCTCCCATGTCTTTCCCATAGAGATTCGCGAAAAAGAGGGAAGATTCTAAATTCAATAATTTTGTTGAAAATCTTAAAAAGGTGAACATTAATATACCTCTTGTTGAAGCTCTCAGGGAGATACCTGGATACATGAAATACCTAAGGAGGCTGATGAGCGAGAAAAAGCAGTTCGTAGAGAACGAAACTGTGAAGATCCATGAGGAATGCAGCTTACTCCTACAGAAGCAGATCCCGATCAAGAGGTCTGAACCAGGATGCTTCTCGATACCTATTGAGATCGGGGGCAAAGAATTTTAGAATTTGCTATGTGACACCGGGGCAAGCATCAACCTGATGCCCTGGTCCATCTACAAGAAGCTACAAATCGGAGAGATGAGAGCCACTACAATTACCCTTTAGATGGCGGACCGATCTGTGTCCAAGCCCAAAGGTATTGTTGAGGATGTTCTCATTCGTGTTGGCCATTTGATTTTCCCTGCAGATTTCGTTATCCATGACATGAAGGAAGATGCCAACACTCCGATGATCCTGGGAAGAGAGTTCCTCGACATAGCTGGTGTCTTGATCGACTGCAAGAAGGGAGAAATTACCTTGAGAGGGAATGAAGAGTCTATCACCTTCTGCATAAACAAGAACAAGAGGAAAGGAGAGTGAAACTGGATCACTACTGCTGAAGAAGAGGAAGAAGACGACGAGACACCGGAGGAAGAAGAAGAAGCCATCCGGTGGGAACGAGGAAATGAGTCAGTGAAATTGGCAATTAAGCTGGCTCCTTCCGAGTATACCACCATCATTTAGAACCGGAAAGTCTTCATGATAGATTCAAAGGGTCGACGAGTCTGGACTCGACCGCCTTGGTGAGCTGGAAGCTGAGTCGAGCCACGACAGTAAATAAGGCACTGAATGGGAGGTAACCCATTGTGTTATTCGTTTTCTTTATTTTACTTCGTATTACATTATGTTATTCTATTACTTCACTTTATGGTCTTTTGAAAAAAAAAAACGAAGTTCGTCCCGGCCGAGGCAGAGTCTGCCACGGTCGAGACAGAGAGCTGAGGCGTGGGATACTTCGATCGAGATGGAGGTCGACAAGAAGGCTCCATCCTGGCCGAGATGACGTTCGCCACGGCCGAGATGGAGTGCCAGCAGACACAAATCCACGCCGGTCAGGAGTCTGAAGATGAAGGATAAAAAGTTGGTGTCTGAGGCCAACAATCAGGTACATTTTTGAACTCTGAATCTGACTTTCAAACTTATTCTCTCTGATTTTCAAATAAGTTTGGGGGGATGAAGATTTAAGGGTTTTGAAACTCTTTTTTGTCTTTTATTTGCTTTGTTTAAATTTCTGCATGAATAAATTTTTGAATAAATTGAATTGTGGAAATTTGAGCATGATTGAACCCTAACAAGAATGCAAGATGAGAATTGATTGACTTTAGTTTGCGTTGATTGTGATAGTGGTTGAGTATGCCTATGAATGTGAATACCGCATGATTTCTTGTTTTGATACTTGCGTTGGCATGAGATAGATGATGATTTGATGTTTACTTTGGAAGAAAAATTGTCCCAAGTGTGAGTTTTTGAGCCTGAATTTCGATTGTGAGTGTGTCTGCAATTTTGAGTTTCTCTAGAACTTGCTTTGTATCTTTTTCAAGACAGCTACTGTGCACAGGTTTAGGAAGTGCTTTTAGGCCATCTTTGTTTAGCCTATTTTCCCATACACTGTCCTAATTAAATGTTATCCCTAGTCAGCCCTTTTGAGCCTATGATATTTTCTTTCTTTGTCTATGAGTTGGAAATAAATAGGGAAATCAACTCTTGTCTATGAGAGTGGGTTGGGATTTGTTTGAGAAGGATAAGATATTATTATAAGGGTAAAAGCAAAAGAAAAGGTTGGGCTCTAGAAAAAGAAGAAAAAGAAAATAAATAGTTGTTATGTTTGTTATTCCTTATAAGCTCAAATGAATATTCAAAATTGTTTAAGAGCATAAAAGGATATGTGTGAAAATGAAAAAAAAAGAAGAGAAAAAGAAATAAAAGAGCCATGGTTTGTATTGAATATCTAAGGAGTTGGGTAGATATGAATAGATAGTGAGTTGAGATTGATGAAGTGGATGCACTGAAATTGATTTTAGTCACTTGGCCAAATATTTCCCTACCTTTCACTAAAAAGCCTACATTACAACCTTGAATAAAGTCCTTTCTGATCTTAGACTTGTGTGCACATATTTGCAGTGGAGATTGAGATTATTGGCAAGCCTATGGTAGAACTTGAATTGCATGACTTGTGTGTGATCTCATAATTATCCTAAACACTTGAGTGAATGAGCGAAACATTTCCCTTGTGAGTCTTCCATATTTTACAGATTTTCTGATTCTTTCAAAAATGCTGATGTTTAGTAGATTTACGAGTTTGAATGTGATGAATCTTGTGAGGCATTGCACTACTCTTCTGCTTGAACTTTTGATTCTTTCTCTTGTTGATTAAGGACAATCAAGTGTTTAAGTTTGGGGGGTTTGATAAGCTCGTTTTTCTACTCTCTTATCGCATTGTTTTTCTTTTATTTTTATGCATTTTAACTTGTTTTCTTGAATAAACTGAGCATGAGTATATATTAGAGGGTGTTATGCTTGCCATGGTAAGATTTCGCAGGTTTTAGGCCAAATCCAATCGAGAAACCGTACCGAAAGCAGCAGATGTTCAATGGAACAGTCACAAATTCTTCCACCAATTGAATATGAGCTAATGAAGCATTTCATTTTAAATATCTTTGAGTTATCTTTCCAACACAACTGGAAGCGGATCAATCAGAGTTCGGATGCGAAAGTTATGGCCAAAACCGTGAGACTGCGCAGAAGGGTAGGAAGTGGCAAAAACGTCTCTGTCTCGACTGAAATCAAAGCCATCTCGGCCGGGCCGAATTCTCCATCTCGACCGTGGCGAGGGCCATCTCGGCCGAGATAGACTTGTTTGGCGAGATTTGGCGAGATTTTCACATATTTTGGGCGAGAATTGCTTGGGGAACAAGATATACATCAATATGGAAGCAATAAATCATACCTTTTGAAGATATGCATCCAAGGCCTCAACCCTACTACTATATAAACTCTTCAACAGCTCAGAATTATAGACCCAGCCTTCTTTTTAGTTTTTAGTTCTTTTTCCCCTTTACAGTTTTTACTCCTTTATTTTATGTTTTCTTTAAGTTTTGTTAGAATTCCTCTTTACTTTTTGTTAAACCTTTACTTTTTAATGCAATCTTTATTTTTCCCTGCAATGTTTACTTTCAATATGCTAGGCTAGAACCCTAAACAGGTTCTAGGGTTTCTCCATCTGTGATGCTTGTTTAGATTTATTTATTCAAACCCTTGTACTGGTTTAAACTCTTTGATTTTATTTCAAATCTATGTTCAATTGAAGGATCGAGAGATGAAAATTGGAATAGGTTTTAGTTATTGATTGAAGGACCGAAAGGTGAAAATCGATAATAGGAAGTAAGAGTTTAATACTTTTGATTATCTGTCTGACCACGAAGATTTCAATTGTAGGAAAATCTAGATCTTTATGAAATTGATTAATTGGTGTATTTTGAGACCGAGAGGAGATAGATCACTAATTAGTAATTTAGGTTTTAATTGCCTGACCAAGGAATTAATTCCACAATAAAAGGTTTTCCACCAAAATTGTGTTTTCTGGGTTTGAATATTTATTTCTTGAATGTTGATCAGTTTGGTAGATTTCCCTGGAATCTGTGCTTTTTATTATTTGAATTTCCCTCTTTAATTATTTCTTTTGAAAACCCAAAACCCTTTGAATTGATTTCCTCAAACGAGTGTTTCAAAAACTATATCCAGTATATGATTTCCCTTCGTTGTACTATCTCTGTGGGATCGACCAACCCCTGGGTTGTTTATAAATTTATTTGCCCTTTGCTATAATTTGTATGCAGATTTAGCATCGATCAGCAATGTGACTTGGCAGTCTCCAAATTGAGAGAAAAAATCGTAATCTTCACAGGGATCACATTTAAGAAGATTCTCTCAATTCTTGGTTCACCTTGGAAGATGAGTTTTCTCATATTATAACCGAATAGAGATACGCGCTCCACTCTGTCAGGCCATGACAATTTTCTCGTTAGTGAGATAAAAACTTGTCAGGTGGGTCTGAAGATGGATATTCTTTAGTCACCAGGTTTGGGAATTTCTTTGGGTAAGAAATCACAGGTCACATCTTCCTCGCCTCTTCTTTCAGTGTTTCAAAAGAAATGGATACAGAGAAAAAGAGGAGATGGAGGAAAGGCTTGCAAGTAAAAGAGCAACGTTCTCAATGTTTTCTTATTGTACTTGAGGCTTAATTCAGCCATGGATGGTGCAGATGTTACCCATCCTACAATGCGTAGGAACATCTGTATAGCATCTGGTGCTGATGGAAAGGGTGGACAAGAACACTGAGCCGTGCAGAAGATGCGAGGCTTCGAATTTTCTTCCGTGTTCTGATGTGTCCACAGAAAAACCAAGGTTGAAACCATGCGAGATGTCCATGAGGGAGCGCAAGTTCAAGAGGGCAGAGGATGAACTTGTCGCCAGACATCTCACAACCTTGAAGCCAACATATTGCTGCGGAAGCTAGGCGGCTTGCAGTTATGAGCTCGGGAAAAGACCAAGAAGGAGTAGATCTAGCGAAGGTGTTATTGGAGCAGTCTGAAGACAATTTGATCATTGTAAACTCTTAGTATTATACTTTGCGAAGTGTAACTCTGGTAAATCAATGATATCAATAAATTGCTCGTCTTGAGTACAATAGTCTGTTGTCTCAAATAAAATAATCGCCTAACTGACAATGCTAGATCATTACACTCCTTGTGTAAATAAACCAAGAAAAAAAACTATGATTTTCCCTGAAAAATTTGAAGAAATAAAACGGAAAATCAAATGATAGGAATTTCTTAAAGGTTTTCTCAATCTCGTCGGAAGTAGAGTGCTTGAATGGTGAAAGGATGGATAAATTCAAGCATTCTACTCTCTGCTTAACTACTGAGTCCAAGCTCTCAGCAGACTCCACACAAATACTAAGGATGAGCTCTCAGTAAAAGGACTCTTGAACTTGAGAAGTTCATTAAATATAGAAAGTCCAGAAGAACTGTTGAATCCAAGCTTTCTGCAGATGTCCGGTGCATACTGAGTCAAAGCTCTCAGTTGATTAATGACGATTGCTATTTTGGAATAGCAGACAGACCGGAAAATAGCTTACTGAGTCCAAGCTCTCAGTAACGAAGACTCTTGCTCTACATGGATAAAAATTTTAGAAGAGTCTATTTTGTCTAATGAGTCCAAGCTCTCAGTAAGATCCCGAAGAGCTATACATAAGCTGCCAGCAATGTTCAGAAGATAGCTACGAAGATTATAAGAATCCTGAGTCCAAGCTCTCAACAAATTGTTATCATCTACTGAACAAAGGACAACAAAGACAGAATGCTGAGTCCAAGCTCTCAGCAGATCGGGTCCAAAATTATGTCACTCACCTCAAAAGAAAAAGGAGAATGCTGAGTCCAAGCTCTCAGCAGATTAGGTGACATGTGACAGTACTCATCAAGATACAATCGTATGTTGAGTCCAAGTTCTCAGCAAAGGCCTTTCACATTGCTGAATGATTCAACGCAAATGAATTTGAGTGATTGACCAGCAATAAGGAGACTGTTGTTTCAAATATATCTTGAAAGGTGGGGTTATCTAATGATGAAGAAATTGCAGAGTTCGATTTCATTACGACGTAACTCCTACACAGGGCGGTGACAAATGTCAAGAAGATACATCAAGCACAACCACGGTGTTGATGGAAAAGGAACGTAAGACGAACCGTCACCAACTGCCCAACCATAGTTTTATCCATATCAGAAGAGGAGATCCAACCGCTCACAGTAAAAGCCGGTTAACGAGGGATCATATAAAAGGAAATTTGGTTTGGGAACTCTAACCCTAATACCTTCATACCTTCTGATTCAAAAATTCTTCTGTGATTTTGAAACATTCAGAAGAACACATCAATGGCAGAATCTTCCAACCGTATCAATACCCCTGCCGAATCCTCCGGAAACACCAACATGACCAAGGAACCAGAACAGTCCCAGCCAACCATCACAGGCATCTACAAGTCGAAGGATATTGACGAGTCAATTCCATACTACCGGCTAGTCTCAATAAGCCATGGAAAATGGCCTGGTGAACTTACCAATGATCAGAGAAGGGCCGCTCAAGTCAAGATAACTCAAATAAGAGAACCTACTGGGATACTTATTTACAGAGCCGAAGAAATTCTGACCGCACACAGTAGCAGAATTCTTCGCACGAGCAGTCCTTGATAAAGATGAAAAATCTTTCACCACAAGTGTTATGGGTATCAAAATCACTGTAAGCCCAGAAGTTTTGGAGAAGACGTACGGACTCAACAACAACGGCGATGATGTGGCCTAATAAGAAATCAACGATAAAGACGAAATGAAAAAGCGATGGCTGAGATTGAAGTCGGCTGAGATTGAAGTACCAGTGCCTCTAAAGTCTGTAGCAGAACCGATGAGGAGTTTAGCACAAGTTGTCATAAGGATGCTGGTGGGTGAACTAGGCTCACTCTCTGAGTTAAGAGCTAAGAAGTTCGCTGTTATGATGGACATTGAAGATCAAGTGCGTGGAAATTGGGTAAAGTTCATCAACACCAAATGGCTAGCACATGTCTACAAGAACAAGAGTGTGAAGCTGGATCACACATTCTCTCAAGATGTGGGCTTTGGATTGAAGATAAGCCACTTTCTGGTTGGGATTGTACCAGAAGGAAAACGCTGCCAAGGTGAAGATTTGATCTACTCTGACTACATACCGCCAACCAAAAAGCGACAACCGCCGAAGAACATCAGGGAACCACTGATACCAAAAGGGAAGAGCAACGTCAATCCTACCGAGGCATGCTCAGATGAAGAGGAACCATACCAAGGGGAAATGGTCATGCCTACTGCTACTCCACTAACTGCTGACGAACTAGAAGAAGAACGGCGCAAAACAGAACGGAATATGTTGCTCACTAAACTTGACAGCTTGATTGATGGGTCATCACAAGTGATTGGTCAACCCTCCTTTAAATCCAACTTGAAGAGAAAGCGAACGCGAAGGAGCCCTCAACCAAATAAAGGGAAATCAACAAGTGATGATAAAGCCAAGAGAAGAGGCAAACAAGGAAGATTGTCAGGTAACACCCTTAAAATCTTTGTACCTCAAACAAAAACTTCTCTACCATCTTCAGATGCAGTCGAGAACATAGCTTCAGAATCAACAGAAGCTAGTGCAAAGCCAAGGCTTGAATTTTCCAATGCGGAAGAATCTCGGAAAACAAGGCGACAGAGAAAAACTCACGAACAAGCAGAAGAACAAAGAGATTATGCCATGTTTTGGCTTGAGATGACACT
Source organism: Plectranthus barbatus (assembly GCA_026898455.1). Classification (NCBI taxonomy): domain Eukaryota; kingdom Viridiplantae; phylum Streptophyta; class Magnoliopsida; order Lamiales; family Lamiaceae; genus Plectranthus; species Plectranthus barbatus. The sequence goes on along the minus strand of JAPKLW010000945.1, from coordinate 287,066 downwards.
TGAGGATAGGGATTCAAGCTATGCTAGTTATGCTGAGCAAAACGCCAAGCTTCAAGCTGGAGAACAAGCAGGTCGCATCACTCATAAGGACATTGAGAAAATGCAACCAGATAAAGGGAAAAGCAAGATTACATTCACTGAAGATGTGGAAGCGATTGCTGATCTTGAACGAATGCAACTTAAAGAAGTCTTAAAAGAATCAAGGAGGTTGCAAACTCGCGAACAAAAAGAAAGGAGTTGCGACACAACATCAGTTCAGCCCGCCACCAATCAAGGGGGAAACATAAGTGCTGAAACAAATTCTGAAAGCAATTTGTTGCACGCTGCTGAAAAAGGAGGAAGCAGTCTCATTGTTGAAAAGGAAATTGTACAAGCTTAATTGGCTACGTAAGGAGAAAGCCGATTTGTGACAATCATGGCTGAAGCAGATTTGGAAACTACAGCAAGCCAGATCACAGCCATCCACTCAGGAAACCAGGAAGCAGAACCAAGGAATGCAGATTCAGAGACAGTCATGCCAGAACACGCCGAGCAGACTACCACCGTTGCTGAAGGAGGAACTGCTAAGGAACCCACTGCTTAAGCGAATACCTCACTAGATGCTGAGACAATAGCACAATAACAAGTAGAGCTCATAGCCAGTGTGCGAGCTTGAAATGAGCAATATCTACAACAATTAGGTATTGAACCTTCTACCATTCTAGGATGGAATAAAGAAGCAAATACTACACGAGTGCTCGAAAGAACCATAGAAGACATCTGGCAATGACGCATTCATGTTCCTAGCTCTCCAGAGGTCCTAGGAATATCCTTCAGTGATCTTCCCAACTCAGTTGATGAAGAAGATACAGGGACAGTCACCGACTGAGAATCCATATTCAGAATAGAAATTCTTAGAGTGCCCATGGAAGGACCACCTGACAGAATCTACAAGGCAAAGAGGATAGCAAACTGGTGTCCGACTGTCACAGTGAGGGATGAAGAGAACGAGGATCTAATCTCCTGGGCATGAGACATAAGTATCTTCATAGAAACTCAAGTTGCCGCCGAAGTTAATGACTCATAACCTTTGGAACTTCAAGGAGAAACGTCCGATCCAGAATGGCTAAGAATTGAATTAATGAAATGGCGATTCTTTGATTATGCCACTCATGAATTACATTATGAGGATCGCTTTATCATGATGGCAAGGAAGAGTCTTAACTACTGGAGAAGTGAAAAAGAATCGGCTGACGATTGGATTGACTAGACATCCAAGAGACATTATACGGAGAAGCAAGTTGTTGCGAGGTTACAGAAGATCAAGCCTCACAGAGTAGCCATCGGCGATTGATCTTTGCCACCCTCCGAATATGCTATAGAAGACTCTCCACCATTTACTCAAAATTTCAAATCTCTTGCCACCAGACAACAAATGGTCGCTGCTGAAGTTTAAAAGAAGAATTTAGCTGAACAACAACCTGAAAGAAAGAAAGAGGAGATAAGGTTGAAGATGTTGGTATTTAAGGAGAAAGTTTTGAATCAACTTACCAACAAGCCCTTTAGAGTACACGACTCAAGGTCGTCCGAGCAACATCGTAATTCGAAAGAAGAAGATAGGGAAACCGCTCACTCTGAAAATAGCCCCAGCTAATCAACCATCCACCTCCACTGCAAGATTGGCCAACACCGCTCTCGTATCTACCGCCGAACATCAACTTGTACTTGTTGAAGACTCTACAATCATGGAAATTGAGCCTGTGAACACCAACACCTACCAGAGAGACCTCCAACACTTTATTCATACCATGGTAGAATGAAGCATTGGAGAGCAGATGATACCAATCATGCGCAAAGAAATTTCTACCACCGAAGACAAAATTCTTCCATCCAACTTGACAACTTCGAGACCTTCTCCACTGGAATTTTTGTTGCAATTAAAGTGGGGGAAGAGAAGAGCTTAGTCAAAGAAGCAGAAAGAAGAAAGGAGCAAGAAGAAAGGATTTGTCGATTAGAAGCCAGAAGATTACAAGAAGAAGAGCTAAGGAGACAACGTGAGGAGAAAGAGAAAGAAGAACAAAGAAGGATTGAAGAAAAAGAAAGAATCAGAAGATTAGAGCAAGAAGCTCTCGTGGAAAACTTCATGAAGAAGACAACAAAGACTCTCAGCAAAATGAAGAAGCCTACCGCAGGTTCCTCAAGTGCCAAGAATGTCGTAGATTCAGACTCTTCAACAACTAAGAAGTAATATCTCTACAAACTCTACATCCCCTAGCTACTTGAACAGTCTTTACAATTTGGGTTATGTGACTGTATCAGAATATTTGATTATCAAAAAAAAAATACTAACCCAGGTTGAAGACAACATTTTATTGTCCAACGCTGATCTAAGTGAATTAGCTAAAATTACACACTTGGTGTAATCAGTGAACTGCGTGAAATGTGATGTGTGCGATATGTTCCTGAGATTGCTTGATGATATCATGTGTGAATATGCTCTGTACTTGGTAATATGATTTTGAAGCTATTTACTTGATTGACTTATTTATCGAGCAATAGCCTTGATATGTTAAGGGGGAATATTTAGGAACAATGCTGAGTCTACGGGAGTTGAGACACTGAGAATATAATTGATAGGAAACTTTTGTGTAATCTCGGCAATTAGCTTTCCCATGATAAGTCAAGATTAGTGTTTTAGATAATGCCTTTGATCGCACCAAAAAGGGGGAAATTCTTATGAATATTGTTAGATCCCTCAAATGTAGACCAATTCATTATCATTGTTGATATGTTTTGGTGGATCAAAATTATAGCAACTCAGTATCGAGTCAATTGGAAAAAGTCTTGTATAGGAATTTATACTCGAGTTGTAATAGATTAAGAAAAAGGAAAAAGATCAAGTTTGCTGAAGGAGTCAGCAAACTCACTCAATCACTGAAGAATGCTGAAGATCAGAACAACCAGAGACGCGGAGGAAGCGACGAGAATGCTGGAAGAAGATCTCTGGCAATCTACGGAGAGATCCGACGCATAACAGGAGTCAGCAAATGACAATCAGCATTAAGCAATTAAGAAGAAAGATTACAAAGCTGAACATCAGACGGAATACAAGTTACGAGAAGAACCAACCAATCAAGAGGATGGAATAATCATCATGAAGAAAAAGGGGTTCAGACCTACAAAAGATCCGTTCTGACAAAATGACGGCTAGAGACAGATGCTACGCCAATCAGAGGCCAAGGGACTTGAAGAGTCTCAGCACACTGCAGATAAAGGAAGCATGCTGATAGACGAGCATTCCCTTTGAGTCTAACAGACAAGATTCGAACGAATGTTTGAATCTTCACCTATAAATAGGTGTCGTCCTTAATTGATTCAAAGGTTCGAAATTTCGTACATACAAGAGATAAAAGAAGATAAAACATATTCTCTCTAACATGCAAACTCATCCGAGCATAGATCTTAATTGAAGCTTTTCATAAGCTATCATAAAAGAAGCTCAAAGACCTGCAAAGTTTATCTTCAAAAGGTATATTTGAGATTCACTTTATTCGAGAAAGAATCTATCAGTCACTATTGCGGTGCAAGAGTGGTTCGTACGTGTTATGCCAACACAAGGAAAGGTTTCGGGAAGAACTATAAAACACCCAGCAGTCAACGTCCGAGGAGAAGGGAGGTTTTTCCTCACTCTAAGGAGCGACACCGTGTTGAAGACTGGAGATCGAGGTGCTTGAAGGTGCGCTCTGACCAGACGGAGGAGCTGCTCAATGCTCAGTGAAATTTTCCTCAATGCAAGCCTCTTTAGCAAACATTTGCTTAGAGGCTCCCACTTCTCATCTTAAACTAAATGTTTTATGTAATTAATTCCATCTACAATCAAGAACATAATTAATCAATAAAACAATGTTTTACCTTCAACACGGAAACAATGTTGACTCATCCACCACATTATTTAGAACGGGTTGCATGAATTAATTAATTTCATGTCCAACCCAAAGCAGAATTAATAAATAAAACATTGTTTTACCTTCACCACGGAAACCATGCTGACTCATCCCTTTATTAATACGTTATTTGGAACAAGTAACATTAAACTTGAATGATCCACTTATTTTAAGTTCCAAACATTTATTAATTAATTTAGCTTACGACAATGAGCCACAATTATTTAATCTCTTATTTACTGAGTAGTACCACTCACTACTTTTCAATTATTCCTGAATTAATTAATTTAACCTTCAGGGTTTAGCATAATGAACCTTGTGAGCTCCTCATGGAATGTCCTCATTCTAAAGCGGATATGAATACCTACATGTCCAGCATAAGCAAGCCACGCACAAACTTCCACACCCGAAATGGGGGTATAAGAGACATGTAAGACTCACAACTATAGCAAGTCAAAGTGTGGTCAACTTGTGGTTGCCCCTTAGCCTTCCATAAGGCTTAAGATCATAACAAGTATCTAGTGAATTGGCTCATTCATATATCAATTAGAATGACACATCTCACTGTCGAACCCATAAATACAAAAAGATGTACCGAGACATGAATTAGCTAGGATAAGCTCACTTATAAATTTATGTGTCATAGCCTAAACCGATAGCCTATCCAGGGACTATCTCAATCGTGATACTGTTTATACCTCATTAGGTATAACAATTTATTTGATCATCTGTGATATCCTACACACCATATGATCATCCCTATAGGCGAGATAATATGATATTATAGTTCGTATTGTATGTTTGTTCTATCAGATTGCGACTATGTTGATGTAACATATTTTTGAAGACCAGTGTATCAAATGCACACTTAATCATAAATGCTTTTAGTATACAATCCCTGAACCATACCCTTTCAACCTTTTCCAACCTTTCCATAATGTCAATAGCCTTGACAAGTGCTTCATCAAAAGTATCTAAAGGTGGAGCTAATTCTATTGATATAATGTCAGATTGTACCGCTATCAAACTTTTGAGAAAGAAATCAAAGAATTCACGTAAGGAGTTCATGATTATGATTGTTGCTACTGTTGCATCAATACGTCCACGACTCTGCATGATGTTAGTCAAGCTCATAACATGCAGTGTCACCAAACTCCCCTCATTCATTTTCTTGAAAACGTGATCCTCTACAAGATCATAACTGATAGATTGTTTCATCTCCCCATATACAGCTACAAGATCTCTCTAGATCTCAATAGTACTTCTGAAGCTTCTATACTTTAGTTTCAATTAAATAAATAAATTATTCATGTTGATAATGTAAGCAAAATCATCTGAAGCTACCCATCTATTGTGGAATTCTCGCTCAAGCTCAGAAACCTCATCATACCGAGGAACCAATAGATCCATAGAAAGTGTATACGCATGACTCTTAGACCAGAGAATATACTCGAAGCAATATCACCATTCTGGAAAGATTGGACCAGTTAATGGGTTCAGTGATAAGAGATTGACAACATGAGATATAGACATGTTTGAAAATAATAAATTAAAAGCAAAAATTAAAACTTATTTGCAAACTTTTGAAACAAATAAATTTGCATCCTTATGATAAATCTATATTATAGTTTCCTCCAATAGCCCAAGTAATTTTATTCCATGCCACACATGTGGACGTTTACAACAAAACACAAGACCATACTGCATCTTTCAATTCCAATCGTTTAATTCCAATCTATGTCATCTTTCTTAGAAATATGGAATTAATAATTGGAGACTAACCAAGACCATGTTATTCTACTGAGCAAGGACATCATAAATCAGTTATACTCCGGATAACATTGAAGCATACATAGCAAGATATCAACCTTCCCATGTAAAATTTAATTTGTCATAAACACCAGGTCCATGACACGTGATCTTTTTCCGATCATTCCCCGCTGACCACTTTTCAACGACCATTGCCTCTCTGACCACCCTCTCTATCGACGACCATGAATAGTTTCGGGTACCCCTTCCACCCACTAGAACCAAGGTATCCTGATATCTAGTACTCTCCATCCACCACCTTGGAGATAAACCCTTCATGTCGTTGTTTTTACCCATCAATTTCACCTTTGCTATTCATCTCTTCGGCCATATCAACATGAATGCATCCCCTAGGTCACGACTATTTGACCCTGTAAACCCTAGCCATCACCGATGCCTTTCAGTTTCTATTGTTGTAGGGTTTCCTTAATTAACGCAAACGACCCTCTATAGTCATGTGCTCCATTCACACTACCAGCACTGTCTCCCCGGTGAACTGCTCAATCTCTCTAGAGGACAAGGCACGAAGGGTGTTTTTACACCGTTATTCAGACATTGAATACCACCATACCCGGTGTTGTTTGCTTCCCAAAGTATTTTCTTAACCAGATGATTTTGATTGCATTTGCTATGACGTGTTGGGTGATACAAGTAAAGGACTTAATTGTGCGATAGATTTTGGTGTTGTGGTTCATCCTCAACTCACGGCTAGTTAGATTGAGCTTGGGTCATATTCATTCTTTATCTCCTAGATTCTATTTAGATTTTTTCCATGTTTATTTTATTGATATATGTAGGAACTCAGTCTACAACATACAACGTGAATTGTCTTTTATTATTTCAGCTATTAGGGTATAAAAAATAAATCAAATTGAATAAACCAAGTGAACCCTATGCATGCTCCTAATATTTAATTGCGAAGAATGGATTTACAAAATACCTGAACTCCAGTATCTAAACTGCAGATCTGGATCGACGGCAGACGATTCCGAATGTAGGGATCTTGATCAATGCTATCGTGATCCTACATATTTGATCTTCTTATCTATTCCCTTGCTCCTCAGAAATCTGGTGAGGATACGCTACCGAGTTCCACCAAAACCTCAAAGAAGTCTATCAATCATCCTTGAAATGGTGTATCCGCCGATCTCTCTCTCTTGTGTTGTGCAATACTGTATTTGTTGGGAATTTATTCCCAAATCTCTCTTATGATCATTGTAAAAGGTTTTGTTGGATCAAACCTTAGTAGTTGGTCGATCATTTGCTGAATTCTAGTATAGTCTAGCAACTCTTGTAATGTCCTATATAGGCTAAGTATTGAGTTGTAATAGATTAGATTGCTAGAAGTATTCTTAGCAGATGAAGAAGATTGCTAAAAGTGTTAGCAGTCAAGTGTGAAGAAGGAGATTGCTAAGGCATTAGCAATCGCATGTCAAGGAAGAGACTGCTAGAAGGCTTTACTCAGCAGTCGAAAGCAAAGCGATAGCAGAATGCTGAAGGAGTCAGCATCCGCTAGCATTCAAAGCAGACTGCTAAGCAATAGCAATCAGCAGAAGACTAAAGTGGTATGGGTACATCTGCTGAAGGAGTCAGTAGATTGAAGGAACCGATTGCTAAGAAGAGCCTAGCAATCAAAAGGCCTAGCAGAGTACTCCTAGCATTTCCGATAAAATGCCTAGCAAGGAGATACTCAGCACAGACTTGCGAAAGACACACGTTCTGATAGAAAGTACAACCAAGGATGAAAGCTTTCTCGAAGTAGGTAGGAATGTATTGTACGACGCCAGAAGGGTGGAAAAAGCAAATAACCTCTCTTGGACAAAGGACCGTTGTGTCTAACGGGTCTTGAGATTCAAAGTTTGAATCTCCGGATACATAAGCAAAGAGAAAGGGAACTGCTCATTCAATACGACGAACTAATACTCGAACAAGAGATTCCTAAGACAAAAGCGAAAAGCATAGAGAGCAGTCAGTTGAAAGCCAACATTCCAAAAGCATTCAAAGCTTTCAACCACCGAAGTGTCCCCATTAAATATCAGACACTTCATTGAAGAGATTCCATGACTTAACTTAAGAATCTTCAATCATTGGGATACCTTCCAATCTTGGAAGCATCCAGCACTTAAATCTATGAATAGAGATTGACTAGGACGGGCATTAGCCAAAATGTAAGAAAAGCTCTGAAGGAACTCTAAAACTTCTAAAAGGGGTAAAGGCGAGTTTTACGAAGGTGTGCCCTTGACTCAGCCGGAGCTGCGCCTGAAAAGAAGTAGGAGAACTGAGGATAGCTGTGCAGGAGCTGGTTCGAAAGTTCACCACCTATTCCATGTTTTGGCAAATCCTTGTATTATGATTTCTTTATAGTGGAATTCTTAGCATTTCGGCTAAGGAGTGGACGTATCTATTGGATCGAACCACTATAAACTTTGTGTCATTTACTGTTTTATTGTTTCCTGTTTAGATTTGAAACCTAGCAACATCAAGTTCCTAGTGTATATCTGATATGTGTGTAAAAGGACCTATTTTTCGATGTGTGTGCTTGCATTTTTTTGGCCATTTTACCCTCATATCATATACTTTCGTTGTTTTTTTGTCTTGTTTTCGTGTTTGAAATGTTGTAGGATGGGTTTTGAGCATAATTTGGCATATTTGGTGAAGTTTTGGAGGAAAATTGTCCGAGTTTCGAGTCCGAGGAGGTTTGGTTCGTTCGAGCGGAGCAAAAGGAGAGTTTCGGAAGTTTGGAGGACCCGCCCGGCCGAGCAAAGTAGGTTTGGCCGAGCTAAGCCGGGCAGAGAGCAGGCTCGGTCGAGCGGGTCTGGCTCGACCAAGCCAGATCGTGTCCCCAAACTGCTACGGTTCCCAGGATGGCTCGGGCGAGCCATAGTTGGCTCAGGCGATCCGAGGCCCTGTTTGCTCGCCTATAAAAGGGGGAAAATCAATTAATTGAAGAACTTTTGCCTAAAATTAGAATAACCGTCACGATACTTCTCCCTAGATTCATCTCAAAATATCTCCCCAACCAAAATCAAGGGGAATCAAGCCACATTCCATACATTTGGTGAATATTGAAGAAGGTAGAAAGGTAGATTGGATTCAAAGAAGACAACCGAAGAAGATCAGTCGTTGACCTTGAAGTTTTGTAATGAATTCTTTCAATTTCAAATTTGTATTGTACTTAACTCTAGGTATGGAGAACTAATTTCATTAGTGAGTGTTGTATTACGGATATTGTGATGGATTGAATCAATTATGCTTGTTTACTTTCCTATGAGGGGTTGATTTGCACTTGAGCTTGTTCTTGCCTATTAGGTGTAGGTAATAGCCAGCCTTTAGGTAGTTGACGTGAATGTTGCAGCCAACACGCGGACAGAATCGTCGTGATAAGTGCATAATCTTATAGTTCTAGTTCCAATCCATGTGCGGTGCTAGGATTGTAGGGCGTTAATTGACGGTCAGTTGGGAGTTACTTAGGAGTTAATAACGTAGCTATTTGCAACTCTTATTGTCATCTATTGCTAGTTATCTGTAGCAAGTGACTAGCGACATTAGAGTCGGTTGCTCAACCTCATAGGAATTAAAGTTTGTTTGCAACATAACTTGGTTTAATTCAGAACAATTGAAGTTTACAATCACTCACTACCTTCTAGGATTGTCGGATTTGTTATCTTAATCTAACTATATAATTGATTGAATTGATTGCTTGGAGAAGTTGTAATTAGTTTACTAGTTGATTGTTTGCACTTAAAGTTTTGTTTACAATTCATCGCCTAGATAGATAAAAAACCAACAACTATTGTGTAACCTAGCTATTGATACCTTTCAATGGAGTAGATGATATCGACTTGAGCGAATTAGAAAAGAGACCGGATTGATAATTTTAACGTGTTATTTGTGTGTGCTTCACACGACTACTAATATCTTGAAAGAATCTAACACATTCTTGAACAAAAAGCTAAACATTTAGAGAAGGTTAAGTGCAAGATAAGATTTAAGAACTTCCGCTGCATTTTGTGTTTCTGTTTAAGCACGACGACTCTGGTAAATCGGGACCAACAGTATTAAATAATACAATATCAGATATGTAGAGTGATAGACTAATATATTGTTAGGGTTTGCAAACCCTAACACTAATGTGCTCAAGCAGTTTGTGGGCCAGTCCAAGGATCAAGTGCAAATAATAAAGTGGGTCCTCCTTATTAATTAATTCCATGTCCAACCAAAAACATAATTAATTAATAAATCATTAAAGGCCCACGAACAATCACCGGTAAAAAATCTTATTTCCTCGCGTTCTCTTGATCTTATTAATCTTTTTAAAACTAAATTTAGGGATAAATTGTTCTCTAAATCTATTTCTAATTTTTTTAATTCCTTCCCTGATTGGAGTTTTGTGAATAATTTTACTTTTCGTCCTGTTGGTCGAATCTTGGTACTTTGGAATTCTTCGAATTGAATTGCAGGTTGTTTCTGTGGAGGATCAAGTCAAACACTATCAAGTTAAAAATAAACCCTCCAGGTATATATTTAACCTGAGTGCAGGGTATGGTTTAAATCCTCTTGTTGGTAGACGACCGCTCTGGGACTCCCAGATTTCACATCATTGGTTGGAGGAGCCTATCATTGTGGCAGGGAACTTCAACGCTATTCTCTACCTTGAAGAGAGGATTAGTGGTAGAAATCCCATGGAGAAGGAGTACGCAGAGTTTTCTGACACATGTTCCATTTTAAATTTGCAGGATAAACCTTCTTCCGATTGTCATTTTACCTGATTTGATAGAGGGATTTCTTCAAAGATTGACCGTGTTCTGGTGGATGAAGCCTGGTTTGAGGATGGGTGGTAATTTAGATCGGAATTCCTCCCTAAAGGGATAAATTTTGATCACTCACCCCGCATTACGTATCTTTTTAAGCAGGTACCTCATTTCAATGTCTCCTTTAATTTCTCTATCTTGTGGTTGTTGCACGATGATTTTGACAATATTCTAAAAGAAAGCTGGAAGGTTGAGAGGGTCGAAGTGAATTGCTAGCTACACTTGGTCAACAAGTTGGAGTATTTACAAGAGGTGCTAAAGAAGTTTAATTTCAAGGAGTTCGTTTTCCTCCACGATAGGGTCAAAGCTACCAGGGCTCGACCAGAGGAGGTTCAAATTGAAAAGGATAGTAACCCACTTCATGGAACCTCACAAATAGAGAGATCGAGCTCCAGAAAGAGGTAGCTTATTTGGATAATGCAGAGATGAAGTTCTTTCGCCAGAGAGCACGGGGGATATATTTGGTGAGTGCAGATGTCTACTACTTATTTTCATTCTCTAGTGAAAAGAAAGCACGGGTGTAATGCTATCTCTTTCTTATGTGACTCTCATGGCGAGTTGTTCAGTGATATGAATATAATTAGTAGTGAATTTAATAATTTCTATTCTTATTTGTTTGGTCCTATTGTTCCTCGTACTGTTGTTGTTCCTTCTATCTTTCTTGCAGATAACAGGTGGAGCAGCGAGGACAACCAAAGGCCAGTAAGATGGGTGTCGGTCTTGAAAGTCTAAGAGGCCATGTTCGGGATTAGAGACAACAAGGAACCGGGTCCTGATGGATATACTGCAGCTTTCTTTAAGGAGAACTGGAGATTGTTGGGTCTCAAGATTGTTGTTGCGGCGTAAGATTTCTTCGAAAAACTTCGTAAACTGGACCACACTTCTATCTCTCTCATTCTGAAGAAAACCCATGAGCCTACAATTTCTGATTTTCATCATATTTCATGCATTAATGTTATTTATAATAATATTACTATGATTTTAGCAGATAGGATGTCTTTGTTTCTCCCCACTATTATTAATCCAGCACTGGATGCCTCCCTCTATGGAAGGAATATAACTGATAATTTTCTTTTTACACTGGAAATAGTCAGAGGCTTCGAGAAGACTCAGAGAAAGGGAGTGGGTTGTTGTATGTTCAAGAATGATCTCCAAAAGGCGTATGATTCCATCTCTTAGGACTTCCTCTACTAGGGTTTGCAAGGTTTGAATTTCCATCCTCATTCATGATTGAAATATATCATGAAAGCATTATGATTGGTATATTATGTACAAGATTTATTGATGAATATACTGGGAATCAAGAATGTTGTATGATCATCTCCTCTTTGAATTAACAAACATTTTTAACGAACTTTTTTTGCAAACGCTCTTATCCTCTTATCTCGTTGATAAGGAGATCATACGGTGTGTAATAGATCACGAAAGATTGTATGGATCGTCTGACCGAGCGAGAAATAAATGGTTATCACAGAAGAGACAGTCCCAGGATAGATTATCGGTATGGGCTGCAGTATACGCGGTAAAACGCAGCTTATCTTGGTTGCTTGGTATACCGGTGTGGGGGTACATATTGATAGGACCTAAGTTAAGATCGACGCCTTTATCTGATATTAGAAGAATCTTGATCTTGGTGGCTTGATGAGATCCTAAGCCTAGATGAAGGTACAAAAGTATACAAAAATTGTGTGATACTTTGAGATGCAGTGAAAGGCTCTAGTCGAGCTTGTATATATGTATCTTGGGTTGTAGCAATTTGTGTGTATATGTCTGGTATTAGAAATAGATAAGCTGCGGTAATACACAACTTATCTTGGTTGCTTGGTATACCGGTGCGGGGGTACGTATTGATACGACCTAAGTTAAGATCGTTCCTTTATCTGACATTAGAAGAATCTTGATCTTGGTGGCTTGATGAGATCCTACGCCTAGATGAAGGTACAAAAGTATACACAAATTGTGTGATACTTTGAGATGCAGTGAAAGGCTCTAGTCGAGCTTGTATATCTGTATCTTGGGTGGTAGCAATTTGTGTATAAATGTCTGGTATTAGAAATAGGTAACCACATCCAGTATAGGATGGTGACATTACCTGAGAAGCTCAAAAGGTTCGTTATACTAAAGTCTTGCAGGCTGATTAAGTTCAAGCATAAGTGAAATGGGTTGAGTGGATTGACATAGGAATATAAGAAGTTAATTGATCGACTACATGGCTTGTCAAAGCCTAAATTAATTTATGAATGTCTGTAACCTTAAATGTGGGGATATACCGAGTCTATGCAACCCGTTCCTCACCACTTGGTAGCAAATACGTAGGACAATATTGATTCTTTGGTGGTATGAATCAATATTAATTAATTAATTATATTATGGATTGAATACGAGAATTAATTAATTGATAGGCCTTATTGTTATTTTCATACTGGTCCCTAGTCTGGCCCATGAAAGCTAAGGCCCATCTGGAGATCAGAATTTCCTATAAATAGGGCTCAGGTTCTAATGTCACAAGACACCACAAGATCATAAGTTGCAAAGCAGCAGACCAAGATTTGGGAGTTGAGATAGGCGACTAAGATTTGAGAACGATGAGGAAATTCTGCTTATCAAGAGACACGAAATCTGAAGGGAATCTTCAACAGATTTTTAGATCAGAGATGGGATACAGATCAAAAGATCAGATCTGGAGGATCATTTTCTACTTCTCTCTCCTCAAGTTCCAAATTAATTATTATTAATTTCATATTTTTAATTCCTTATCTTATAGGAATAAATCTCGTTGCATGGAAAGAAGATCATTGATCAAATCACTGCGCATCGAGTTCTTCTGTTTCTACAATCCAGGTATGCTCTTAAACCTTCTTATGCATATTGAACTGGAGCATGCTAGTATCAATCATAGGAATAGTAATTATTTTTTATATCCAATTATTGATATGTTCTTATATAGATTTAAGTGATTCAATTCACGACATTCAAAATCCCTTCAATTGGTATCAGAACCAGGCTGATTTAATTTGCTCTATCGAAAATAATAATATTGCCTATTATTATGCATGATTATTATTATTGAATATCTATGGATTAATGGTTTATGGATTGTATGGTTTTTTGGTTCCTCGTGGTTCTCGGGTTGATACACCCTGTTATAAGGATTCGTTTTTCACCCACGAGATAAATCCGTGGTTAGATTTAAATTCTGAAATTGAGTAAGATATTTTTCCCTTGTAATTGTTTAATTTCAAAATTAAATCTGTAAAACAAAAGAGGAAGAATATGAAGAACGAAGTATCGCACGATAGAGCACGGCGGCGCACGATTGCGCTGTCACGAGGACCGTGCACGATGGCCGTGAAGCTTTGAGAACTACGACGATGGTGGACGCAGCAGGCAGCGAGGGTCGGGGCAGCCAGGTGTGGCGGCGCACAACGGTGGAACCTTGGGGTTCGCCGCTTGTGGCCGCGCATGCAGATAGCAGCTCGAGCACCCAGACTCGGTTATGAGGGTGGCCGACAAGGCATCATGTCGATGTGTGCGGAGGTGGTAGAAAAGCAGCAGCCAGTGGCAGAGGACAGACATGCAAGGGCGCACGCGCACGCCGGAGCCCTAAGCTCCTTGTGCGCATGAAACCTCCACCACCCTACGTGCGTTCACAGTGGCACTCTCTACCTCCAACAGTCAACATCGATAATGCAATAGCTCAAGACAAAGATGGCACAGATAGGGGCGGCTGATGGCGAATTTTGGAAGGAGTGCGGGCACTGCAGTTCTAAGGTTTTGCGTGTAGCCTGCGTGAGTTCAAGCCGCGCCTCCTACGTACATTTTTGGTGACCGGTGGTGTCAAGTGGCAAGAGAGGAAGGTGGCCGGTAATGGGCGACACTGGAGCAGTGATAAGCTCATTATTTTACTTGCTTATCTATATTATTTTCTACTATTTTACATAGTTTTATTGAGTTTATATATATATTTTATGCATGAGTCTATATTGGGTGGTATTATGCGTACTTTGGTGTTTTTGCAGGTTTTAGGCCCAAATTCACTTGAAAACCGTTCCGAAAGCAGTGACGTGTAAGAGTAGCAGTGAAGAGTTCTTCCACAAGGGGAATTCGGGCTATTGGCGCTTGGCAATGGATGATGCTTTGAGTTAGCTCTCCAACGCAACTGGAATCGGGTCAATCGGAGTTTGGGAGAGGAAGTTATGGCCAAAACCATGAGACCGCGTAGAAGGGGCGAGAGATCAAGTCGATCGTCGCCAATCAGCATCGATTGATGCCAAACAGGAAGCCACATCGATCGATGCCAATCAGCAACGATCGACATGGGTCTGCTGATACGGGAAATTTGATGAAAATCGAATTTATTCATATCTTTAGCCTTAGATTTGATAGGATACACATCCACTCCTATAAATACTTAGAAAAACTCGACTTTTTCATCATTCCCTATCATATTTTAATTCCACAATTTAGTTTTTAGAGTTTGGAGACTTGGGAAACACGAAACCCTTTATTTTTCTTGTAAGTTCTTTACTTTTATGCAATTTAATATGTTTTCTTTTGAATTTCTATCTGCGATGAGTGGCTAGAAACCCTAGCAGGTTCTAGGGTTTGATATTATTAAGGATGTATGTTAGGATTAATTAATTAGGTTCATGATTCCTGCGTTTATTTTTTTATTCTAGATTAATTCAAGGACTGAGAGGTGACGATTAATTTGTCTAGCTATTGATAGAAGGACCGAGAGGTGAATATTAATAGTCGGATTAGGAATGCATGATACAATCTACACTATCCAAACAGATGTACTAGACTGTAGGAATTGAACTGATTTGCTTCTCAGATTGACTAATTTGGTGTACTTGAGATCGAGCGGAGAAAGTCACTAATTAGAAATCTAGGTTATATTTGCCAAACAAGGAAATATAGCATTGTTGCAGTATTCCACCTGTTAAATTAATTGATTTTTACATGTTATCCATAATAAGAATTCTTCCCTAGAATCTGTGTTCTTTTAAATTTGATTTCAAAACCTCTTTAATTTTCAGCATTGTCATCTTTATTTTCCAAACAAAACCTTGATTTTGAATTCCTCGAACAATGAATCTTAGGATCATAGCTAGTATATAGGATAGTTTCCCCATACAATTCCCCTAGATTCAATAAACTTAGGGTTTACAAATTTATTTGCCACTATTGCTATAATTAATCTGTAGATTTTACAGTGATCAAATTGACGCCGTTGCTGGGAATTGTTAGATTTTATCTTGTTACTAGCTCGTTCGAGGATTTGCTGGATTGAGTTTTATTTTCTATACGTGTGCATGTGCGAGTTTTTCGTTTCTGCATTCCCCGTCGATCGACGGCCCTTAGCGTCGATCAATGTCGGTCATTTTATTGCGTCGATAGATGGACACCTTACGTCGATCGACGCCGACCACTTTCTTGCATCGATCGACGTGACATCCACGTCATTTGACACCGAACTGATATCTACCTATTTTCTTTGCAGGTGCATGAACACGCGAGCCAAAGGAAAAATACTCGAGGTCTTTGTCCCTGAAATTGAAGCAACCTGCAGGAAAATCAAAAAGAAAAGAAAAGAAAAACAGCAAGAGATGGCTGAGAATCCTGAAGCACCTCTGCAAAATATGACTCCCGAGAACTAGAGGCAATTTGTGAATGAAGTACAGCAGCTGAGAGCACAACTGCAAGCATCCCAGACTACTCAGGGGAACAAGCTGCAAGACTGGCATAGTGGAACGATAGGCAAGTTGTGAATCCGCAAAGGTCCATCTTGGATCGATTTCTTCCACAGCAAGCAGAGGCCGGATTCAGAGTTGGCATTGATGCCAACAACTTTGAGCTGCGCACATGCCTTATTCAGATGGTACAGCAAAACCAGTTTGGGGGGACAGTTGTAGAAGATCCATATACCCACCTCAACCAATTCATTGAGGTGTGTAACACTGTGAAGCAGAATGGAGTAACCCAAGATGTAATCAGAATGAGACTGTTCTCGTTCTCACTCAGAGACGAGGCACGGTCGTTGTTTGCTGGACTTGATAAGAGTCAAATCGGGACATGGGAGGAGCTTCGAGCAGAGTTCCTTACCAACTACTTCCAACTGAGCCTGCTGCTAAAGAGGAAAGCTGCCATTACTACTTTCAAGCAGATATATGATGAGTCACTCTACGAGGCTTGGAAGAGATACAAAGAGCTTCTATGACTCTGTCCTGGACATAGCATCGATCTGGAGATGCAAGTGTGCCATTTCTATGAGGGTTTGAATCCTCACATGAAGGAGCTGGTTGATGAATCTGCTGGAGGGATACTGATGAAGAAGAGTGGTGCAAAAAGCATGAGGTTGCTGGCAGACATGGCGCTAAATAGCCACCAATGGCCGACCGATAGGCAGATTCCGGTCAAAGCTATGGAAGCCAAGCCAGAAATTGATGTGGTTGCCAAGGTGAAAATGCTCCGAGAAGAGATTGAAAAATTGGGCACAGCACAAGCTGCAGCTGTTGCAGAGCCAAGCATGGCTATTGTACCGATGGAGGCCGACTACATCAACCGGGGTGCAAGTAGTTCGTCTGGATTTGTCGGGATGGAGGTGAACTATGTTGGCGGTGATTATCACAATAACTACCGAGGCAATCAGGGGTACCATTACATCCATGGGCGATCTCACCCTGGTTTTTCTTATTCTAACCCTTCTGCTGCAGAATACCCTCCGTCTGGTTTTGATGTAGGTACTGGAGGAGAAATCGTGGAAAGGAAGAAATCCGTGCTGGAGGAGACGCTCGAGATATTCATCAAGAGCTCGGATAACCGGTTTGGGAATGTATAAACCGAAGTGAAGGGGATGGCCAACCACATGCAGCTGATGACGAAACACCTTCAGATGATGGACACACAATTGAGCCAGATTGCCACCACACTCAGCAACCAACACAAGCCTGGACAGCTTCCGAGTACGACAGAGGTGAACCCCGCAAAGCAAAAGCCAGTGAAGGCCATTACTCTGAGGTCTGGGATGAGCTACAAGGGTCACGAGAGGGCTGTGAACGATTCTGGAGGCGAAAAGGAGCAAAACTGCGTAGGACAGGGATCCACGTTGATCGATGCACCATCAGCGTCGATCGACGCAGAAGAGAAAGCCTCGTTGATGGATGCTACCCTACGTCGATCGATGCCGAAGTCTGCTCCAGGCGCAAAGCTGAAGCAGTCTGAATATCAACTCCCTCCTATACCATTCCCTCAGAGGTTCACGAAGCAGAAAGATGACGAGAAGTTCTCAAAATTTGTGGAGAATCTGAAGAAGGTCAGCATCAATATCCCGCTGATCGAAGCACTGAAAGAGATTCCGGAGTACATGAAGTACCTCCAGAAATTAATGAGTGGGAAGAAAAAATTCATGGAGAAGGAGACGGTGAAGATCCACGAGCAGTGCAGCCTGCTACTTCAAAAGCAGGTGCCCATCAAGAGACGCGATCCTGGATGCTTCTCCATTCGGGTTGAGATTGGGGGACACACGATCGAGAGAGTACTATGCGATACTGGGGCAAGTATCAACGTGATGTCGTACTCCATCTACAAGCGTCTCAACATCAGAGAGATGAAGCCCACGATGATCACCCTGTAGATGGCGGACCAGTCTGTGTCCCACCCGAAAGGTATACTAGAGGATGTGCTCATACGCGTGGGCCATCTCATTTTTCTTGCTGATTTGGGGGCGCACGAGATGAAGGAGGACGAGAACATGCCCATGATCTTGGAGCATGAGTTTCTCGACACTAGCACCGCTCTCATTGACTGTCGAGGCGACGAGATCACACTCCGAGCAAACGACGAGAAGATCACCTTTGTGCTCGACAAAAGCAGGAAGAAGGCGGAGTGCAATCGAATCTCCACTACTGAAGAAGGAGATGAATCCGAGGAGGAAGAAGCAGTTGCCATTGAGTTGGAGCGAGGAAACGAAAGGGTAGAAGTGTCAACTATGCCTCCTTTTTCTGCCCTTACCACCATTATCAAAGACCGGAAGGTTTACATGACGGATGCCAAAGGCCGGCGAGTCTGGACCCGACCTCCCTGGCGGTGATTTGTGGTATCGTCGAGCTGTGATGTTAAATCAAGCACTTGTTGGGAGGTAACCCAACCTCTTCCGCATATTTATTTCGAATTTATGTTATTTTTGCTTTTATTTTGCATTAACAATTGTTTTGCAGTATTTAAAAAAAATTTGAGATTGGCTGTAGCTTGACGTCGATCGACACCGAGCAGCCTGGCGTGATACACTTCGATCCTCAATGGGATCGGCAAGAAGGCTTCACATCGATCGACGCGAAGTGCCAGCTGCAACAATTCACGCCGCGTGATATTTGAAGACTCCGGGAGATAAAAAGTAGATGTCTGAGATCAACTACCAGGTATAGTTCCCTCTTTTGTCTGATTTTCAAACTTATTCCACTCTTCGAGTTGGAAATAAGTTTGGGGGGATGTGGACAAGAGATGGAACATTCAATCTTTTATTTATTCTACTTTCCGTATTTAACTTTTGCCTTAAATTATAATTTTATTCTATATTGTGGGAAAAAATTTTGAGTTTTGAAATAACCCGAATGAGATAGTGAGATTAAAATTGGTTGAGGGTTGAGTTTGAATTGATTGTGATTGTGGTTAGATGCCTATGAATGTAGAATACCGCATGATAGGATTGATTTGACACTTATGCTTGCATGCTGATTGAGCTGATTTGAAATTGATTGTGGAAGAAAATTTTTGAACCCTTGTGTGAGAATTTTGAGCCTTTATTTCGTTTGATGTGAGATTCACATGTGTGTTTTTATTTCTCTAGAACTTGCCTATTTTCTGTGTTGAGACTGCATAATGTGCACAAGTTTAGGAAATGATCTTAGGCCATCTTTGATAGCCCAATTCCCTAAACACTGTCCCTTCACATTAAATTTTCCCTAGTTAGCCACTTTTGAGCCTATACAAATTTTTTTTTCCTTGTCTATGAGATTAAGAAGAAGTATTGGTTTCGCTCATGTCTTAAGTTGTGGTATATGGGGTGGAATGATTGTGAGATGGAGATAAGAAAATATAAATTAGTGGTGAAAAGATGTGTGAAAAAGAAGCTCAAAGAAATAATTAGAATTCGCATAAGCTCTCTGAAAAGATAAGAATACAAAAATTATGTAAAGAGCATAAGAGATTCAAAATGAGCTAGAAAAAAAGTTGTGTATTTGTTGATATATTTGGGGAGATGAGGTGGATGATGAATAGAAGGTGGTTTGGATTGATTGAGGAAGTACAACTTGATTGATTTTAGTCACTTGGCCATATTTTTCCTACCCTTCACAAAAAGCCTACATTACAACCTTATGAAATCCTTTTTGATTCTAGACTTGTGTACACATTCTAGCAGTGGAGATATTAGAAAATTTGCAAGCCTATGGTAGAAATTTCTTCATAGATGTTGTTGAGTGATTTCATCTATACCTTAAACACTTGAGAGTTGAGCGATATATTTCCCGTGAGTTCTTCCACTGTTGATGAATTTTCTGTCTCTTTCAAATTGCTTGTGTGTACTGGATTCTTGATTCTTGGCTGTGATGAATCTTGTGAGGCATTGCACTTTAATCGCATGATCTTTTGATATCTTTCTTGCCTATTGATTGAGGACAATCAAACATTCAAGTTTGGGGGGTTTGATAAGCTCATTATTTTACTCGCTTATCTATATTATTTTCTACTATTTTACATAGTTTTATTGAGTTTATATATATATTTTATGCATGAGTCTATATTGGGTGGTATTATGCGTACTTTGGTGTTTTTGCAGGTTTTAGGCCCAAATTCACTTGAAAATCGTTCCGAAAGCAGTGACGTGTAAGAGTAGCAGTGAAGAGTTCTTCCACAAGGGGAATTCGGGCTATTGGCACATGTCAATGGATGATGCTCTCCAACGCAACTGGAATCGGGTCAATCGGAGTTCGGGAGAGGAAGTTATGGCCAAAATCGTGAGACCGCGTAGAAGGGGCGAGAGACCACGTCGATCGACGCCAATCAGAATTGATCGATGCTGAACACGAAGCCACGTCGATCGACGCCAATCAGCAATGATCGATGTGGGTCTGCTGATGCAGGAAATTTGATGAAAATCGGATTTATTCATATCTTTAGCCCTAGATTTGATAGGATACACATCCACCCCTATAAATACTTAGAAAAACTCCACTTTTTCATCACTCCCTATCATATTTTCATTCCAAAATTTAGTTTTTAGAGTTTGGAGACATGGAAACACGAAACCCTTTATTTTTCTTGTAAGTTCTTTACTTTTATGCAATTTAATATGTTTTCTTTTGGATTTCTATCTGCGATGAGTGGCTAGAAACCCTAGCGGGTTCTAGGGTTTGATATTATTATGGATGCATGTTAGGATTAATTAATTAGGTTCATGACTCCTGCGTTTATTATTTTTATTCTAGATTAATTCAAGGACCGAGAGGTGACGATTAATATTGATGTCTAGCTATTGATAGAAGGACCGAGAGGTTAATATTAATAGTGGGATTAGGAATGCATGATACAATCTACACTATCCAAACAGATGTACTAGACTGTAGGAATTGAACTGATTTGCTTATCGGATTGACTAATTTGGTGTACTTGAGACCGAGCGGAGATAGTCACTAATTAGTAATCTAGGTTATATTTTCCAAACAAGGAAATATAGCATTGTTGCAGTATTCCACCTGTTAAATTAATTGATTTTTACATGTTATCCATTGATAAGCTCGTATTTTGCCTCACTTATCACGTTGTTTTCTTATTGTTTTATTGCATTTATTTGAGTTTTTAGTTAATAATCAAGCATGAAGTGTTTATAGGGATATTATGCTTGTCATGGTAATATTTTGCAGGTTTTAGGCCAAATTCAAGGGAAACCAGTACCGAAAGCAGCAGATGTTCAAAGGAACAGTCACGACTTCTTCCAAAGATGGAATCTGAGCTAATGGAGCACATGGATGGAAATATCTTTGAGTTAGCTTTCCAACGCAACTGGAATCGGGTCAATCGGAGTTCGGGAGCGAAAGTTATGGCCAAAACAGTGAGACTGCGCAGCAGAATGTTTCTGTGTCGAGCGACACAGTGTGTGTCGACCGAAATACATTCCTGTCGACCGACAGGATTTGTGTCGGTCGACAGGCGCACCGGAAAGGCAGTTTTTGGCCCAAATTGGAGATTTTTTCCTTCCCAAATCATTACCTTTTGAAGATATACTTTCTCCCCCTATAAATATGACTTATTAAGCTCGAAAATAGGTCTTCTTATTCAGTTTTTCAGCACTCCTTTATTTTAATTTTCAGCATTAAACTCTTTAAATTCTAGTACTCTTTATTTTATTGTTGCAATTGGATTCAAGTACTTCAAGATTCCTATTGTTTTAATGATTCAAGTAAGTTTCTTTACATCTTTTGCAATGTTTGTTTCAATTATGTTAGGCTAGAACCCTTAACAGGTTCTAGGGTTTTCTCCATCCTTTTTGGCATGTGTTAATTCGATTAATTCCAAACCCTAATTAATTGGTTCAAATTCTATGCTTTTGATTTTAAAATCTATTTTCAATTGAAGGATCGAGAGATGAAAATTGGATTAGGTTTATAGTTATTAATTTGAGACCGAGAGGAGATAATTAATAATAGGAAAATAGAATTTTGATACAACTGTTTTCTGTCTCAAAAAGAAGAATTAGTTGTAGGGTTTTCAAATCTGTATCTTTATTGAGATTGACTAGTTTGTGTTATTGAGGCCGAGAGGTAAAATTCACTTTCTAGTAATCTAGGTTTTAATTGCCCAACAAAGGAATTAATTCCAATTTAACAGATTTCCCACCTTTATGATTATTTTGGGTTTGGATTGATTGTTTATGCATGTTGGATTGGATTGGTTGATTTCCCTAGAATCTGTGCTTTTTATTATTGAATTTTATTCCAAAAGTTATTTCTGTTTTTCAAAACAAAACCCTCTTCTAAAAATTGGTTCACTCAAACAAAGAATTGATAAACTGTGTCCAGTACATGAGATGATTTCGTCGCACTATCCCTGTGGGTTCGACTAGCCTTCGGGTTATTATAAATTTATTTGCTGCTGTATTTTACGGTTATCATCCATAATAAGAATTCTTCCCTAAAATCTGTGTTCTTTTAAATTTGATTTCAAAACCTCTTTAATTTTCATCATTGTCATCTTTATTTTCTAAACAATACCCTGATTTTGAATTCCTCGAACAATGAATCTTAGGATAATAGCTAGTATATAGGATAGTTTCCCCACACAATTCCCCTGGATTTGATAACCTTAGGGTTTACAAATTTATTTGCCACTGTTGCTATAATTAATCTGTAGATTTTACAGTGATCAAGCAGACTGGGGCAATTGTAGCGACGATTGGCGACAGCTGGAGAAGAAGGAGGGCGGGATACAACCCATGCGATTGTTGTTCGTCTCTAAGGAATTCTCCGACAAAAGTGGGTCGCCAGCGGCGGTGGTGGCTCATCAGGCGATGTTCCCACGAGTTTGGGACTTGCAATATTTGTTTGCGTTTAGGTTTTAGAGCTTTCAAGTAGTGGGAGCCCAGCCGAAGATCTGTAAAATAAATCCAGCGTGTAATAGATAGGATTTATTTTTAAATTGTATCCTGAGGTCACGATGACATTTTTTATTTTCCTTTTTTTGTTCTCGCACGATATATGTATTTAAATATTGCACAACATCCAAGCATGTTGTAGATAATAGGAGCGCTTTTAATGCTTTTATTTACAGCTTTAAAGCATGCTTATGTGATTTATTTTATGTAATTAAATTATAACTATAAATTCGGGGTTTATGCTTTGTATGATAGAATTTTAGCAATATTATTATTTATGGCTACATAAAATAATATGTGCAATTGAACCTTACGGATTTAAAATTACTAAGTTGTTTATTTATAATACCTCCACAAAGCAATCCCTTATTGGAAGTGGGTAATTTATTAGGTAAACGTCTACATGTGTAGTTTATTTAATTTATTATTCGTAAGCTCTAATAGATTGGATTTCTTAAGACAAAAATTTAATTCATTTTAGAAGTGGGAGCTCAGGCGTAAACGTCTACACGTGTAGCTTGCGTATGGAACTTTCATAAGTTCTCGATTGATTGAATTAAATTAGACAAGTATAATGGATCATAGTGTGTCCTAGTGGATCTTTATATGGGAGGGTTGGCTTTGGTGGTATGCTGGCTTAGATATTGTCCAGAATATAACTCATTTGTGATATCCCTGCTCAGTAGGATAATATGGTCTTAGTTAGTCTCTGATTATTAATTCTATTTGTCTAAGGACCCCTGACATGGGTTGGAATTAAAGGACTGGAATTGAAAGATGTTGTTTGGTCAAGTGTTTTGATGTAGACGTCCACATGTGTGGCTTATAATAGTGATACTTGGGAAATTTGTATGAAACATTAATATTGTTTTATCATAAGGTTTCAATATTTATGTGTTTCAATAGTTTGCGATTATGTTTTTATTTCTGTTTCAATTTATTATTTTCAGACATGTCTACTACTCATGTGGTAAACCTCTTAACATTAAACTCTTTAACTGGTCAAAACTTTCCTAAGTGGAAATATTGCTCCATGTATATTCTCTCCTCTGTGAACCATGCCTATGTACTTTCTATGGATCCACTTGTTCCTCAATCTTGGAAAGGTTCTGTTTATGAGCGACAATTCTATGACAGATGGAAAACTTCTGATGATTTTGCTTACTTCTTCATCATGAACAGTCTGTCTAGAGAATTAAAGCTCAAGTACAGGAAATTCCAAGCTGCTATCGAAATCTAGAGGGATATCGTGAAAGTATATGGGAAGGTAAGACGAACTAACAGTTTGATCTTGTGAAGGACCTTATTTGCAAGAAGATTACTGAGCGCAACTCGGTAATTCTGCATTTCATGAGTTTGGTGAAGATCATGAAAATGTATAAGAAGCGAGGTGGACTAAAGAGTGATCGGGCAAAGATTAACATTGTCATGAACTCTCTCTCTGACACTTTTGATGATTTCATCAAGCCTCTTACTAGAAGGCGCGAGTTTTCTCTTGTTGAGTTACTTAGGGCACTGACGCAAGAAGAGTCTGACATCATGGCTTTCGAGTTAGCTCCAACTTTGTCAGCTTTTGACAAGGTAGTTGCTGAGGCTAAGGACATGCTTGAAAGGTTAGAGAACGATGATGAGGCAGAAGTGATCACCAGGACATGCAAACGCAATCAAAATGGAAGAGTAAACTGTCTAGTTCTTGGCACGGGAAGACTAGGTACGTCATGTACATTTATAATGGAAACCTGTTTAGCATCGATTTCTACCTATTCGTGGGTATTGGATACAGGAGCTACTGATCATGTTTTTTATACTTTGTAGGGGTTCAGGCCGACAAGGCAGCTGAAACTTAACGAGGTTACCATCTCAATGGGTAGCATAGAGCGAGTCTCAGCAGTAGCCATTGGAGATTTTACTTTATGCTTTGAGAGCAATGTTTTGATTTTGAGAGATGTTTTATATGAGCCGGTGTTTAGGCGGAACATAATTTTAGTTTCCAAGTTATTTAATGATTTATTTTAAGTTATTTTTTATAATGGTGTTTCTATCATTGGTAATAACTGTGTGATCTGTCATAGAAAACTAATTGACTTTTGTTGGGAAAATTATCAAAGTTTCCCTTCCCCAGTTGATAGCTTAGATCTTTTGATTTGGTGTTTAAGTGTTTTGGTGGATCAAATCTTAAGTCCTACCAGCGTCAGTGTTGTCTCTAGATAGCTCTAGTTCTCAAAATGTAAAGTCCTGTTTAGGTCTTTTGAGTTGTAAGTCGTAGCTGATCAAGACTCATGCTGGCTACTGTTCACCAGCATGAGATGTGCTTACCAGTTGAGAGAAGTCTCACCAGCAGACGACTGACAGCCCCATGCTGACACTGTTCATCAGCGTGGAGTCAAGAGCTAATGACTGGCTACTGTTCACCAGTTGGAAGGATTTCACCAGCAGGAGGCTGACAAATCCTACCAGCAGAATACGTGTTCTGGCTGATACTATTCACCAGCGGTGAAGCCACCAGTCATGGGAGATTCCAAGGGTTAACATCCAGACAAATTGGTAGACCTTGATTGTGCTAAGGAAAGTCACCAGCAGAGACTGCCAGCACAGGATCACCAGAATGATCTACCAGTCGGATGTTACCAGCAGAATTCAAGATTCACTCTCCCAGCATCTTAGAGACAAAAGGAAGATTCGTCTGAGGAATATACTGACAAAGTAAGACTTTAAGGAAGGATATCCTTAAAGTCTATCAGTTCAAGACACCAGTTCCGATTCCTCGTACTGACGAATAGAGCCGTTCTGACACAAAGAGGTCTGTGTCAGAAAAAGCGGACACAAGCATAGCGCTTTCCGGAAATTCCTACCTGCCGCCGTCAGAAGGACATGCGAGGACAGAGACTTTTCTGGATGTGTCCAAACGGCTAGAATATTTGAATGGGATCCCTCGGCTATAAATACCTGGGATCCATCAACATTCAATGTTCTTGGCCAATTCTTCACCTACCGAAAGACTGAAATTTATTACGCTCAAGCAAGTAAAAGCATACAACTTTCGAGGCCTCTCTAAAGGCTATCCGTGTGTTGATTTATTCAAACACGAGACTTCAAGCTTCCAGCTTGTAAGTTACAGACCTCGCTTGGTGTTCTTTCTCTTTCTGAGGAAGAACATAGCAGCTCTAGAGCCAGCCAGCTCTTGAGTTATTACGGGCAGTTTGCCGTAGAGGATTCACGTTCTTGGGAGAACTCAACACCCAACCAGTCAGAGGAGGAGATTAAAGTGACGTGCTCGCACTCCATCCATCTGACGAAGAGTTGAAGAAGGACAAGGACCGGGAGCGGTTGATCCAGTGGACTGGTAGACGGGGCATCTACCAGCTGGAGATAGATCGTAGGAACTTTGTACCGGATTACTCTTATAGTGAATTTCCAGTGAGTCGACTGGAGAGTGGACGTAGATCAGTTGATCGAACCACTATAAAAATCCTTTGCCTTTATCTGCTTTCAGTATTTAAATTTGTATTTGAAACCCAGCACTCAAGTGCTGGTGTATATCTGAAAACTGATAACTGTGCAAACTAGGCTTAAAATATTCTAAGTGTTGAGCTATCAGCTGACCAGCCAGTCAGCCAGCCAGCTGAGCAACCAGCAGGACAGAGAGCAAGTTAGACTTATAAGTTCATTATTTCCGCTGCGTAACGTTATACACTCTGATAAACCGGGATCAACAACTTTCTCTATATCATTAACTGTATGCATAAATCTTCCGTGAATGTTGCAAGATCGTCCAATAATAATAATCATATAAGAGAAATTTTTCTTGTGACGAGGATCAAACATATCTCTTGCACATGTGACAAGGTCACATCTATCTAAAGAGGATCAAAAGACCGGCGAATGACGGTCTCTTGGAATCTTTCCAAGTTGTAGCTCATCAAGTTTGTGAATCCTATATAGATAGAAAGATGACGACAAAGCCTTTTAAGGCAAGTCAGTCTCGAGCAGAGGATGTGTTAGAATTTGTCAACTTTAATTTACGAGGATCAATATCTACACAAGCTCGTGGAGATTATGAGTACTTTGTCACATTCATTGATGATTACTCAAGGTTTAAATATGTCTATTTTCTACACTACAAGTTTGAATGTTTTGAGAAATTCAAAGAGTTCAGGACTGAAGTTGAAAAAAAACTAGGCAAGACAGTCAAAACATTACAATTGAATCATGGTGGAGAATACCTCAGTAATGAGTTCTTGCAGTATCTCATCAGACAACGGGATTACGTCCCAGTGGAGTGCACCAGGAAGATCATAACAAAATGGTGTAGCGGAAAGAAGAAATAGGATTCTTTTGGAAATGGTTAGGTCTATAATGAGTTTTGCAAGCTTGCCAATTTCATTTTAGGGATATACCTTGGAAACAACGACCTATTTTCTTAACAGGTACCTTCTAAATCAGCTCTGAAAATGCATCTTGAACTATGTTATCGGCGAAAGACAAGTTTCACCAGAATGAGTGTTTGGGGTTGTCCAGCATATGTGCTGACAAAGGAACCTGATAAGTTAGAAAGTAGGTGTAAGCTCATGTTGTTTGTAGGATATCCCAGGCAAACGAAAGGTGGTTACTTTTATTGTACTGCAAGTCAGAAACCACAGATCCAAGAGTGAAATTATTCTCCATGAGCTTAGAGGTAATGAAGCGATTCCATCAGGAAAGCCCAGTGTATTGGTAAATCCACCTGGAATAGGTGACGGAATACCAACACTGCCATCAATGCAAGGAATGCGACCAATGAGTACTGTGCCAACTACTGACACGGCTCAGATGCCTCGTCGTTGTGCGAGGGTTGTTCGGCAACTAGAAAGGTACATGTTTGTGGGAGTGTCTTCTGACTTCATCCCAGAAAGCGGACTGGATGATACCGACCATGGACATATGACGAGGTGGTATCTGATCAAGATGTGTACAAATGGCAGATCGCATTGGATTCGGAGATAGAATCCATAATGCCAATAGATGTATACTAGAAAATAGATTTGTTAGATGGATATCGAGCCACAGGGTGAAAATGGGTATACAAAAGAAATAATGAAGTGAATGGTGAAATTATAGCTTTCAAAGAAAGGTTGGTGGCAAAGGGTTATAGTCAGAAAGAAGGTGTAGACTATGACGGGACCTTCTCACCGGTAGCCATGCTTAAGTCCATTCTGATACTTCTAGCCATTGCAACACATATGGACCTAAGGATCTGGCAGATGGATGTCTAAACCGCATTTCTAAATGGGTACCATGAAGAAGGTCGCGATATCTATATGCAACAACTAGAAGGATATGTGCGGAAGGGCGAAGAGCATTTGGTCTTGAAGCTCAAGAAGTTGCTGTATGGACTCAAGCATGCTTCACGGTCGTGGAACTTATGTTTTGATGAAGCGATTAAATCATATGGATTTTCACAATGCTCAAATGATAGTTGCGTATACCGTATGTGTGTCAGCAGAAGCGTGGTGTTCCTTGCACTTTATGTAGATGATATTCTCCTAATTATTGTAGGCATGGTAGCAAGATATCAGTCTAACCTTGGTCAGGCACATTGGACTGCGGTAAAAAACATACTCAAATACTTGAAAAGGACTAGAGACTATTGTCTCGCCTATTAGCGTGAGGAGTTGTACCTTGTGGGTTATACGAATTAAGATTTTCAGGCAGATCGAGATGAAAGGAAGTCCACCTCTTGCTATGTGTTTACATTGGGAGGTGGGCCCATATCATGGAGGAGTGCAAAACAAAAGTGCATTGCTGACTTCAACATGTAAGCAGAATATGTGGCAGCTTCGGAAGCTTCGAAAGAAGCAGTATGGTTTTGAAACTTCCTTCCTGAGTTGGACGGATTACTACGTTGCCCAAGACTATCACGGTATATTGTGATAACTGGGGAGCTGTAGCAAACTCATAAGAACTACGAACTCACAGAGCAATAAAATACATTGAGAGGAAGTAATATATCATACGTAAAACCATAGCAATGGGTGATGTGCTGGTAGAGAAGATTGATACAAAGAATAACCTTGGGCTGAGGGTACAGCCAGCCACGTGCAATGATTGATGCAATAGTTAGATTAGTTTAGGCACGTTATACTATGGAAAACACATGTATAATGATTTAAGTATAAGTGGGAGATTGATGGAATTATATACTGAAAG
This sequence comes from Plectranthus barbatus, assembly GCA_026898455.1. Lineage (NCBI taxonomy): Eukaryota > Viridiplantae > Streptophyta > Magnoliopsida > Lamiales > Lamiaceae > Plectranthus > Plectranthus barbatus. The sequence goes on along the minus strand of JAPKLW010000945.1, from coordinate 257,685 downwards.
CATTATGATTGGTATATTATGTACAAGTTTTATTGGTTAATATACTGGGAATCAGAAATGTTGTATGATCATCTCCTGTCTGAATTAAAAAACATGTTTTGCAAACGCTCTTATCCTCTTATCTAGCTGCTAGGGAGATCATACGGTGTGTATTAGATCATGGGAGATCGTATGGATAGTCTTAACTAGCGATATATAAATGGTTATCACAGCTGAGACAGTTCCAGGATAGATTGTCGGTATAGTCTGTGGCATACACGCTAATAAGCAGCTTATCTTGGTGGCTTGGTATGCTGGTGCGGGGGTATGCATTGAAAGGACCTAAGTTAAGATCGGTTCCTTTATCTGACATTAGAAGAATCTTGATCTTGTTGGCTTGATGAGATCTTAAGCCTAGATGAAGGTACAGAAGTATACACAAATTATGTGTTACTTTGAGATGCAGTGAAAGGCTCTAGTCGAGCTTGTATATCTGTATCTTGGGTGGTAGCAATTTGTTTATAACTGTCTGGTACTAGAAATAGGTAACCACATCCAGTATAGCATTGTGAGATTCTCTGAGCAACTGAAAAGGTTTGTTGTGCTAAAGTCATGCAGGATGATAAAGTTCAAACATAAATGAAAAAGGTTAAGTGGATTCACTCAGGAATATAAGATGTTAATTGATTAAATGGCTTGTCAGAGCCGAAATTAATTAATAAATGTCTGTAATCTTAAATATGGGGATATACCAAGCCTATGCAACCCATTCCTCAGCATGTGGTTGCAAATACGTATAGCAATATTGATTCTCTGGTGGTATAAATCAATATTAATTAATTAATTATATTATGGATTGAATATGGGAATTAATTAATTGATAGGCCATATTTGTTATTTGCATACTGGTCCCTGGTGTCATGAAAGCTCAAGCCCATCTGGAGATCAAAATTTCCTATAAAATGGCCTCATGTTCTCAGATCACAACACACCACAAGATCATAAGTTGCAAAGCAGCAAACCAATATTTGGGATCGGTGATAGGCGACTAAGATCTGAGAACGAGGAGGAAATTCTACTTCTCGATAGGTCAAGAATTTGAAGGGACATCTTCACCAGATTTTCCGATCAGAGTTGGGATACAGATCAGAAGATCAGATCTGGAGGATTGTTTTATACTTCTCTCTCCTCAAGCTCAAAATTAATTATTATTAATTTCATAGATTTAATTCCTTCATCTCATCGGAATAAATCTTGTTGCACGGGAAAGAGAATCAAAGATTAAATCTCTGTGCATCGCGTTCTTCAGTTTCTACAATTCAGGTACTCTGCATAAACGTTCGTATGCATATTGAATAGGAGCATGCTAGGATCAATCATAGGCATAATAATTATTTTTGATATCCAATTATCGATCTGCGTTTATATGGATTTAAGAGATTCAATTTGCGACATTCAAAATCCTTTTAATTCATTCAATGGATCATGACTTGTGTGACTTTTCCTACATACTCTCTTGCTATTAATGGTGGGTTGCACGACATTATTCTGGGGAAGAGGGGTTTGCGGCAGGGTGATCCCACGTCACCAATTTTGTTTCTCTTGTGTATGAAATATTTTTCTGGGCTTTTTTCTTCTAATATTAGATACTCGAGATACTATTTCCATCCTAAGTGTGATCCATTAGGTATTACAGAACTTATGTTTGCTATTAATCTGCTGGATTTTGGAAAGGGTAATGTGGCAGGTATGCAGGTTGTGGCTGATATGCTCAGTGAATTCTATGTGACGTCTGGACTAGTGATCAACAATCACAAGCCTAACATCTATTTTAGATGACTTAGCCGGGGGAGGAGGAGCAAATCCAGGAGCTGTTCAAGTTCCCTGTGGGATCTTGGCTGATCAAGTTTCTCAGAATGGCAGTTGTTTCGCACAACCTGTTGACTGATCAGTATTCACCCTTGGTGGACAAGATCACGGGGCTTATTAAAAGTTGGTCTAGAAATTGTTTATGCCTTCCAGGTGGGGCGGATTTGATCAGATCTTTGGTGAAGGGAAATAAGAATTATTGGTTCTTGGTCCTTCTGATTCCTATGGTTGTGATAGAGCGTAGCAACAGGTTAATGCGGACCTTCGGAGACAAGTCCAATCCTATTAATTGGGGTACGATTTGCAAGCCTATGTAGGAGGGAGGTTTGGGCATTCATGATGTGAGGGTGTGGAACAGAGACCTTCTCTCCAAGGTGCTCTGGAACATACACCAGAAGACCGACTCACTGTGGATTCAATGGATTTATTTTGAGTACTTGAGGAGCATTGATCTCTGGACATTTACTCTTAAAGCTCGAGTCTATATTTTCTATTTGTGATTCTCTTCTACAGGTTGCTTCGAGGGACATGGATAGTGTAGGCATCCTCTTAGGTAGGATGTATGCTCATAAAGGAGTGACCGATGCTTACGAATTTTGGAGGGAGAAGGGGACTCGGTGTTTCTGGCACAAGAATATGTGGAAGTCTCTTATTTCTCCTATATTTTCTGTTACCCATTGGTTTATTTTGCATGGCAGGCTAAAGATTAAGGATCACATGTGCTTTTTGAGTGATTATGTTCTTGTAGTCTATTCGCTTTGTAACTCTATTAATGAAACCGCTAAGCATATCCACTTTAATTGTTGGGAAAGATCACATGTTTGGTGGGATGTGCTGGAATGGCTTGGATTGAAGCATAAGACCTCAACTATGGAAGCTGCTATCAAGTTGTGTCTGCGGGAGAGGAGTTGGTCTAAAGTCTTCAAAAAAACTTGGAATCTAGCATTGGCCACCACTATGAACCAAATTTGGCGTGCAAGATACAAAAAAGTGTTTCAAGGTGCTCCCTTTGATGCTGTTGCGGTTGTGAAGGGTATCAAGGAGGATGTATTTCATGTTTTGTTCTCGGTGTTCCCGATAGATGAGGTGGCTGCCCATCTTGACTGGAATACCCATTAGTAATGGATTTTTGCTTCTTGATCGTTGTTTGTTTATTTTTATCGATAGTGTGGTGTGGGTGGACCAACCTAGTTAGGCACTCACATCACTTGGTCCTGGGTATGATGAAGGGGGGACGTGGTGCTGATCTAGTTTAGATGGCGTCCCCTCCTTCGGAGCCAGGACTACTATCGGTTATCATTTATTATGGTTTTTGTTTGATTTGATTTTGGCTTTTATGAGATTGATGCTCAAGTTCATTGTTAGGCTGGTCATCTAGATGGTGCAACTTTGTATTATCCTCCTTTCTCTGGGGTATGCCTTGTGTATTTGTTTCACTTGTATCTTCCTAGGTTCGCTGCCTCGCTGGTCACTCTATCGGTGAACTTTGGTTTTCGTTGTATCTTTTTAGGGTATGTCCCTGTGCTGCTTTAAAGCTACGACCTATACTCGGTTTACATTTATGCATATATATTTTTTCCCATAAGGTTATTTCATTTAATTCAATCCTAAAAAACTTATGAAAGATCAAATATGCAATCTACATATATAGACATTTATGCATGAGCTCCAACTTCTCACATGAATTAAATGTTATTTTAAGAAATCACATCTATTTGAACTTATGAATAATAAAATAAGCAAGCTACACGTGTAGATGTTTACTTATTAGATTATGCACTTCTAATAAGAGATAGCTTTGTGGAAAACATTGTAACTTTCATTCATAAAGTTCAATCATGCAAAAATTATTTCATGTTATAAATTATGACATTGCAAAAATTCAATCATGTTGTGCATGAAGACCAAATTTATAGCCACAATTTAACTCCATGAAATAAATCAAATAAGCAGGCTTCGAAAGCAGAATAAATTGTAAACACGCATCCTATTATCTAAAACATCCTTGGATGCTACACAGTTAATAAATCATATATATAATGGGAGAAAAAATAATAAAACAAATAAAATAAGTCATCGTGGCCTCTTTATACAAATACCAAAATTAAATCCTATATATTATAAGTTGGATTTAATTTACCACTTGTCTGGATTTATTTTCTAAAATTAGGCCTCTAAGTATTGATCCAATCAGAAAATTGGACAACTAGGCCCATGTACATACCACAAACTAAAAGCCCGCGTGTACATGGTCGGACGGGCCACAACTGACCAACCACGACGACTTGTTGCCCGCCACTACCGGAAAACTTCCAGGAGATGTGCAACCAGCGCCCCCAGCATTTTTGACCATTGTCCACATTGTCAGCTGCTGCCCCATCCGTCGCCAAGCACCACCCATCGTCCTCGCCATCTGCTTCCTGTCGGAGGTGGAGAAATTGTGGTGGTTTGCTAGCGCACAGCCTGCGCACAATCTCTAGGGTTTGGATGCGCATGAATGCACCACTTTTCAACACCATTTTCCCCAACGGCGCATATTTGTTTTTGTCCTTAGTTTGTGTCTTTGTTGCTGGGGGACAAGCAACATCTTAAGTTTGGGGGGTGACAGGAGTTATTATTTTAGTGTTTTATTTGTGTCTTTTATGTTCATTCGAGTGTTTCTAACAAGTTTTAGGTTCTTATTGTGTTGTATTTATCTTTGTTTGTATTATGTGTCTTGTATAGCTGTATTTTGCAATTTATAGTTGTTTTGCAAGGAAAAAGGGTGAGATTAACCAGGTTTCAAGCTCAAGGAGTGAAAGAGTGTTCTATTGGATGTAATGCTAGAGCATCGGAGTGGCATCACTAGGAGCTGAGAGACTATACTAGAGGGGGATCACTTTGCAGACTCAAAAGAAAAATTACTTTTTAAAGTATTTTCTTGTTTTACAAGTGTCACTCGAATCTTGGTGACAATACACAAGGCTAAAATAGGCAACATACCTTTTGTTGGAGAAAGTAGGGCACAACAAAATGGGAAGTCAACATTATTCTTTCTCAACACGCCACATTTTGGAGAAAAGAAATCTAAAAGGCAGCGCAGAGATGGGGAAGAAGAAGAACCGCAGTAGCTAGACAAAGTGTTGTTGGTTTTCTTGTATCTCTAATTTATGCTTTTAGTTAATAGAATGAAGGATAACTGGATCTTAGGCTTTTTAATTTTTTTTCTTCTCTGTTTAAATATGAACTACACTTTTAGCACTTGAGTTGTGGATATTCAATTAAACCTTGATTATGTGTTGATGGTTGATTTGTTTAAATCTGAGTTTGGTCTTTGTTTTGGAATGGTTGATTTCTTGAGCATGACTAATGTTAGGAACTAAGTTTTAGTTCCTTCCGTAATTTGATATTTTGATATGTCAAAACTAATTTTAGCACTAAGTTTCTAGAGTTTTATAATCTAAACCATGTATAGGATTATTTGTGTTGTAATAGAACTTACGTGATGAAGATCGAGCAAAGATGATGCTCGAGATTTGAAGAAGTGTTCATGCGTGAAACTTGTATTCACTAAGTATAGCCAAGGCCTAGACTGAGTTAGGGCACTCCATATAGAGGTTACCATAACGACCTTCGGGTAGTCAGAATAAAGATACCCATACTGAGTCTTGGAATGTAAGAATGGAGGCTTAAATTCAAGAGCACGCGGAACATAAGGCAAACCGATCAAAGTCAGACCTAAAGGTGAATAAATGCTATGTACAAGACTGTATGAGGATGTCCCATACTTGGATTCCTCGGACTGAAACTTTGTCTGACAAGAGCAGGTAGAAAGTACACAGAAGTCCAACCTTTTTTAGAGCACAGTAGACCCACCAAAGAATGGCTATGAATAGATCGTTCAATCTTTTCTCTAACGAATCGAATTAAGTGTCTAACTGGCAGAATTCAAAGTGTTGACCAAGGCTGTCTATAAATAGCTCAACATCTCGACAGAAAGAAGTGACGAATCTTGAATATTTGAACAAATGAAAAGCTAAGTTGTTACTCTGCAAAATTTTTTACTCAAATCTCACTGATAATTTCGTGATTCCATTCATGACACTTGAGTTTCCAACTATAGTTATTCTATCCGTGCTACGTGGTTCAAAGCACGATGCTAAGTTTAAAGCTTAAGCTAACAAAAAGAAGGTTGTGGGGTGAGTCCTCACTTCAACCTCAAGACTAAGTTAACAAGGAGTTCCTAGGCGAGTGACAACAATAAACCGAAAGACTGAGTGCTGACGAGCTGTTCATAGATCGTAAGGAGACTTGTAACAAAGCTTAGTAAATTCCTGACTATGTTTGGAAGAGTGGACGTAGTATTTTATGTCAGAACCACTATAATATCCTATGTCACTTATTTGTTTTCTTGAAGTTTCAACAGTATTAAGTTTTCAAGCTTATTTTAAAAACATTCAATAGTTATCGAAGTATTGAAGTGTATATCCTGAAACTTACTTAATCACTTTCTAAGCTTAAACTCACATTTCAATTAACTCGAAACTGAGTTTCAGTCAGTTTCAGAGAACGAGTTGTATCACGTGCCTAAGTTCTTATAGACCAAGGTTGTGTTGAGTCTCTTTGGACCAGATCTCTATTTCCTTGCAATTGTTTGTTTCTTGTGTTCAAGCTCAGGTATGCAGGGATGGCTCACATTAAAAATCTTCCAAAGTACTCCCCAGAATCCTACAACATCATGAAGAAAAAGGTCCTTAATCATGTTGAAGAATGTCCATCCTGAAATGGCTCAAGTCCTATTCAACGGGACCAATAAAAATCACAAAAGTGAATATTTATGTTGGAGGAGTTGCTGGTCCAGAAATCGTGGACAAACCCTATGCTAAGTGGACAACAGAAGACAAAGTCCGTGTTCAATAGGATATAGTAGTTATGGAGCTATTTCTTCAATCCTTACCAGAGCTGCTGGTTGTCGAAGCCCTAGCTTATGACAATGCAAAGCAGATGTAGGATTTCCTTGGCACTCTCTGCCAAGATACCGGCCTGATGAAGTGTAACGAACTTCAAAATTGTGTAGATAAGTATGAGTCATTCTAGATGCTTCCTAATGAAAAAATAAAATCTATGAAATCACGATTTAATTCAATTGTATGTGAACTTAAGAACTTGGGGAGAGAGTGGTCTGTTGCAGATCCGAATGCCAAGATCCTCTCCAAGATGCCCTAGGAAGATTGGTTTGTAAAAACCACGAGCCCAATGGAGAAAGACCTGTCGAAAATGTTGATAAAGGATGTGTTCGCTCAACTTCAAGCCCATGAGTGGGATATTCAAATGGCAAACACGAATGAAGCTGTATGGAGTGTCAGCACGCAATCCGAAAATGATGCAGTCTTCTTCATAAAAAGAGATTTCAGGAGGAGGCCTAAAAAGCCTTATCAAGTTGATATAGCAATCTTCCAAAGCTCTACATCAAAGTCAGCACGTAAACCTTCCTACCAGAAAAAGGAGGAAGAGAGCTCAGTGGTCAAGCTTGAAGAACAGATGAGGAAGCTAACAAATCTTCTACAAAAGGCGAAGGCCAAGAATGAAGGAGGAACATAATTTTGTAGCCGTCATTTGAATGCAACTCTCCTAACAACCTCAAGTACGAATGCACGATAGTATCCAAGGAGAAGAGAGAACACCTTAAGAGAATCTTCGAAAAGAAATCTTCAAGAGCAGTGCCGAAGGGCATGCTCTCCACTAACAAGGTCCCAAACATCCTAGATAATGACGATGGCTATTATACATCTGGAGATGAGGACAAGGAACAAGCACTACTAAACATGGAGAAGACGAGGCTAATGACTCTAAAGAAGAAGGAATCGAATCTGAGTCACAGAACATCGTAACTACTCAAAACTCTGTTTCAATTCCTATCGCAAGTATTGAAGAGGACTCTAAATCTCATTGCTCGGATCCAGAAAAATTTACACTTTAGCTTTTAAATAAAGAATTATCAAAATTTTATATATTGAATAATACATTTGTTGGAGAAAATGACTCACTAAAACTTAAAGTCTTAGAATTGACCAAGGAGATCGAGTGATCAGGGTCAATTAGTGATGATTTGACCAATCTTAAAAATGAGAATTCTATTTTACATGCAAATTTTAAAAATATTTTAGAAGAATGCGATTCTTTATAACTGAAAGATGCTAGTGATCAAAAATTCATTTGTTCACTTTATTCAAGTACTAGCAAAGTTTTAGAAGCCCTAAGCTTACAAAGAGATCCATCTTATAAGTCAGGGCTAGGATTTTCAGAAAAGGTTTTGAACAATAGCGCATGGACTTCTGAAATCGAAAATGTTTCTAATCATAGCTTTAAAAATGATTTTTGTTTGGAAGTTAAGTTGTTAGGTAAAGGAGTGGTCAATTCTGACAAGGACTCCAAAGTGGTTGATCAGGGCCAGGGATTGAGGTCACTTTCAAAACTGAGCTCGGTCCCCATTCTTAAATGTAATTTGGTTTCAAAACCAAATAAATCTAAGATGAAACCATCTATGCCCAAGAAGTGGTTCGGCAAAGTGTTCCTGATTTGAGGAAACCCACGTCAACTACCAAAACTGAACTTCGCACGAAGTCAGTATCATTTCTGGATTCGACAAATCCGAGGACCAACAATCATAGCTCTTATGAGAGAAGGACTTATCTGAGAAGTAGGGACACCCAGTCAAGTTCTGAGCCCAATCATTCTTCTATTTTAAGGGATAGAAAGACTAATCACCCCGGACTTAGTTTAATGAAAATCCATTTCTAGGAACTCAGTTCCAAGAAACTTTGTTTCCAGAAACACAGTTTCTCGTAAGATTTGACATGCACACACCATTCCTTCTCATGTGCACCAAAAAAGCATTCACTATTTCATAAGGAAGATAAAGGTAGAGAAGGTTGCATCATATAAGCTTAAGGTGAAGTAAGTTTGTATTCCTAAGGGATGGATTCCAAAGACTAAGTGAGCAGGACCCGTAGAAGCACGGGAACCTAATATCTAATCTTCTTTGTTTTACAGGTACACAATCACTAGAGTAAGCTCAAGAAGAAGTGAGATTGGATTTAGTAAAGTAGGTGCTCTGCCCACATGACCGGAGAGAAGGAATTGCTCTCAAACTTCAGATGGCAAGTGGACCCCCAGTTGTTTTAGGAGACGATTCAAAGGCGAGGGTCATAGGCAAATGATGCTTGGAGTACAAGGGGATCACCATAACCAATGTATCCTTAGTCACTAACCTCAACTACAATTTGTTGAGCATCAATCAGCTTATCCAATGTGCGAGATATTTTCCCAACTTATGCAGAGCAACATCCAGATGAGCATGATGGGTAAGCTCACTTACTTTCTTGGACAACAAGTCATTCAATTAGAAGGAGGTATCTTCATCAACCCGAAGAAATATACTAAGGACTTGGTCAACAAGTTTTGCGCAGAAAATACCAAGCCCTTGAGGATTCTTATGAGCCCCAGTGCTCAGATTAATCTCGATGAAGAAGGAGAAGCAGACAATCGAACTAGTTACAGAGGCATTATCGGATCATTGCTATATCTGATCGCAAGTAAGCCGGATATTTCAAGCCAATCCTAAAAAGTCGCAAATGGAGTCCTTAGGTATTTGGTATCCCAAAGATAAAGAGCTTACTCTTAATAATTATTCAGATTTAGATTTTGGAGGATGTCGTATTGATAGGAAGAGCACAAGTGAAATTTGTCAGTTCTTAGGACACAAACATACTAGTTTGTTTATCAAGGAGCAACATTTTGTAGCTAGAACTACAACCGAATTTGAGTATATAGCTGCTGCTAGTTGTTGTGCTCAAGTGCTATAGATCAAGCAACAATTTCTTGATTATGAGGTTGAGACTGCGTGTGTTCCTATTTTTTGTGACAATAGTAGTGCTATGTCTATCATGAAGAACCCAGTACACCACTCAAGAACTATGCACATCGATATCAGACATCATTTTATCAGAGACCATGTCGAGAAGAAGAACATATCCGTCGAGTACATTCGTGGTGAAGACCAATTGGCGGATATCTTAACCAAACCACTCCCTGAGATCAGATTCAACAAGTTGTGCATCAAGCATAATTTGTTGGAATTTGATGAATTGTCAATTGAAGAGGAGTTAATGCGGAATAAAACTATGTCCTAGCTCTTAGTTTTCTGGTTTTCTTACTTTCTCAAAAGTCTAAGTACGATGAAGGATGTGTTGACTAAAACTAAATACGAGCTCTTAGTTTTGATTGCATGGAAATGTAATCATTTGAATCACTTCAAGTGGTGTAACCAAATCATCAGAAATGACATGAAGATCGAAGAAATCCTTGATTGAAGGTGTTGGAAGCGGATTAAAACTAAGTTCAAACTCTTAATTTTCGGTCTTTGTTTATTTCTTTATATGGCGGTTCCATACTTAACCATTTTTCAAAGACAAATACTTATGTGGTGTCTACATAAAATCTTTGAAACTTACTTTTGTGACAAATTTTCAATATGGAGGACACCTACTGAATATGGTCGTTTGACACTTAGTCGACTTTTAATATTTTTGGTAGACCATACTAACTCTTCAAGAAAACCAAATTTTGGTTTCAACACTTTGAATATTTTGAAGGACGGTTGCGGAATTAAATTGAGTTCTAACTCTCACTTTAGAAACTTACTCATAGAAATTGCGGAATTAAATTGAGTTCTAGTGATAAAAAACTTATTTGTTCTCTTTATTCAAGCACTAGCAAAGTTTTAGAAGCCTTAAGCTTACTAAGATATGCATCTGATAAGTCATGGCTAGGATTTTCTGAAATGTTTTGAATAATCACGCATCGACTTCTGAAACCGGAAATGTTTTTAATCATCACTATAAAAAGGATTTCGATTTAGAAGTTAAGTTGTTAGGCATAGGAATGGTCAATGCTGACAAGGACTCCAAAGTGGTTAATCAGGGCAAAGGAGAGAGGTTAGTTTCAAAAATGAGATCGGTCCCCAAGCTTAAAAGTAATTTGGTTTTAAAACCAAATAAACCTCAGATGAAACCATCAATGCCTAAGAAGTGGGTGAAGCAAAGTGTTCCTAATGTGAGGAAACCCACGACAACAACTAAAACTCAACTTCGAAAGAAGTCTGTATCCTTCTGAGTTCAAGAAATTCGAGGATGATAGAACCCATGTAACAGCTGGGAGAGACGAACCAGTCTACATTCCGAGTAAATTGATGACTAGAGCTCGTGCAATAACTTTGAGGGCTGGATTGAGTGTGTTGATTAAAGACATTTGGGTTGCAAATATTTCTAAGGATTCAATGTTGTTTCAAGAATTAAACGAAGGCAAAAAATTACTAATTTAATTTTAAAAGTTTAGATTTAATTTTTAGTTGCCTATATATAGGCCTTGTATTCGACAATTTTATTCAGTTTTCAGATTTAATAAAAATTGTTATGTGTTTTCTCCTTTATTTCTAAAATCTCAAATTAAAAATTCTACATCATCAATAGGGTTTCAATCTCGACTAATCAATCGGACAGTCATATCCGTTGGTGATGTCTTTGCGTATATCCTTCGTTGTTGGATCAATCTGCTTAACGGGTTGTAGGAGATTCAATTTGGACTATGGTACTTGAAGGTTTTCGAATCCAAAGGTATTGGATCCTTCCATCGTTTCAATTTTAGTATGCTTCTGCGTTGTGTCTAAGTCGATTCGTGCGGATTCTTCGGTTGTGATCTAAACCTTCCGACGAGGATAGTATTATTTTGGTATCAATGACCAGGTCGTACCATTCCTCTTCCTTTTCTTCAATTTTTGCGTCCATTGTGTCAAAAAGAAAATTGAGTCTTGTTTTATTTCGTGTGTGTCTTAATTTCCTACAGTTTGAATGGTATATCATTGTGTCGTTGAGTAAATTTTGTGTCCTTCTGCATCTGTAGGGTAGAAATTGTGCATTGGGTGTTAGGGTTTGGAATTGTTGAATTCCTTGTGAGTTAAGATTTGAATTATCTCTCTTATCATATAAGATCAATTCAAATCTTTCCTTATATCATTTTACCTTATCCATATCTTATTTCCTTGGCCATAATATTTTCCTTCTTGAATTGCCAAACAATTTGGTAATTACCATATAAAAAGGGGGGTCAAAATATAAAAAAAAATCTATCAAAAAAAAAGGAGTTCGTAGCAAAAAAAATAAGAGTAAAAATAAAGTGTCGAAACAAAAAAATGGGGGGATTAAAAATAATTCAAAAAATCCCTAATTTCTTGATTTCTAAATCTACTAGTGCCTTTTTGCTTGTTTTTCCAATAAACCCCATTTTTGTCGTAACTTTTGCATATGGTTTCCATTTTTAGCATAATTGTGCTTTTTGGAAACGTCTCGGCGAGCTCTACAAGACTTATTGCATTGCCGTGAAATAAGATGCTTTTTGACAAAATTACTTTGTTTTTGAGTATTTATTGCCCTCCGAAAGTTATTCGAAAAAATTTTTATTCGTTTTTGGTCATTTACCTTCCTAGAGTCATCTGGAGTCTTCCCGTTCAATTGGTTAGTTGAATTGAAGTCGTTGGAATTTTCAATGAATTTTTTAGTTTTTTAGAAAGGAGAAAAGAGTGAATAATGGCAAGTGAGTGAGAGATTATTAGAGGGATTAAAAAAAACCATATATATTGAGAGCGATATACGAGAGTGAGTGATTTGACATAATTGAGAGAAACACGAGTTTATGTGAGGTGGTGAGGTCCTTCCTTGGCTTTTTTATCTAATCTTTCTTGCAGGTATGTCTAAAGGTAATCAATCTAAGGAGTTGAAAGGAGATGAGGTTGTTAGTGGTGGACAAGTCAAGTACATTATGGAGGCCCTAAAATCTGAATTGATTAGGGTGCTGAATAGCGAGATGAATGCGATGAATCAATGTATGGATGATCTTGAGATTTCTATGGAACAAAAGACTCGACGAGACTCATCTAATAGTCATAGGAATACTGGAAGAGGATGACGTGTCGGTCAAGGTAGCAGAGGCTCGAATATGAGATAGAGTCCTTAGTGTGAGCAGGATGTCAATGACTATGCCGAGGAGGAGTCATATGATAACAATTTGGGGACAATCAAGATGAACATCCCATCCTTTTAGGGAAAGAATGACCCCGAATTGTATCTGGAGTGGGAGCGAAAGGTGGAGATGATGTTCGAATGCCACAACTACTCAGAGTTGAAGAAAGTAAAGCTAGCTACAGTGGAGTTCTCTGATTACGCTCTCGTGTGGTGGGATCGGTTGGTTAGTAGTAGGAGGAGGAATAGGGGGAGGCCTGTTGAGGTGTGGGATGAGATGAAGGCTGTCATGAGGAGGGGTTTAGTGCCTAATAATTATTACCGAGAGTTGTACAACAAGCTGTAGAGTTTGAGGCAGGGTAGTCGGAGTTTCGATGAGTACTTTAAAGAGATGGATGTGTCTATGATTCAATCCAATGTAGTGAAGGATAGAGAGGCAATGATGGTCAGATTTATAGCAGGGCTGAATTGGGAGATTTGGAATACGGTAGAGCAGCAGCATTATGTTTAGCTCGATGACATGGTCCATTTTCAAGGAAGTAGACAATGTAGTGAATGATAAAGTTTGAATGCTTTGACAAGTTCAAAGAATTTAAGGCTGGAGTGGAGAATCTGCAAGGTAAAAGTATAAAGTCACTACGATCTGATCGTGGTGGCGAATACCTCAGTGCTGAATTTAGGCAATACCTACTGGATAATGGGATTATATCTCAATTGTCTGCGCCTAGTATTCCGCAACAAACTGGCATAGTAGAGAGAAGAAACAAAACTCTATTAGATATGGTGAGGTCGATGATGAGTTATGCTACTTTGCCTACTTCGTTTTGGGGTTATGCCTTGGAAATAGTGGCGTACCTTCTAAACTTCGTACCTTCTAAATCGGTTCCAAAGACTCCAATAGAATTGTGGACTGGGCGAAAGCCTTGTTTAAACCACATTCGAGTTTGGGGTTGCCCAGCACATGTCTAAGATAAGGAAGCAGATAAGTTGGCACCTAGAGCAGAAGTGCGGTTGTTTATAAGATATCCTAAGGGTACGATAGGCGACTTCTTTTATAGTCCCAAGAATCAAATGGTAGTGGTAAGTACCAAATCCAGATTTTTGGAGGAAGACTATATAAGTGAGCATAAATCCAAGAGTGAGATTATTCTCAATGAGTTGAGAGGAGACAATGGTGCACCGAGTGTACTAAGTGGTTTACCACAAGAGGCTACACAATGTGTTGACTCTAATGTACATACAAAGGTACTGCCTCGTCATAGTGGGAGGGTTGTTCTTTAGCCTGATCGTTTCATGGGTGTGGGAGAGTCTACAGACTTGGTCCACATTAGTGAACATGAAGCGAACGATCCCTGGACTTAGAAAGAGGAAGTCAAAGATATAGATGCAACATCTTGGCATAAGTCTACGGATTCTGAAATTGAATCTATAGATTCTATGGGTGTGTATGACCTTACAGACCTTCTTGAAGGCAAAAGGGCCATTGGGTGTAAGTGGGTCTACAGGCGTAAGAGAGGATCTCACGGAAAGGTCATCGCCTTTAAAGCACGGTTGGTGGCGAAGGGATTGACTCAAAAAGAGGGAATCGACTATGATGAAACCGTCTCACCGGTAGCTATGCTAAAGTCAATTCGTATACTCTTATCCATAACAAATTACATGGACTATGAGGTTTGGCAAACGGATGTCAAGACTGCTTTCCTTAATGGAAATCCGGATGAAGACATCTATATGCGGCAACTGAAGGTTATGTAAAGAAAGGCCAGGAGCATCTTTTATGGAAGCTAAAGAAGTCTCTTTATGGACTTAAGCAAGCTTCTAGATCTTGGAACATTCGCTTTGACGAAGAGATCAAGTCCTTTGGATTTGAACAATGTCAAGACGAAAGTTGTGTGTACAAAATCAACAATGGAAACGTGGAGGTATTCTTAGTACTTTGCGGAGATGATATTCTTCTTATTGGCATCAATGTGAAGGTATTATCGGACGTAAAGGTGTTGTTGTCGGAACAGTATCAGATGAAGGATTTGGGAGATGCTGCGTACATTCTTGGTAATAAGGTCATTCGTGATCGAAAGAAAAAAATGTTGTGTCTGTCCCAGGATGCCTTTATCGATACTGTTATTGCCAGGTTTAGCATGCAAAACTCCAAGAAAGGATTGTTGTCTTTCTGACATGGAGTTTTTTCTATCTAGGGACATGTGTCCTAAAATTCCAGATGAGATAGAGGAGATGGCAAAGGTTCCTTATGCTTCGGCTATAGGAATCCTTATGGATGCTATGCTTTGTACCGAACTTGATATCTGCTATGCAGTTGGCATGGTGGCAAGATATCAATCTAACCCTGGTCAGGGGCAGTAGACTGCGGTAAAACATATTCTCAAGTATTTAAAAATAACTCATGATTACATGTTGATTTTCCAATCAGATAGCCTGACCCCTTTGTGTTATTCCGATTCAGATTTTCAAGCTGACCGAGATAAGAGATAGTCCACCTCGGGTTATGTGTTTACCTTGGGAGGCGAGGCAACATTAAATAAAGAGAGGTGACATTGCTGTGGAAAAGATTGCGTCATTGAATAACCTGGCTGATCCTTTCACGAAGACTTTGACAACTAAGATCTTCGAGAAACACGTGGAGGGTCTTGGTTTACGATACGTAATAGCTACACTTTGAGTCTACGTGGGAGAATTGTATTGACATTTGTGTATACTAAAAGTTTTGTTGTTGTATAAGTGGGAGATTATTGGAGTATACTGTAAAACAAACTTTTAAGTGAGCTTTGTCATGTATTCGATCTCTTTGATTAAACTGAAATCAATCTGAAATAAATGTTATCACATTGTTGCTTTGTAATGATTGCATGTATATCCACTTATCGTACATTGTAGACAATGTGGTGGGTGCGTTGTCCCACTGAAGATCGCATTGTTGGGTTCCTTATAAAATATAAAACGCATTCACTACTGAGATAGTTCTGGATAAACTATCGTTTTAGGTTGTAGTATACACTTGAGATAACTAGTCTTTTTTATTAGTTTATGTTAGTGCGTGGTGTCGCTTTGAATGGATTGCGGTGAGACATGTTCTTCTGTTATGACTTTATGAAGAACCAAGGTCTCGACGAATTTGATAATTCTTAACCCTAGATGTGATATATAGATATATGCAAATGATTGTTTGTTACTTTGACTATCAGGGGTGAGAATCAAAAGGATGATTAATTATACTTCGTATCTTGCGTAACAACATTATTTGTATGTGTTTATATAGTCACATTACGACACCGTGTCCAGGACATCCAGGTTGATGACATCTCTTAAGGAGCTCATAAGTTTTATCGTAGTAAGCCCTGGAGGTGGAATTTATTCCGATAGGATAATAATGTTAAGTGGGTACTACTTAAGGAATTAAGATATTAATTAATTAATGTTGTCAGAGCTTTTAATTAATTTAATGGATGTGTGTTATCTTAAATACGGGGAATTAATTAAGTCAAATAGAAGCCCTGATTCACATCGGGATAGGATGGTAGTTGCAACATTAATTCTATAGTGGAATGAATTAATGTTATAAGTTCAATTTATATTCTGGGCTGAATATATTTTTTTGGACTTATGGGAGGCCCAATCTTATACCTTCTAGAGATCCCTGGTCTGGCCCAACTAGAAACAATAGAAGATGCCTATAAATAGGATCTTATAGTTGAGAGAAAAACCTAATGGTCATTCCATGTATTCATGTGTTGTACGACGGCTAGGTTTAGTTCTCTCAAATATTGTAGATCTAGTTTTGGTTGTCATCTAACGAATTGGAGGATTGTTGTCCACTTGACATCTGATCGTGGTTTGTGGGACACAGACTAGAAGATCTCCAGTGGAATCAATCTCTTGATATGTAGATCTGGTAAGGTAATCACTGATGTTGTCGATTTAATCTTATTAAACCATGTATTTGTACGTTTAGTATCCAACATCGATCATGGGGATGAACCGTCTTCACCGTCATGTTCCTTCACATTCCATCAAAGAATCCAGTCTACAGTTCAATTTAAAGAGATGAAGGAGACGATGCTGGAAACGATGGTGATGATGAAGGGCACGATAAATTTGACGATAAGGAGGTAGATGCTGGGACCACTGAGAGTCTCGCTGCCATTTTGCCAGTTCGAACTGTCGAGGGTGCCAAGAAGCCTAAGAAAACTGTCGCTTCTGCTCAACCTAGGAAGAACAAGAGGAAAATTGCAACAATCCTGGCAGAAGGTCTGCAACGCATAAAGAAAGGAAATCAGACAATTGCTGACGAATCTAAAATCAAGAAGAGGAGGGGAGCTGACTTTGAAGTGTCGATGACGATAGTGGCAAAGAGGCTCCAGTTCGAAGATACAAGGGAAGGACCTGGTCAATCCTCCCGTGCACAAGAAACTTTTTTGAACCCAGACATCCTGTCTAATGAGGCATTTGAATGCCTACGGCTAGCAGCTCAAGGTGTTCAATCGACTGATGAGCAGTTTTACTATGAAAGAATGACGTGCAACTCCTCTCACTCTGAAAGACCTATATCTTAGAAGAGAGAAAAACACGAGGATGGTCGGATTGCCTCAAAAGATTCGGATGAGAAAGAGGCATACCCTCTTGGTAAATAACAAGAAGGAATCCCCTTCATGTACATAGGGGGAACTGAGCTAATCGAGAGTTCAGAAGAATCTTCTGATGAGAACAGAGGAGAGTCTACCTTGCAGCGCATTGAAAGGAAGATTTGCAAATGCCATGATAGCTTGGAAAGACTACGTGATCTTCAACAGAAATTGAATGTAAAAGTTAAGAGGATCTGAACTAAACTCTCTCAGTTTGAAGAAGACAAAAAGTAGGAGATGGAAAGGATAAAGAAAGAAGAAGAGGAAGACAGGTTAAGGAAGGAAGAAGTGATGGGTTTTGTATACTTAAAGCATTTATTATAATGAGTATACAAAGGTTTATTTCTCCTATCTGTCAAACAAACTTACATGTATGTAACAATGATATCATCTTGTTTCAGCGATAGGGACGATCATACGGCGTGTAGAAGATCGCAGAAGACAGTATGATCATTTAACCTAGTGATACATAAACCTGATCACAGTCGAGACAGCGTTTGAAGATACGTCTGGCCCGATGGCTATGACATTGTTGGAATAAGTAGTATATCTTGGTTACTTGACATGCTGGTATGCAAGGGTGGCATATTAATGGACCATAGTGAGATGTGTTCGATGGTCTTACATCAGCGAATACAAGATCTCGTTCTTGATTGAGTCCACACCCTAACAAAGGTTCAGGGGTTTGCACGAATTGACTGTTGCTTTGACTTGCCATGGTGGAGAGCCTAAGTAACGTGCTTGTATATCCTCATCTTGGGTAACAGCAGTTCATGTAGTACAGCCTGAGACTGGGTTTAGGTAACCATATCCGAGTTATAGGATGGGGACATTCCCTGAGGAGCTCAATGACATTCATCGTGAAAATGTCCTGCAGGCTAACTAAGTTCAGGCACGAGTGATAAGGATTGAGTGGTACTACTCAGGAATAATAAGATATTAATTAATTGTAGATATAGATTTTCAGAAGCTCCGATTAATTAATGAATGTCCGGTAACCTTAAATATAGAGATTCTCAATTAATGCAGCCCGTTCTCATAAGGTGGCAATAAAGGGGTAAGTCAGTATTAATTCAGTGGTGAAATAGAATTAATATTAATTAATTAATTGTGTCCTGGGTTGTGAACATGGGAATTAATTAATTTATAGGCCCACTTTATTATTTGCATTAGGTCCCAAGTCTGGCCCATTTATTTATGCTGAAAAAGGCCCAGTAGCCCATTAGGGTTAAAACCCTAGGTCTATAAATAGACAGCTCTCTCTCTGAACCCCAAGCAACTTCATAACATTCAAATCAGTTGAAACCCTAGGGAGAGAGAGAGCAAGGGCGGCGCCAGTGAGAGGGGAGGAGAAGTAGATTTGACTCCGGTCTACACTGTACAGATCTGTGGAATCCTCACCAGTAGCAGATCTGAACAACATTGAGATACAACCCTGAAGATCTGATCTGGAGAACATAAATCTTTCTTCTTTTTTCTTTATTTTTGATTGAATCTAGAAATTAATTTTCTAATTTCTGTTTTCGCAGATTTAATAGAATCAGGTGGTTAAATTAAAGACTGGATATTCAAATGCGAAAGATCGGATCAGACTCTATGGAATAACAGTAATTCCTTTTATCCACGCATTAAATTCATAAGAGCATGCTAGGGTTTTTTGAATTGGTATTGTGAACAATAAATCATAAATCGATCCGGATTATTTGAATTTTGTGATTCTGTTCACGGAAAAATCCCTACAATTGGTATCAGAGCGAGGTTTCTGATTTATTGCTCTGTTGTTCATAATAAATTCATTTATGCATGTATGAATTTTATTTTGTCATGGATGGTTTTTGTTCCTCGTGGCAAACCGTTTGATTCAGCCCGCGGTGGTTTATCCGTGAAGGGCTGAATATGTTTTGTAAAATCACGAGAAAATCCGTGATTAGATTTGATAGGAAAAATCGTAATATAATAGTTTTTGTAATTTTTATTCAAATCTGTAATTGGAAGGGTTGGGACGAAGAACGAAGACGGAGCCTACGGACGAGGGCGGCGCACGGCGGCAGGAAGTGGTCGCGGGTGGCGACGCGTGCGGCGGTCAGCGGCGGCCATCGGTGCTGGGGGCAGCGGCGCGGGGCGCGCGTGTGCTCGCGCACGCGGCGGCGGCGTGTCTGTCGTCGGCAGGGGCTGGTCCTGTCACGGTGGTTCGTGTTTTGGCAGTTGGCCCAATTGGATGTAAATCCCTAGGGTTTGCATTAGGGTTTGGGGCCAATCATGAAATCACAAAACCCTAAATCCCAAAAGATTTGGTGGTTGAAGATTTGGAGGCCCTGGAAGATTTGAAGAAGATTTGGATTTATCCAAATAAATTTAAATTTCAAATTGTAATAGATAGGATTTTATTTCCTGTTTTGTGGGGCCACAAGGAATTTTTGTTTGCCTTAATTGTCCTCGTATGATATTTGATTTATTATGTGCGCAATTAAGCATGAGTAGATAATACGAAAAGCATGATTTACTGCTTTTGTTATTTACAGCTTTGCAAGCATGTTTATGTTATTAATTTCTTGTTGGATTATATTTTGGGAATTTTTGGGCTTGTTTAATTACATGCAAAAATTTGGAAAATATAATGACAAAGAAATTATATGTGCGCATATATGAAGCCTTTTTGAAAAAAAATACTAAGCGGAGTTTAATTAAAATCAATCCTCCACAAAACGGTCCTCTCTCGCTCTAGTAAACGTCTACGAGTGTAGCTTGCTAGTTCTTGGAGGTGCATGGGTACAGTTGTTGGGATTTCTAGACAAACAATTTAAATCATGTGAATACTGGGAGGGTTTTGCGTAAACGTCTACGAGTGTAGCTTACGTAGATCTCTTTCATAAGTATTCTATGATTGATTTAAATTATAGAAAACAAAAGCTTTAAGGGCTGTGCGGTATGGTTACGTGCCATGCTAAACTGTCTCTTTTTGCCAGAGTTAATTTTGTGATTAATCGCTTAGAAGCATCTAAGGATATAATGCAGTTGCTGCTTCCCTTTCCTTGAGAGATGGCTTGGTCTAAGGTTTTCACTAATTATTAATTTCTAGTGTCGAAAGGTTCCTGACATGGTAGTGAAATTAAAGAATTGGGGCTTAAAACCCGCAGTTCTGCTTGAGGGTGACATCGTAAACGTCTATGAGTGTAGCTTGCGGTGGGAACTCTTGGGAAATTAGTGGAAAACATATGTATTTGATTTATGAAAAGGTTTTCAATGCATTTGTTTTCAAAGATATGCATGTATGTTCTTATTTAAGATTTTTTATTGTTTCAGATATGTCTATGTCTACTGTTGATCATATTTTTGCTCTCAATCCTTTAACTGGTACAAACTTTCTTGTGTGGAGCAACTGCATTGAGTATATCCTCCTGACTAAGCAACACATGTTTGTTCTTACTATGATGGCACTTGCCCCACGTTACCATAAAATCTCTAGACGTGAGAAGGAGTTCTATGACAGATGGGTGACATCTGAAGATTTTACTTATAAGTTAATCTCGGATAACCTGTCTAGAGAACTGAAGCTCAAGTACATGGGCTATTGTAGCTTTGTTACGATCTGGATGGACTTAGTGGCCACATCTGGTGAACTGGAACGAACTATCAGTTGTGATCTCGTAAAAGACCTTGTCTGTAAGAGAATGGTTGATGGTAGTTCGGTGACATTGCATGTAATGATGATGGATAACACCATGAATCGGTTCACACGTAGAGGTGGATGTACCAGTGATCGGGCTAAGATCGATATAATCCTGAACTCTTTACCACTTTCATTCTATGACTTTAAGAAGGATGTAGCTAAGAGAAGTGAGTACACTTTCAAAGAGTTGCTTACTGATCTCTTACAAGGACAGTCTTTCGTACCTTCCTGGGATTCTGAGTTATCAGATCTTGAGCAAAGCTTGAGCACATTGAAAGATGTGGTTCATACTGTGTGCAAGAATATGATTGATCGCATAACACATGAGAGGAGGTCAAATGAGATGTAGAGGGTTGGTGTCACTTCAAGTAAGAACGCATGTGGAAGCAAGGGACAAGGTACGTCATTTGCATTTTTAACGGAAACATGTTTAGCATCAGTTTCTACTCATTCGTGGTTAGTGGATACTGGAGCTACTGATCATGTCTGTTACATTTTGCAGGGGTTAACTTATGGGTTTTGTATACTGAAAGCATTTATTATGACGAGTATACAACGGTTTATTTCTCCTATTTGTTAACAATCGTACATGTATGAACAATTGTATCCTCTTATCTCACCGATAGGGACGATCATACGGCGTGTTGTCGATCGCAAAAGACAGTATGATCACTTGACCAAGTGAGACATAAACCTAATCACAGCCGAGACAGCGTATGAGGATACGTCTGTCCGGATGGCTGCGGCATTGTCGGAATAAGTAGTCTGTCTTGGTTACTTGACATGATGGTACGCAGAGGTGGCGTATTGATGGACCGCAGTGAGACATATTCGTCTGTCTGACATCAGCGAATAAAAGATCTCGTTATATTGATTGAGTCCGAACCCTAACGAAGGTTCAGGGGTTTGCACGGATTGACTGTTGCTTTGACTTGCCATGGTGGAGAGCCTAAGTAACGTGCTCGTATATCCGCATCTTGGGTAACAACAGTTCGTGTAGTACCGCCTGAGACTGGGTTTAGGTAACCATATCCGAGTAATAGCATGGGGACATTCCCTGAGGAGCTCAATAACATTCATCGTGCCAAAGTCCTGCAGGCTGATTAAGTTCAGGCACGAGTGATAAGGTTTGAGTGGTACTACTCAGGAATTATAAGATATTAATTAATTGTAGTTAGAGCTTGTCAGAGGCTCCGATTAATTAATGAATGTCCGGTAACCTTAAATATGGGGATTCTCAATTAATGCAACTCGTTCTCATAACGTGGTAATAAAGGGGTAGGTCAGTATTAATTCTGTTATGAAAAAGAATTAATATTAATTAATTAATTATGTCCTGGGTTGTAGATATGGGAATTAATTAATTTATAGGCCCACTTTATTATTTGCATTAGGTCCCAGGTCTGGCCCAATAAATGTGCTGAATTGAGCCCAGGAGCCCACTAGGGTTTTACAACCCTAGGTCTATAAATAGACCTCTCACTCTCTGAAACTCTAGCCACTTCATAAGATTCAAAATAAATTGAAACCCTAAGGAGAGAGAGAGAGGGGCGCCGATCCTGTTGGAAGAAAGGAGGAGAATTTTTGAATTCTGGTCCTGCTCAAGCCACAGATCTACGGAGTCCTCACTAGTAATAGATCTGACCAGCACCGGGACACAGATCTGAAGATCTAATCTGGAGAACAACAGATCTTTCCTTCCATGTTTTTTATTATCATTTTTCTCTAGAAATTAGTATTCTAATTTCTGTTTTCGCAGAGAAATCGGATTGCGTGGTTGAATTGGATTTTTGAATTCAAACACAAAAGATCGGTACAGAGACGACGGAATTACGGTAATCTCTCAATCCACAATTATGTATTAAATTCATAGGAGCATGCTAGGTTTTTGAGAAATTTAATTGTGAGCAATATCCATAGATCGATCCGCTTCAGTTTGGTTTTGGTGATTCGGTTCACGTAAAAACCCTACAATTGGTATCAGAGTCAGGTTTCTGCTTTATGGCTGTTGGTTTTTGTTCCACGTAAAACCCTACAATTTATTTTTGTGGATGTTGGTTTTTGATCCACGTGGCAACCCGTTGATTCAGCCTGCGGTGGTTTATCCGTGTAGGGTTGAATTGTTTTGTAAAATCACGAGAAAATTCGTGATTAGTGTAGATTTCAAAATCGTAATAGAATAGTTGTTCTGTAATTTTCAAATTTTGCAATTGGACAGGGTGAGGACGAAGAACGAAGACGGAGCCGACGCAGGGCCGACGACGGGCGACGGGAGGCGCGGGCGCGGCGTTGGGAGCGCGCGGGCGCGGCACGGTGGCAGTCGCGCAGTGCGTGCAGCGGCGCAGGGCGGTGCTGGACCGGTGGCGGTCGGCGGCGGCTTCGGTCATCGTCGGCTGCTGTTGTCCCATCGCGGTGGCTTGTGTTTTTGTGGTTTGTACAATCCTGTGTAAACCCTAGTGTTTGCATTAGGGTTAGGGCAAATCATCAGATCACAAAGGCCTAAAAATCCAAAAGATTTGGTGTATCCAGATTTGAAGGCCTCTTGAAGATTTGGAAAATTTGAAAAGATTTGGATTTATCCAAATTAATTCAAAATTCAAATTTGTAATAGATAGATTTTATTTTTCTATTTTTGGGGCCACGAGGAATTTTTGTTTGCCTTAATTGTCCTCGTATGATATGTGATTTATTTATGTGCGCAATTTAAGCATGTGTAGATAATAGGAAAAGCATGATTTATCACTTTTATTATTTATAGCTTTCCAAGCATGCTTATGTGATTAATTTCTTTTGTTGGATTATATTTTGGGAATTTTCGGGCTTGTTTAATTACATGCAAAAATTTGGGAAATATAATAACAAAGAAATTATGTGTGCGCATAAAGAAACTTTTTAAAAGAAAAATACTAAGCAGATTTTTTTAATTAAAATCAATAGACCTCCACAAAGCGGTCCTAGGCTGTAAGTGTATCTCTCGTTCTAGTAAGCGTCTACGAGTGTAGCTTGCTAGTTCCCGAAGGTGCATGGGTATGGTTGTTGGGATTTCTAGACAAACAATTTAAATCATGTGAATAGTGGGAGGGCTTTGCGTAAACGTCTACGAGTGTAGCTTGCGTAGACTTCTTTCACAAGTATTCTAGGATTGATTTAAATTATAGATAACAAAAGCTTTAAGGGTTGTGCGGTATGGTTATGTGCCATGCTAAACTGTCTCTTTTGGCCGGAGTTAAATTTGTGGTTAATTGCTTAGAAGCATCTTAGAATATAATGCAAGAATTGCATCCCTGTTCTTGAGAGATGGCTTGGTCTAAGGTTTTCACTAATTATTAATTTCTAGTGTCAAAAGCATCCTGACATGGTAGTGAAATTAAATGGATTGGGCTTAAAACCCGCAGTTCTGGTTGAGGGTGACATCGTAAACGTCAACGAGTGTAGCTTGCGGTGGGAACTCTTGGGCAATTAGTGGAAAACATTTGTATTTGATTTATTAAAAGGTTTTCAATGCATTTGTTTTCGAAGTTCAACATGTATGTTCTTATTTAAGATTCCTTATTGTTTCAGATATGTCTATGTCTAATGTGATCAACATTCTCGCACAAAACACTCTAACTGGTCTGAACTTCCTGGAATGGAAGCGCAATCTCGAATACCTCCTGATTGCAGAAGAACATATGTTCGTTCTGTAAGTATTTCGTCCCGAAGTGCTAACTGCTGAATCCAGTCAACTGGATATAGACTTTTATAACAAGTGGGAGAAATCGAACAATGTAGTCAAGTGCTACATGATGACCACTATGTCGAAAGTCTTGCAGTAGCAGCATCAGCAACATAGGGATGCCTATGACATTATGCAAAGTCTGGAGGCAACCTATGGGGAAACTGATAGAGCCGTCAGGTTCAATCTCATGAGAGAAATTGCGAGTAAGAAAATGACTGATGGCACCTCAATGAGAGAGCACGTGGTTACCATGACTCACCTCATAGATGAACTGACAGTGCATGGTGGAGGTATCGACGCTGAGGCTAAGGTCGATATCATACTGAACTCTCTACCCAAGTCCTTTGAGAGTTTTAGACTGAATGTTGTCATGAACAAGAAAGAGTATACTCTTAACGAGTTACTCAATGACTTGATGGCAGTTGAATAAGTCATGAACCCTCAGAAGGTTGCCTTGGCCACTTCTGGTAATCTCTCTGCTGTACCGAAAAGTATGAAGCGGAAGAAAGGGATTAAGAAATGGGCCAAGAAGACACTTGTGAAGGATGGTGGGGCTGGGAAAAAGCCTAAGGTGGCGACTGAAAGGGACAGGTGCTTCAGGTGTGGTAAGAAAGGACAGTGGAGGAAAGATTGTCAAGCCAACAAAGCTAGACAAGGTATGCCATTTTGCATGTATAACTGCAAGCATGATTAGAGTTAGTTGTTGCTCTTCCAGAGCTATAATCACTGACTTGTTGATCATGTTGTTGTACTTTGCAGGGGACCGTGCCGACAAGGCTGGTGAGTGATGGCAAGAAGATACCAAACTGGATGAAGGCAACGTTTTATGACGGAGCTTCATGGAGTTTTCTTTTCTTTATGTTTTGATGAATTAAAGTACATTTGAGAATTTATTTGTGGGCCGTGGTTTATCAGTAGGACAAATTTCATCAACTTTTATGGATATTTGTTATTTATGATTTTATCATTAGTAGTAACAATGTTATCCATTATGGAATGTTGATTTACAATCTCTATGTTACTTCGATCAAACATGTCTTTTACATTGCATATAATTCATCTGTAATTGATAATCCTAGGATGAGAAAACTTACTTCTTCTGATGAGGATCTTACATATCTCTGGCACTTGAGACTGGGTCACATCAGCTTGAAGCGGATTCAAAGACTTGCAGATGACGGTACGTTGGACCTAGTCTGGGCTGTACCTTATCAAGTCTGCGAATCCTGCATCGAGGGCAAGATGTCAACTGGGCCTTTCAAGGCTAGTCAGTCTCGAGCAGAGGAAGTGTTGAAATTGATCCATTCTGACTTATGTGGACCTATGTCCACTCAGGCTCGTGGAGGGTACGAGTACTTCGTCACTTTCATTGACGATTACTCAAGGTACGGATATGTTTACCTGCTTCGCTACAAGTCAGAATGCTTTGATAAATTCAAAGAGTTCAAGGCTGAGGTAGAAAAGAAGGTCAGGAAAACTATCAAGTCACTGCGATCTGACCGCGGTGGCGAATACCTCGGTAACGAGTTCCTGCAATATTTGTCAGAAAATGGGATTACATCCCAGTAGACTGCACCGGGTACTCCCCAGCAAAATGTTGTGGCTGAAAGAAGAAATAGGACTCTTCTAGAGATGGTAAGGTCAATGATGAGTTATGCAAACTTACCAATTTCGTTTTGGGGCTACGCATTGGAGACAGCAGCTTACGTGCTTAATGTGGTGCCTTCTAAATCAGTTCCTAAGACACCTTCTGAGCTATTCCTTGGTCGCAAACCTAGTTTGTGCAAGTTTAGAGTATGGGGTTGTCCGGCACACGTGCTGTCGAAGGAACCTGATAAGTTAGAAAACAGGTCAAAAGTAATGCTGTTCATAGGGTATCCCAGGCAAACGAAAGGTGGTTACTTTTACTGTCTTGAGAGTCAAAGAGTCGTTGTTAGCACCAACGCTAGATTCTTGGAGGACGAGTATGTGAGTAATCACAGGTCAAGGAGTGATATCGTTCTTCAAGAAATTGAGAACGAGAATGCAATTCCAAGGGAAGGGGAACGTGTAGATGTGGGTGCACCTGTGAGAGGTACAGCACCACAGACACGTTCTTCAGTGCAAGGTGCAGGACCACAAGTCATTGCACCTACTACTGACACGGCTCCGATGCCTCATCGTAGTGGGAGAGTTATTTTCCAACCAGAAAGGTACATGTTCGTGGGTGAGTTTTCGGACTTGAGCCCGGAAGACGGATATGAGGACTCTGACCCACTGACTTACGAAGAGGTAGTGCAGGACAAGGATGTTGCCAAATGGCGTGTCGCCATGGATTCTGAAATAGAATCCATAACTGCTATGGATGTATACCAGAAAATAGATTTGCCGGATGGCTTCAGGCCATAGGGTGCAAATGGGTATACAAGAGAAAGAAAGGGGCGGATGGAAAGATCACGGCTTTCTAGGCCAGGCTGGTGGCAAAGGGTTATAGTCAGAAAGAGGGCATTGACTATGACGAAACCTTTTCACCCGTAGCCATGCTCAAATCCATCCGGATACTCCTTGCCATAGCTGCGCATATGGACCTCGAGATCTGGCAGATGGATGTCAAAACCGCTTTTCTAAACGGTTACCTTGAAGAAGGTAGGGACATCTATATGTAGCAACCCGAGGGTTACATAAGCAAGGGCGAAGAACATCTTGTCTAGAAGCTTAGGAAGTCCTTGTATGGACTTAAGCAAGCTTCAAGGTCGTGGAACTTACGTTTCAACGATGTGATTAAATCCTATGGATTTGCACAGTTGGAAAATGAAAGTTGTGTTTACCGACTTTGTGTCAGTGGGAGCGTGGTCTTCCTTGCACTATACGTTGATGACATACTCCTATTTGGAAACAACGAGGGAGTGATATCCGAAATCAAGGTTTGGTTATCCGAACAGTTCCCAATGAAGGATCTGGGTGAAGCTGGCTACATTCTTGGGATTAAGGTCTTACGAGATCGTAAAAGAAGAATGTTGAGATTATCCCAGGCATCCTATGTAGATACTGTGATAGCCCGGTTCAGCATGCAACTCACCAAGAAAGGCTTGCTACCTTTCAGACATGGTGTTCGTCTTTCTAGTGGTCAGTGTCCTCAGACACAGCGGGAGAAAGACGAGATGAGTCTTGTACCATACGCCTCGGCGGTGGGTAGTCTCATGTATGCGATGCTGTGTACCAGACCAGATATCTGTTATGCCGTTGGCATGGTAGCAAGATATCAGTCTAACCCTGGACAGGCGCACTGGACTGCTGTAAAGCATATCCTCAAGTATTTGAAAAGAACTAGGAATGTCTGCCTAGTTTATCAAAGTGAAGATTTGTGCCCTGTGGGTTATACGGACTCGGATTTCCAAGGGGACCAGGATGAGAAGAAATCAACCTCAGGATATGTGTTTACCCTGGGAGGTGGAGCTATATCTAGGAGGAGCTCAAAGCAGAAATGCATTGCTGACTCCACCATGGAGGCGGAAAATGTCGCTGCCTCCGACGCCTTGAAAGAGGGGGTGTGGCTCCAGAACTACCTTTTAGAGTTGGGCGTGATCTCGAGTTTGCCGAGGAGCATCACAATTTATTGTGATAACTCTGGTGCAGTGGCTAACTTAAAGGAACCGCGGTCTCATAGGGCAAGCAAACACATAGAGAGAAAGTACCATATCATACGAGAAATCGTATCGAGGGGCGATGTGCTGATTAAGAAGATTGACACTGCTGACAATCTTGCTGATCCATTTACAAAGAGCTTGCCGCAGAAAGTTTACGAAAGACAAATTCGTGAGCTGGGTCTGAGGTGGATGCCGACCACTGATAGTGGTTAAAAAGACAGCAGGCTAGAAAGACGGACTGTATACTCTGTAATAGCTTAGTTATGCTTTGAGTATAAGTGGGAGATTGATGGGTTTTGTATACTGAAAGCATTTATTATAATGAGTATACAACGGTTTATTTATCCTATCTGTTAACAATCGTACATGTATGAACAATGGTATCCTCTTGTCTCACCGATAGGGACGATCATACGGCGTGTTGTAGATCTCAGAAGATAGTATGATCACTTGACCTAGTGAGACATAAACCTAATCACAGCCGAGACAGCGTATGAGGATACGTCTGTCCGGATGGCTGCGGCATTGTCGGAATTAGTAGTCTGTCTTGGTTACTTGACATGCTGGTATGCAGAGGTGGCGTATTGATGGACCGCAGTGAGATATATTCATCTGTCTGACATCAGCAAATAAAAGATCTCGTTGTATTGATTGAGTCCATACCCTAACGAAGGTTCAGGGGTTTGCACGGGTTGACTGTTGCTTTGACTTGCCATGGTGGAGAGCCTAAGGAACGTGCTCGTATATCCGCATCTTGGGTAACAACAGTTCGTGCAGTACCGCCTGAGACAGGGTTTAGGTAACCATATCCGAGTAATAGGATGGGACATTCCCTGAGGAGCTCAATAACATTCATCGTGCCAAAGTCCTGCAGGCTGATTAAGTTCAGGCACGAGTGATAAGGTTTGAGTGGTACTACTCAGGAATTATAAGATATTAATTAATTGTAGTTAGAGCTTGTCAGAGGCTCCGATTAATTAATGAATGTCCGGTAACCTTAAATATGGGGATTCTCAATTAATGCAACCCGTTCTCATAACGTGGTAATAAAGGGGTAGGTCAGTATTAATTCTGTGGTGAAAAAGAATTAATATTAATTAATTAATTGTGTCCTGGGTTGTGGACATGGGAATTAATTAATTTATAGGCCTACTTTATTATTTGCATTAGGTCCCAGGTCTGGCCCAATAAATGTGCTGAATTGAGCCCAGGAGCCCACTAGGGTTTTACAACCTTAGGTCTATAAATAGACCTCTCACTCTCTGAAACCCTATCCGTCATAAGATTTAAAATCAGTTGAAACCCTAAGGAGAGAGAGAGAGGGGTGCCGATCCTGTTGGAAGAAAGGAGGAGAATTTTCGAATTCTGGTCTTGCTTAAGCCACAGATATACGGAGTCCTCACCAGTAGTAGATCTGACCAACATCGGGATACAGATCTGAAGATCTAATCTGGAGAACAACAGATCTTTCCTTCCATGTTTTTTATTTTCGTTTTTCTCTAGAAATTAGTATTCTAATTTCTGTTTCCGTAGAGAAATCGGATTGCGTGGTTGAATTAGATTTTGGAATTCAAACGCAAAAGATCGGTACAGAGACGACGGAATTACGGTAATCTCTCAATCCACAATTATGTATTAAATTCATAGGAGCATGCTAGGTTTTTGAGAAATTTAATTGTGAGCAATATCCATCGATCGATCCGGTTCAGTTTGGTTTTGGTGATTTTGTTCACGTTAAAACCCTACATTAACACCAAGGAAGGTGCTGATGAATGACGAGGTTACCATCTCGATTGGGAACGTAGCAAAAGTGAGTGCAACTTCCATTAGATATTCAGTTATTTTTCGGCGGAATCTTATTTCAGTTTCCAAACTTTATGCTGATGGATATTCAGTTATTTTTTATAGTAGTGTGTTTCTATCATTGGTAATAACGGTGTTATTTATCGTGTGATGCTGAATAATTCTCTCTATGTTATTAACTGCAATCACAAGTCTTCCGCAAGTATTGCATGTAATTCATCCGAGATTGATAATCCTAGAAATAGAAAACATACTTCTTCTGATTAGGATCTTACATATCTCTGGCACTTGAGACTGGGTCACATTAGCTTGAAGCGGATTCAACGACTTGCAGATGACGGTACATTGGACTTAGTCCGGGCTGTACCTTATCAAGTCTGCGACTCCTGCATCGAGGGCAAGATGTCAACTAGGCCTTTTAAGGCTAGTCAGTCTCGAGCAGAGGAAGTGTTGGAACTGATCCATTCTGACTTATGTGGACCAATGTCCACGCAGGCTCGTGGAGGGTACGAGTACTTCGTCACTTCCATTGACAATTACTCAAGGTACGGATACGTTTACCTACTTCGCTATAAGTCTGAGTGCTTTGAGAAATTCAAAGAGTTCAAGGCTGAGGTAGATTAGAAGGTCGGGAAAACTATCAAGTCACTGCGATCTGACCGCAGTGGCGAATACCTCGGTAACGAGTTCCTGCAGTATTTGTCAGACAACAGGATTTCATCCCAATGGACTGCATCGTGTACTCCCCTGCAAAATGGTGTAGCTGAAAGAAGGAATAAGACTCTTCTAGTGATGGTAAGATCAATGATGAGTTATACAAACTTACCAATTTCATTTTTGGGCAACGCATTGGAAACAACCGCTTACGTATTAAATGTGGTGCCTTCTAAATCAGTTCCTAAGATGCCTTCTGAGCTCTTCCTTTGTCGCAAACCAAGTTTGTGCAAGTTTAGAGTATGGGGTTGTCTGTTACACGTACTATCGAAGGAACCTGATAAGTTAGAAAGCAGGTCAAAGGTAATGCTGTTAAAAGAGTATTCCAGGCAAACGAAAGGTGGTTACTTTTACTGTCCTGAGAGTCAGAGAGTTGTTGTTAGCACCAACGCTAGATTCTTGGAGAACGAGTATGTAAGGAACCACAGGTCAAGGAGTGATATTGTTCTTCAAGAAATTGAAAACGAGAATGCAATTCCAAGGGAAGGGGAACGTGCAAATTGATGGATTTATATACTGAAAGCATTATGATTGATATATTATGTACAAGGTCGATTGATTAATATACTGGGCATCATAAATGTTGTATTTTCATCTCGTGTCTGAACTAACAAACATGTGTCGCAAACGCAATTATCCTCTTATCTCGTCGATAGGGTGATCATATGGTGTGTAGAAGATCATGGAAGATCTTATGGATCATTTGACCTTGCGAGATATAAATGGTTATCACAGCTGAGACTATTCCAGGATAAACTATCGGTGTAGGCTGCAACATACGCAGTAATAATCATCTAATCTTGGATGGCTTGGTATGCTGGTGTGGGGCACACGTTGATAAGGACCTAAGTCGAGATTGATTCTTTAATCTAGACATTAAAAGAATCTAGATCTCTATGTCTTGATGAGATCCTAAGCCTATATGAAGGTACATCAGTATATGCGAATCGTGTATTACTTTGAGTTGCAGTGAAAGGGTCTGGTTGAACCAGTATATCTGTATCTTGGGTAATCGCACATTTTGTATGACTGTCTGGTACTGGAACTAGGTAACCACATCCAGTATAGGATGGTGACATTCCCTAAGCAGCTCAAAAGGGTCGTTATGCTGAAGTCCTGCAAGCTGATTAAGTTCAAGAAAAAGTGAAAAGGTTTGAGTGGATTCACTCAGGAATATAAGATGTTAATTAATTAAATAGCTTGTCGGAGCTTAAATTAATTAACGAATGTCTGTAAACTTAAATGTGGGGATAAACCGAGCGCATGCATCCCGTACCTCAAAACGTGGTAGCAAATAGGTAGGACATTATTGATTCTCTAGTGGAATTAATCAATATTAATTAATGAATTATATTTTGGATTAAATATGGGAATTAATTAATTGATATGCCTCATTTGCTATTTGCATTTTGGTCCCTTGTCTGGCCCATGAAACTAAAGCCCAATAGAAGTCCAGTATTTTTCTATAAATAGGTCTTACTTCCTCAGATCTCAACACACCAAAAGATCATAAGTTGCACACAGCAAACCAAATTTTGGGAGCTGTGGTGATCGACTAGATCTAAAAAACGAGGAGGAAATTCTTCTTCTCAACCGGGCAAGGAATATAAAGGGAATCTTCACCAAATATCCAGATTGAGTTGGGATACAAATCAGAAGATCAGATCAGGAGGATTATCTTCTGTCTTCTCTTTCCTTCTTGTTTTCGAAAATTGCTTACTAATTTTCATAGATTTATTTCCTCAATCTGTTAGGAATTAAATCTTTGTGCGTGGGAAAAGATTAAGAGGAATCTCCAAGCACTCGTTCTTCAGGGTTTCACAATCCTGGTATTCCGCATAAACCCCCTTATGCATATTCAATAGGAGCATGCTAGGATTAATCATAGGCATAACAATTTATTTTTGATATTCCAATTAACGATCCTTGGCAAATGAGCATCGTGATTCAGTTCACGAATCCCTTCAATTGGTATCGAAGCGAGGTTAAATTAATTGGCTCTATCAGAAAAAATAATATTACCTACGATTTGCATGATAATTATTATTGAATGATTGCATGGGTTTTGGATTGTATGGTTATGTTTTTCATCCTCGTGGTTCTCGGGTTAATTCGCCCTTTTATAAGGATTCATTTTTCACGCACGAGATAAATTCATGGTTAGATTTTTGATTTTTAGATTGTAATTAGATTTATTCAATGTAATCTTACACTTAAAAATTAAATCTGTAAAATGGAGAACGAAGAACACGAAGAATGAAGAACACGACGAACGAAGGACCGCACGACGATGCACGATTGCACCGACACGGTAGTAGGCCGTGCACGACGGTCGCATGCGGCAAGCACGGCGGTGCATGGCCGCCACGATGGCAGCACAGCTGCGCGCGCGCGACGGGGGCTCTGGGGCCGGTGACGGCGGCGGCGCAGCCTGGGCAGGAGGCCGGGACGGCGGCGACGCGCGACGCGGCCTGGGCGCGAGGCGCGTGCTCGTAGCGTCGGAACCCTAGGTACCGTGCGCGCGCCCGACAGGCCTGCACAGCCCTGCGCACAGCGCCGGTGGCACTCCTCGCTCCCTTCGGTGGGCATCGGCAGGGCCCAGGTGGTGCAGACAGCGTCTCGTGGAGCGGGGGCGCGGGCTGGTGGCGTTGCGGCGAAGGTGGTTCGTGCGCGCAGCGCAAACCCTAAGGTTTGCGTGCTATGCGCGCTTCTCTCACGTCACTCTCATTGTGCATTTTTTCCAGCGAGTTGTGGTGGCCGACGGTGGAGAAGATGGTGCACGGCGTTTCGGGCGACGGTCGGGGCAAGCTGAGGCGGCGGCATGCGAAATAGGCGACGGCCGGAGAAGATGGAATCGCAGGCTACAACCATGCACATACGTGCATGGCTGTTGCGTGATCCCAAGAGCCCTCGCGGCACGGCGAGTTGCAAACGGCGGTGGTTTGCCGGTGGTGGCTCGTCGGGCCAGGTTCTCACGGGCTATTGGGATTTCAATGTGTGTCTAGGCCTACGATTTGGTCAACTGGCCCAGTTCTCCAATTTTCTGATGGATCAAATCTTGAAGGCCCAGATTCAGAAAATAAATTCAGATCACAGTCCAAGTAGTGGGTGCCCAATCTAAGATCTGTAAAAATAATTGCAACATGTAATAGTTAGAATTATTATTTTTTTTATCATGGGGCCACGAGGACATTTTTAATTTGTTTTATTATTTGTCTTCGCATGATATATGTGTTTAATATTAATTGCGCAGCATATAAGCATGTTGTAGATAATATGAGCATGTTTACTGCCTTTATTTACAGCTTTAAAGCATGCTATGTGATTTATTTTTTGTAATTAATTATAACTATAAATTCGGGGTTCATGCTATGCATGATAGAATTTTAACAGTGTTATAATTATGGCTACATAAAATAATTTGTGCAATTGAACTTTATGAATTATAAATTACTAAGCTCATAATTTAGTAAGACCTCCACAAAGCGATCCTTTATTGGAATTGAGTAATTTATTAGGTAAACATCTACCTGTGTAGCTTACTTAATTTATTATTCATAAGTTCTAATAGATAGGATTTCTTAAAACAAACATTTATTTCATGTGAGAAGTAGAAGTTCATGCGTAAACGTCTACATGTGTAGCTTGCGTATTGAATTTTCATAAGTTCTCTATGGATTGAATTAAATGAGACAACCTTATTATTGGGATCATGGGTGTTCTAGTAGATCCTTATATGGGAGGGTTCGCTTTGGTGGTAAGCTAGCTTAGTTGTTATCCAGAGTATAACTCATTTCTGATGTCCCTGCTCAGTAGGATAATATGGTCTTCAGTTAGTCTCCAATTATTAATTTCATTTGTCTAAGGAACACGGGCATGGATTGGAATTAAAGGACTGGAATTGAAAGATGCAGTCTGGTTAAGTGTTTTGTTGTAAACGTCCACATGTGTGGCTTGCAATAGTAATACTTAGGCAAATTGGAGGAAACATAAATACTGCTTTATCATAAGGTTTCAATATTTAGTTGTTTCAATAGTTTGCGACTATGTTATAATTTCTATTTTAATTTATTATTTTCAGACATGTCTATTACTCACGTTGTCAACCTCTTAATATAAAACCCTTTAACTGGTCCGAATTTTCCTGAATGGAAGTTTTGCTTCATGGAAATACTCTGCACTGCAAAACATGCCCATGTGCTTTACATGGATTCTCTTTCTCCCAAGTATTGGAACTGTAGTCGATATGATAGAGAGTTCTATGAAAGATGGGTAGCTTCTGATGAGTTTGCCCTCAAGCCCATCATGAACAGTCTATCTAGAGAATTAAAGCTCAAGTATAAGATGTACCATAGTGCTGTTGAGATATGGAGGGACCTTGTAAAAGTCTATGTGAAGGTGAGACAAACTGTCAGTTATAATCTTGTGGAGGACTTGGTGTGCAAGAGGATGACTGATTGGAGTTCGTTGCTTCTGCACTTCGTCAGTATGATAAGAATTATGAGAAAGCACAGAAAGAGAGGTGGACAAGTCAGTAAGCGGGCGGAAATAAATATTGTCCTGCACTCTCTATCTGATTCTTATAATAATTTCATCAAGTCCTTCGGTACTAGGCGCGAGTTTACTCTTCCTGAGTTACTCTCAGCCCTAATGCGAGAGGAATCTAACCTTAGAGCATTAGAATTTGCTCCAAATTTGTCAGCTTTTGACAAGACAGTTGCTGAAGCAAAAGAAATGCTTAAAAGGTTAGATGAAGTTGATCTAGCAGAAGATGTCATCAGGCCATGCAAGCGCAAGAAAAGTGAAGTAGATTTTCTAGTGCTTGGCACAGGTAGACAAGGTACGTCATGTGCATTTATAACGGAAACATGTTTAGCATCTGTTTCTACCCATTCTTGGATTGTGGATACTGGAGCTACTGATCATGTTTATTATATTTTGCAAGGGTTCAAGCCGACAAGGCAACTGAAGCTTGACTAGATTACCATCTCAATGGGCAGCGGAGAGCAAGTCTCAGCAGTAGCCATTGGAGATTTTACTTTATGCTTTCAAAAAAATGTTTTGATTTTGAGAGATGTTTTATATGTGCCGGTTTTTCGGCGGAACTTAATTTCAGTTTCCAAGTTATTTAGTGATGGATATTTAGTTATTTTTTATAGTGGAGTTTCTATCATTGGTAATAATGGTGTTATCTGTCACGACAAACTGATTGACTCTCTCTATATCATTGATTGTATGCTTTAATATTTCGTGAATGTTGCAAACTCATCCCATAATAATAATCATTAAAAGAGAAAGTTTTCTTCCGATAAGGATCAAACATATCTCTAGCACTTGAGACTAGGTCACATCAATCTAAAGAGGATTAAAAGATTAGCATGCGATGGTCTTTTGGATTCTTTTCAAGTGGTACCGCATCAAATCTGTGAATCCTGTATAGAGGGAAAGATGACGACCAGACCATTTAAGACAAGTCAGTCTCGAGCAGAAGATGTGTTGGAATTGATCCATTCTGACTTATGTGGACCAATGTCCACGCAACCTAGTGGAGGTTATGAGTACTTCGCCACATTCATTGACGATTACTCAAGATTTGGATATGTCTATTTGCTTCGCCACAATTCTAGAGCTCTGAGAAATTCAAAGAGTTTAGGACTGAGGTACAAAAGAAGCTAGGTAAGACTATCAAGACACTACGATCAGATCGTGGTGCAGAATACCTCAGTAACGAGTTCTTGCAGTACTTGTCAGACAACGGGATTACATCCCAGTGGACTGCACAAGGAACCCCTCAACAAAATGGTCTAGCGGAAAGAAGAAATAGAACTCTCTTGGAAATGGTCAGGTCGATGATGAGTTATGCAAGATTGTCGATTTCATTTTGGGGATATGCCTTTGAGACACCGGCCTACTTGCTTAACCTGGTACATAATAAATCAGTTCCTAAAATGCCTCTGGAACTCTGGTATGGGCGAAAGCCAAGTTTGAACAGAGTGAGGGTTTGGGGTTGTCCAGCATATGTGTTGACAAAGGAACCTGATAAGTTAGAAAGTAGGTGTATGTTGATGTTGTTTGTAGGATATCCCAGGCAAATAAAAGGTGGTTACTTTTATAGTCCTAAGAATCAGAAAGTCGTTGTCAGTACCAACACAAGATTCTTGGAGGACGAATATGTATGAAACCACAGATCCAAGAGTGAAATTATCCTGCACAAACAAGAGGATAAGGAAGCAATTCCATCAGGAAAGCTTAGTGTAGTGGTAAATCCACCTGTAACAGGTGAGGCTATCCCAACACGGCCAGTAATGCAAGGCATGGGACGAAAGCTTACTGTGCTAACTACTGACACGGTTCAGATGCCTCGACGTAGTGGGAGGGTTGTCCACCAACCTGAAAGGTACATGTTCGTGGGATAGTCCTCTGACTTGATCCCAAAAAACGGACTGGATGATACCGATCCCTGGACATATGACGAGGCGGTATCTGATAAAAATGCAGACAAATGGCTGATGCCATGGATTCGGAAATAGAATCCATTACAGCTATGGATGTATACCAGAAAACAGATTTTCCAGATGGCTGTCGAGCCATAGGGTGCAAATGGGTATACAAAAGAAAGAAATGAGCGAATGGTGAAATTACATCTTTCAAAGCAAGGCTGGTCACGAAAGGTTATAGTCAGAAAGGACTAGAGAGTGGTGTCAGCAGAAGCGTGGTGTTCCTTGCACTTTATGTAGTTGATATTCTCCTATTTGGCGACAATGTGGAAGTATTGTCGGGCATAAAGGGGTGGTTATCCGATCAGTTTCATATGAAGGACCTTGGGGAGGCAGGATACATCCTAGGGGTAAAAGTATTGCGGGAGCGCAATAAGAGGATGCTGACCTAGTCTCGAGGATCATATGTAGAATCTGTGATTGCCCGTTTCAGCATGCAAACTACCAAGAAAGGTCTGTCACCCTTCAGACATGGCATACATCTTTTCAAGGATCATTGTCCGGTGACATAAAAGGAGAAAGATGAAATGAGGAACATGTTGTATGCAATAGCCGTGGGGAGCCTCATGTATGAAATGCTATCTACGAGGCCAGATATCTGCTTTGCGGTAGGCATGGTAGCGAGATACCAGTCTAACCCTGGACAGACGCATTGAACCACGGTAAAGCACATACTTAATTACTTGAAAAGGACAAGAGACTACTTTCTTGTCTATCAGTGTGAGGAGTTGTGCCCTGTGGGTTATACTGATTCGGATTTCCAGGCAGATCGAGACGATAAGAAGTCCACCTCTGGCTATGTGTTTACATTGGGAGCTGGGGACATATCATGGAGGAGTGCAAAGCAGAAGTGCATTGCTGACTCCACCATGGAAGCAGAATATGTGGCAGCTTCTGATGCTTCGAAAGAAGCAGTATGGTTTCGAAACTTCCTTCTGGAGTTGGATGTGATTCCTAAGCTGCCCAAGACCATCACGGTATATTGTGATAATTCGGGAGCTATGGCTAATTCAAAGGAATCACGAACTCACAGAGCAACAAAACACATTGAAAGGAAGTACCATATTATACGAAAAATTATAGCAAGGGTTGATGTGCTAGTAGAGAAGATTGACACAAAAGATATTCTAGCGGATCCATTCACAAAGGCTCTGCCTCAGAAGGTCTACGAGATGCATGTACGTAACCTTGGGCTGAGGGCAAAGCTAACCACGTAGAATGATTGATGTAATAGCTAGATTAGTTTAGACGTGTTATACTCTGGAAATCACCTGTATAATGCTTTGAGTATAAGTTGGAGATTGATGGATTTATATAGTGAAAGCATTATGATTGGTATATTATGTACAAGGTCGATTGGTTAATATACTGGGAATCATAAATGTGGTATGTTCATCTCCTGTCTGAATTAACAAACATGTGTCGCAAACGCAATTATCCTCTTATCTCGTCGATAGGGAGATCATACGGTGTGTAGTAGATCACGGAAGATCGTATGGATTGTTAGACCTAGCAAGATATAAATGGTTATCACAGCTGAGACAGTTCCAGAATAAACTGTCAGTGTAGACTGCAGCATACGCAGTAATAAGCATCTTATCTTGGATGGCTTGGTATGCTGGTGTGGGGCACACATTGATAAGGACCTAATTTGAGATCGATTCTTTTATCTGACATTAAAAGAATCTAGATCTCTATGGCTTGATGAGATCCTAAGCCTATATGAAGGTACAGAAGTATATGCAGATTTTGTATTACTTTGAGTTGCAGTGAAAGGCTTTGGTTGAGCCTGTATATCTGTATCTTGGGTAATAGCAGTTTGTGTATGACTGTCTGGTACTGGAACTAGGTAAACACATCCAGTATAGGATAGTGATATTCCATGAGCAGCTCAAAAGGTTCGTTATGCTAATGTCCTGCAGGCTGATTAAGTTCAAGTATAAGTGAAAAGGTTTGAGTGGATTGACTCAAGAATATAAAATGTTAATTAATTAAATAGCTTGTCAAAGCTTAAATTAATTAACGAATGTCTGTAACCCAAAATGTGGGGATAAACCGAGCCCATGCAACCCGTACCTCAAAACGTGGTCGCAAATAGGTAGGATAGTATTGATTCTCTGGTGGAATGAATCAATACTAATTAATTAATTATATTCTCGGTTGAATATGGGAATTAATTAATTGATAGGCCTCATTTGCTTTTTGCATTCTGGTCCCTGGTCTGGCCCATGAAACTCAAGCCCAATAGAAGTCCAGTATACTCCTATAAATAGGCCTCAGTTCCTCAGATCTGAACACACCACAAGATCATAAGTTGCACACAGCAAACCAGAATTTGGGAGCTGTGGTGATCAACTAGATCTGAGAAACGAGGAGGAAATTCTGCTTCTCAACCGAGCAAGGAATCTGAAGGGAATCTTCACCAGATATTCAGATTGAGTTGGGATACAGATCAGAAGATCAGATCAGGAGGATTATCTTCTTTCTTCTCTTTCCTTCTTGTTTTTGAAAATCGCTTACTAATTTTCATAGATTTATTTCCTCAATCTGTTAGGAATTAAATCTTTGTGCGTGGGAAAAGATTAAGAGGAATCTCCACGCACTCGTTCTTTAGGGTTTCGCAGACCAGGTATTCCGCATAAACCCTGTTGGGAAATTATTTCTGAATCTCCCTTAGAATTACATTGTAAAAGGTTTTGTTGCATCAAACCTTACTAGACTGGTCGATCAAATGCTGAATTCTAGTATAGTCTAGAATATCTTGTAATGTCCTGTATAGGTCAAGCATTGAGTTGTAATAGACTAGTTTGCTAGAAGTTCTCTCTGCTGACACCAAAGTATACTGCTAAGAGAAGACTAACTGCTAGATGACAAAGAGATAGCAGAATGCTGAGGAGTCAGCATTCGCTAGCACATAGCAGACTGCTAAAGGATTAGCGATCCGAAGTCGAAGGAATTAGGAATAAAAAGAGCAACTGCTGAGAGTTCAGCAGTCCGAAATCTATCTAAGCTGATTAAAAATGAAAGCCTAGCAGATCGTTCCAAAGGAGCTTAGCAAAGAAAGACAGCTAACAACTATCGCTACACCAACGTTCTGACAACCGTACACGCAAGGACATGACTTTTTAGAAGCAAGTCAAAAAGTACTGTATGAAGCCAGAAAGTTAGCCAATAAACGAGTCACTCTCGGACAAAGAGACCGTTGTGTCTAACGGATACAAAGATTCAGAGTTTGAATCTTCATGTATAAAAAGACAAGTCCGGAAGAGTGAGATGTGCTGCTCATTCCATACTCTAACTCACTTTCAAGAGATTCCTAAGACAAAAGTGAAAAGCACAAGAGCAGTCAGTTGAAAAGCAATTATTTGAAACATATTCAAAGCCTTTCAACTACCAGAGTGTCCCCATTAAATTACCGACACTCCATTGAAGAGATTCTTGATTGCGATTAAGATTCTTCAATCATTGGGATACCTTTCGTTACTGAAAGATTCCAACAGTCTAACACCTGAAAAGGTCTAGACTAAGACGGGCATTTAGTCTCATCCGAAGAAAAGTCAGGAAGTGACTATAAAACTTCCAAAGTAGGAAAGGCAAGTTTCACGAAGGTGTGCCCTTGACTCAGCCAGACCTACACCTGAAAAGTTTAGAATATCGGAGGATAGCTGTCAAGTAGCCAGGCTGAAAGTTCACTGCCTACTTAACATCCAAGGCGAATCCTTGTACTCTTTATACTTACTTAGTGAATTCTGAGCATTTCGGCTAAGGAGTGGACGTAGATCTATTTGGATCGAACCACTATAAACATCGTGTTTGTTTACTGCTTTATTACACATGAAACTTTAAACCTAGAAATCATATTGCTAGTGTATAACTGTGAAGGAACCTTAATCTATAGCTGAGTTTAAATAATCTTCAAAGGAAAACATAAGTGTAAGTGACGATTAATCATTCCGCTGCATTTCGTGTTCTTGTTTAAGCATGACGACTCTGATATATCAGGACCAACAAGTGGTATCAGAGCAGGAGGTTGAAAAACCGACTGCTTCTTAGTTGCTTAAGACCAAATCTATCTTTTTCCTTGCACTATTACCTATTTTTCTGTGTTTTGTCTTGTCTAAGCTCAGGAACTACTTAAGAGGTGAACAAGATGTTGAACCATTCACTGGGGAAGTACTCAAAGGAGAACTTCAAATTATGGAAGAAGCTTGCCCTAATACAGCTACAGAGCATTAATCCTGAAATGTTTGATGTACTTGAAAGAGGTACTATTAAAATTATGAAAGCTAACGTTTTCTTTGGACTTGTTGCTGAAGGAGAAGAACCAAGACCTCAGATGGTTCCAAAGCCCTATGAAGAATATACAACAGAGGATAAAAAGAGAGCTCAACTAGAACACGTGGCGAAAAAGCTGATCTATGACTCTCTACCAAAGCTGATGGCTGACAAATCGCTTGACTTTGAAACCGCTAAAGAGATGTGGGAATATATCTGCGAGTCATCCCGAGAGATTGATCAAATGAAGCGCAACAAGCTACAGGTAGCTGTTGAGAAATACGAATCATTCTCTATGATTGCAGGTGAATCCATACAAGATATGGAAGAGCGATTCAACACCATCATAGGGGAACTTCGCAACCTTGGGAAAGAATATGGAAACGGGGAGATGAACAACAAGATTATCTCTAAATTATATCCAAGAGACGACTGGTTCGTGAAGATGACAAGCTTGAGTGAAAAGGACCTCAACAACATATCTACATCGGAGGTATTCACTCAACTCAAATCTCACGAGTTTATTATTCAACAGTCAAAAAGGAATGAAGCATCTGCTGCACAAGCTTCATCAACCCACGCTGCCAACTATGAGAACTTAGCGTATTTTGCTAAGAAGGATTTTAGTAAGTTTAAGATGAAAAAGCCCTTCTATAAGCAAGAAAGACATGCTCCAGCATCACCAGCAAAAGAGGTTGTTTCAACCTCAGGCTCTCAACCTGTTGATCTAAAGATCAGCGAGCTGGAAGAGCAGATGAGAAAGCTTCAGAAGTTAATGGCAGAAGCCAAAGATGAGAAAGAAACAAAAGAAATTCAACAATCATCTACCCGCTCAGCAGAGCGAAAGCCGAGAATGTGCTTTGAATGTGGTTCACCAGACCATTTAAAGCATGAATGTCCGAAGGTCAGCAGAGAAGAGAGAGAACGCCTAAAGCAAAGATTTGAAAGACGTGTTGTCAAAGCAGTTACCAGGGCATTGCTTACTAGGAGGGAGGCTTCTGACATTCCAGAGAATGACGAGGAGTACTACTATTCCTCAGAAGAAGAAGATAACGAGGAAGCTCTGTTCGTACTAATGGCAAATATTGTCGAAGATCGGTTTGCTGATGCTGATACCGATGCTGAGCAGAGTAGTGAATCAGCCCTAGCTGCTGAAAAAAATGAGGTACTAATTACCAACAATTCTAGCACCATAGTCATGGATGAATCGGAAGAATCCTTTTTGGATTCTGAGGAAGATTACCTGACAAAGCTATCAATTGAATTCTCGAAAATGTATGAGATGAAAAATGTTATTATTGGTGAAAATACCTCACTTCAATCAAATGTTCAAACGTTAACCGAGGAAGTCGAAAGACTAAGGTTAGAAAATGAGGAACTTCTAAAATTGTAAGCAGATTTCTCTGAACTGTTAGAAAAATATGAAAATTTAGAAAAAGAAAATCTTGCTTTGGAGAGTACACCTAGAGAGGACTGCATTTGTATGTATACATCCAGCAAGGCAGCTCTCAATGCCCTTGTAAGCCAACAAAGACATCATAATGATAAGTTTGGGCTTAGATGTGAACCCTCGAAAAAGATCTCAAAATCTCATGCTAGTTCCTCTAAGCAGAATCCAATCTTGCTTGTATCTGCTGGAACTATCACTGCAGAAAAGGGAAAAGGAATAGTCGTTGCTGAATCATCCAATGCTAAGCCAATTGCTAAGAAAAAGAATGGACATTCACAGAATACGTCTGTAGGATCTCAGCAGAGGTCTTCCGCAGAGACTGCTAAGTATTCGTATGCTAGAACTCAGCAGAGGCCTAAGTCAGAGTCTGCTAAACATACAACTAATGGAGCTCAGCAGAGGAACCTAAAGTTGAATGCTATGCATAAATCTGCTAAGCCTCAGCAGAGGAACAACAGAACGAATACTAAGTACCTATCTACTGGACCTCAGCAAAATCCGAGAGCGTATACTAAACCATATTCAGCAAGACCAAGGTATGCTGAGAGTTATGTTCCCAACACAAGGACAGCAAAACCTACCTATCACCATAGAAAGCAAGATCATTACAATGTTGTAAAGCCAATATATCAGGAGAACACGCTACATAGGAGGAACACCTATGTAAGGCTTGAGCCCAATTACTTCGTATTTTCAAGGGCAAGGAAGGCTAAGCTCACTACTGCACCTAGATATAAACATGTCAAACATGTTAAGCCAAAGGTTGAGGAAATGGTAAAAAGTGAAATCAAGAAGAAAGTCTTGAGGATCACTAAGATGTGGGTTCCGAAAGGAACTTTTTTCCACGCTAATCCTACAGGACCCGACGCTAAACGGGTACCTTAATCAACATGATTGACTTGCAGGGACAGGATCCAAGGGCTATGACAATGAGTATATCAAACGAGTGGGTCCTGGACAGCGGTTGCTCCGCACACATGACAGGGAATGAAGACTTGTTCTCAGATATACGAAGATTATACAATGGTCCCAAAGTCAAGTTTGGAGACAACAGTGAAGGGGAAGTTGTTGGAAGAGGTTGCATTGAACGCAATGGATTGAGAATCATCAACGTGGCACTCGTCTCCAACCTAAAACACAATCTACTCAGCATAAGCCAGCTATGCGAGAACAGGTACATTGTATCCTTTGTCAATATTGGTTGCTCTATTTCTGATTCTATTACAGGTGAAGTGAAGCTCAGAGGTATCTGCAAGGGTGGCCTATATATTGTAGATTGGCAGAGAAGCCATAAACATTCTTGCTTCCTAGCCTTGAATAAAGAAGAGACAACATGGCTGTGGCACAAAAGGTTTAATCACTTAAACTTTAAAACTATTAATTATCTTGCCAAGAATAAGTTTGTTGTAGGTCTGCCCACTGAAACCCTTCGCAAAGAAGGAGTGTGCAAAGCTTGTCAACAAGGAAAGCAGACCAGATCTTCATTCAAGACCAATCCTGAGAATGGGACGTCTCAAAGGATCCTAGACCTACTTCATATGGATCTTTTTGGCCCTGTCAACCCACCCATTGTAAGTAAACGACTATATACACTTGTGGTGGTTGATGACTTTTCTAGGTATACGTGGGT
The DNA here is from genome assembly GCA_026898455.1 of Plectranthus barbatus. Taxonomy (NCBI): domain Eukaryota; kingdom Viridiplantae; phylum Streptophyta; class Magnoliopsida; order Lamiales; family Lamiaceae; genus Plectranthus; species Plectranthus barbatus. The sequence continues at coordinate 212,763 of JAPKLW010000945.1, read as the reverse complement.
ACATCTTTTAAAGACCAAAGATGAGGTAAAGCTCATCCTACCAGAGTTAATCCTCAAGGAGCAAACAGCAAGGAAGTTACTGTGAAGAGGATTCGCTCGGATAATGGAATACAATTCTGCAATGGAGTACTCATGGATTTCTATGCGGAAGCTGGTATTGCACACGAAAGATCTACTGCTAGGACTCCTCAGCAGAACGGACTAGCTGAAAGAAGGAATCGGACGTTGAAAGAGGCCGTGCGCTCAATGCTAGTAGACTCCAAGCTACCTGCTAAGTACTGGGGTGAAGCAATAATGACGGCCTGCTATACACAGAACAGGTGTGCTATTACTAGCCGATTTAACAAGACTCCCTACGATGTGTACAACGGTCGTAAGCCTTCTATATCTCATTTTCGTGCATTCGGTTCTACATGTTATATTCATAATAACGGAAAGTCAAAACTTAATACTTTCTCACCTAAGTCAGATGAGGGTGTACTTCTTGGATATGGTCACCCCAATCACAAAGGTTATAGAGTATTAAATAAGACTACCGGTATTGTGGAAATAACATGCAATGTTATTTTTTATGAGTCTACTTTAGTGCGCAGAGTTGCTAAAGAGAAAGAGGATAGCAATCATGATACTAATGATGTCAATGATCAAACGTTTTTAAATTCTTTCGAAAATATGCGTACTGATCCAACTACGTCTATGAATGACTGCAATCCAAAGCCGACGCACTCAGCAGGAGACCATACTGCTAACCAAGCCAGTGATGCTAATGATCATGCTGAGGCCACACCTAATCATCTTATTGATAGACCAGATATCTTGGAATTGCTTGATGACGAAGAGGAGGAGACATCCAAGTCTATTCCAATTGGGGAAGGCATAGCTGCGAATGAAGGTCTTGGCAGAGGTGCTGCTGAGATTCTGATGGATTTATATACTGAAAGCATTATGATTGGTATATTATGTACAAGGTCGATTGGTTAATATACTGGGAATCATAAATGTTGTATGTCCATCTCCTGTCTGAATTAACAAACATGTGTCCCAAACGCAATTATCCTCTCATATCGTCGATAGGGAAATCATACGGTGTGCAGAAGATCACGGAAGATCGTATGGATCATTTGACCTAGCGAGATATAAATAGTTATCACAGCTGAGACAGTTCCAGGATAAACTATCGGTGTAGGCTGCAGCATACACAGTAATAAGCATCTTATCTTGGATGGCTTGGTATGCTGGTGTGGGTCACACATTGATAAGGAACTAGGTCGAGATCGATTCTTTTATCTGACATTAAAAGAATCTAGATCTCTATAGCTTGACGAGATCCTAAGCCTAAATGAAGGTACATAAGTATATGCAGATTGTGTATTACTTTAAGTTGCAGTGAAATGCTCTAGTTGAGCTTGAGGATCTGTATCTTGGGTAATAGCAGTTTGTGTATGACTGTCTGGTACTGGAACTAGGTAACCACATCCAGTATTGGATCGTGACATTCCCTGAACAGCTCAAAAGGTTCATTATGCTAAGTCCTGCAGGCTGATTAAGTTCAAGCATAAGTGAAAAGATTTGAGTGGATTGATTCAGGAATATAAGATGTTAATTAATTAAATAGCTTGTCAGAGCTTAAATTAATTAACGAATGTCTGTAACCTTAAATGTGGGGATATACCGAGCCCATGCAACCCGTACCTCAAAACGTGGTAGCAAATAGGTAGGACAGTATTGATTCCCTGGTGGAATGAATCAATATTAATTAATTAATTATATTCTGGGTTGAATATGGGAATTAATTAATTGATAGGCCTTATTTTATATTTGCATTTTTGTCCCTGGTCTGGCCCATGAAACTCAAGCCCAATAGGAGTCCAGTAATTTCCTATAAATAGGCCTCAGTTCCTCAGATCTCAACACACCACTAGATCATAAGTTGCACACAGCAAACCAGTTCTGGGAGCTGTGGTGATCGACTAAGATCTGAGAACGAGGCAGAAATTCTGCTTCTCAACCGGGCAAGGGTCTGATTGAGAATCTTCACCGAATTTTCAGATCGATTGGGATACAGATTAGAAGATCAAATCTGGAGGATTTTTCTTCTTCTCTCTCCTCTTTATTTTCGCAAATAATTTTATTATTTTCATAGATTTATTTCCTCAATCTGTTAGTAAATTAAATCTTTGTGCGTGGGAAAGATCAAAGGGCATCTCCGCGCACGCGTTCTTTAGAGTTCATCGATCCAGGTATTCCGCATAAACCTTCTTATGCATAATAACATAGGAGCATGCTAGGTTAGTTCATAGACATAGCAATTTATTTTTGATATTCCAATTAACGATCCTTGGCAAACGGACTTCGTGATTCAGTTCACGAATCCCTTCAATTGGTATCAGAGCCAGGATAATTAATTGGCTCTATCGAAAAAATAATATTGCCTATGATCGTGCATGATTATTATTATTGATTGCATTCAATGGATGGTTTTGGATTGATTGTATGTTTTTCGTCCTCGTGGTTCTCGGGTTAATCCGCCCTTTTATATGGATTCGTTTTTCACCCACGAGATAAATCCGTGGTTAGATTTAGATTTTTAGATTGTAATTAGGATTATTCCATGTAATCTTTTATTTCAAAAATTAAATCAGTAAAATGAAGAACGAAGAACGCGAAGAACGAAGAACGAAGGGCAGAACGACACGTGACAGCGCCTGCACGGCGCGAACGCCATGCACGGCGGTCAGACGCGGCAGGGCACGAAAGCGGGGGGCGCGGCCAGCCACGGCGGTGCCGCTGCCGCGCGCACAGGCACGCAGGCGGATGGCTGCGCGGCCCAGGCCGGCCAGGCGCGGTGCGGCGGCTCCAGGCCGGGACCGGCGATGCCAGGGGCGGCAGCCGAGGCGGCAGAGTGGCGGTGACATGCGGCCAGGGGCGCGGGCGCGCGCGCGATGCAGTACAACCCTAGAGTCCGTGCGCGTGCGCGGCAGGCCTGCGCGACCCTACGCACGCGACGGCGGCCGTCCTCCCTCCCTCGGTCGACATCAGCAGGCAGGAGCAGGTGGTGGCGGCGGTGGCTCTGGTGGCCGACGACGCGGGCTGGGCGGTGACGGGGCTTGGCGTGCGACCGGAATGTGGAAAAACCCTAGGGTTTTTTCACGTGGTTCGCGCGAGCCCTGATTCCGTTCATGCACGATTCTGGTGAGTCACGGAGGCCGACGGTGGAGAAGAAGGATGAACGGCGGTTCCGGCAATGGTCAGGGCAAGTCGGGGCGGCAACATGCGAAATGGGCATCGGCCGGAGGAGACGGATCGCGGGCTACAACCATGCACGTAAGTGCATGGCTGCTGCGCGATTCCGAGAGCCCTCACGGCGGCAGTGATTCGCCGGCAGTGGTGCTTCGCCGGTGGTTGCTCGTCGGGCCAAGTTCTCGTGGGCTATTGGGCTTGCAATCTGTAAAATAAGCGCGCGATTCAGTTAAGTAGCCCAGTTGTCCAATTTTCCGATAAATCAAATCTTGGAGGCCCATATTCGGAAAATAAATTCAGATCTCAGTCCAAGTAGTGGGAGCCCAGTTGAAGATCTGTACTATTAATTCCAACTTGTAATAGTTAGAATTAATTTTTATTTCGTATCATGGGGCCACGAGTACATTTTTTATTTGCTTTATTATTTGTCTTCGCATGATATATGTGTTTAATTTAATAGCGCAACATACAAGCATGTTGTAGATAATAGGACCACGTTTACTGCTTTTATTTACAGCTTTAAAGCATGCTATGTGATTTATTTTATGTAATTAATTATAACTATAAATTCGGGGTTCATGCCATGCATGATAGAATTTTTGCAATGTTATAATTATGGCTACATAAAATAATCTGTGCAATTGAACCATATGAACTAAAAAATTACTGAGCTCATAATTTTAGTAAGACCTCCACAAAGCAATCCTTTATTTACACATGCATTTATATACTGAATGCATTATGATTGGTACATTCTGTACAAGGTCGATTGGTTTATATACTAGGAATCATAAATATTGTATGTTCATCTCATGTCTGAATTAAAAAACATGTGTCGCAAACGTAATTATCCTCTTATCTCGTTGATAGGGAGATCATACAGTGTGTAGAAGATTACGGAAGATCGTATGGATCGCTTGACCTAGCGAGATATAAATGGTTATCACAACTTAGACAGTTCAAGGATAAACTGTCGGTGTAGGCTGCAGCATATGGAGTAATAAGCATCTTTTATTGGATGGCTTGGTATGCTGGTGTGGGGCACACATTGATAAGGACCTATGTCGAGATCAATTCTTTTATCTGACATTAAAAGAATTTAGATTTTGTGGCTTGATGAGATCCTAAGCCTATATGAAGGTACAAAAGTATATGCAAATTGTGTATTACTTTGAGTTGCAGTGAAAGGTTCTAGTTGAGCTTGTATATCTATATCTTGGGTAATAGCAGTTTGTGTATGACTCTATGGTACTGGTACTAGGTAACCACATCCAATATAGGATGGTGACGTTCCCTTAGAAGCTCAAAAGGTTCGTTATGCTAAAGTCCTGCAGGCTGATTAAGTTCAAGCATAAGTGAAAAGATTTGAGTGGATTGACTCAGGAATATAAGATGTTAATTATTTAAATAGCTTGTCAGAGCTTAAATTAATTAACGAATGTCTGTAACCTTAAATGTGGGGATATACCAAGCCCATGCAACCCGTACCTCAAAACGTGGTAGCAAATTGGTAGGACAGTATTAATTCTCTGGAGAAATGTATCAATATTAATTAATTAATTATATTCTGGGTTGGATATGAGAATTAATTAATTGATAGGCCTTATTTGCTATTTGCATTCTGGTCCCTGGTTTCGACCATGAAACTCAAGCCCAATAGAAGTCCAGTATTTTCCTATAAATAGGCCTCAGTTCCTCAGATCTCAACACACCACAAGATCATAATTTGCACACAGCAAACAAGGTTTTGGGAGCTGTGGTGATCGACTAGATATGAGAAACGAGGAGGAAATTCTACTTTTCAATCGGGCAAGGAATCTGAAGGGAATCTTCACCAGATATTCAGATTGAGTTGTGATACAAATCAGAAGATCAGATCAGGAGGATTATCTTCTTCTTCTCTCTCCTTCTTGTTTTCAAAAATTGCTTTATAATTTTCATAGATTTATTACCTCAATCTGTTAGGAATTAAATCTTCGTGCGTGGGAAAAGATCAAGAGGAATCTCCGCGCACTCGTTCTTCAGGGTTTCGCAATCCAGGTATTCCGCATAAACCCCCTTATGCATATTCAATAGGAGCATGCTATTATTAATCATAGGCATAGCAATTTATTTTTCATATTCCAATTAACAATCCTTGGCAAATAGACTTCGTGATTTAGTTCACGAATCCCTTCACATTATATATTAGATAGTAAAGGCATCAAAACCCTAGAATCTGTGTTCTTCAATATTTGAATCCAAAACCGTTTTACTTTTTAGTTTTAATTTTTATTGCAAATTTGTCTTTGATTTTGAGTTATAAAACCAAAAGCTGATTTTCCCTAAACGATGTTTCTCGAAACTATGTTTAAATATATAATGTTTTCGTAATTTCACTCCTCGTTGTTCGATAATTTATTTGTCGCTATATTATTAGTAGTTGCTAAGTTGCAAAATAATTTCTAGCGATCAAACATCCATCTAAATAAATTTGAAATTATGATGTGCGGCATAAGCTAGCAACAATCAAATAGCTTCAAGTCTGGAAACTGGAGTAAAATTTTCATCTAAATCAATGCCTTCTCACTTTGCATAGCCTTTTGCAACCAATCTTGCTTTGTTACTCACAATTGTGCTAATTTCAGCTCACTTATTTTTTAACACCAATTTGGTTCCAATGATTGATTGATGTATTGGCCTGTCCACCAAATACCAAACATTGCTGCGAGTGAACTCTGCTAACTCTTCTTGCATCGCATTGGTCCAATCTGTTGACTTTGTTAGGTCTGATTATTGAGAGATAAAGCAAAACAACAAAGCACTTCTTTGGCATGTGCGAACTGGATTTGCAATACTTTCCAACACAGCATCTTTAGGATGATATATCAACCGTCTTGGCTTCTGAAGCTGACTAAATTCAATAGGCTGAGTGGTAGATCCTAGAAAAATAGTTCCTTAAATTAGAACAGAGGTTAGAGTAGAATCTAAAATAAGTTCTTCCTCTCTTGAAGGTTGATCTTCCAAAAATGGATCAGGCATAGAAATTGAAATGTTAGTTTCCTTCGATCTTTCATTTCTAGTTTTTCCATCTTAAGTTTCAAATTCTTTTGCTTCTAGAATGATTTCTTCAGGTTGAGCAACTCCAGTTTGAGCATTTCCAGTTTTGGCATTTTTAGGTTGAGAACTATCACTTCTAATTCCCCCTTGATTTATGCGTGCATTTAGGGTTATGGAATCCAAGGCCTTAGCATGTACTATAACATCATGGGCCCCTTCGGCAGGTTGCAATCCATCCGAGCCAACTGAGAAACTGTACATTTCATTCATAGATCTAGTATGAGAAACTGAAGTAATATCATTTTTATCAAAACACAGTTTCACATTGACATCCTAGATCTCTCGAGTGTCTAGCACTAGTTCATTCAAGGTCCAACGCACGAAATTAGACTCATCAAATTCAACATTATACTAGTAATTTAACCCGTGCGTTGCACGTAAATATAAAAGTATAGTAAATAATCTTTATAATTATAGTAGGTTATTATAATTGTGTACATAAGAGTAATAAGAGTAAAAATTATATTATAAACTTTGAAAAACTTTTTTGTACATTACATTAAAGGCATAAAGTTCTAAATAACGAAAATGAAACTTTACATCATAAATTCCGAAAGACTTCCTTGTACACTACATTTTGAGTAGATGTTTCTTCAGCTTCGTTGGACTTACAAATTAAAATTTTAAGTCCTCTACGGCTTGTCAATCTTGAAACTGCAACATACAATTGACCATGGCTGAAAATGGGTTTCTTCAAAAATAGCCCAACCCGTTTCAATGATTGACCTTGACTTTTGTTGATGGTCATGGCATATGAAACCATCAATGGAAATTGTCTTGGTTGAAACTTGAACGACAAGCATGGGTCTGATGGTGTAAGTGACATTCTTGGAATTAAGATCCGATTCCCGGCATTATGACCTGCGAGCACTTTTGCTTCCAATATATGACTGCCAAGTTTAGTAATGATCAATCCAGTACCATTGCACAAACCATTAGCATGATCTATATTTCTCAACAACATAACCGGAGTTCCAACTTTTAAATGAAGGTCAAGATTTGGCACTCCTGAACATTTTATTGTATTTAAGAACTCTAGAGTGTGTAAATCACCTAATATAGATCCATTAGAATCAGAAGTGCAAGTACTGTCTGAACTAAAAAAGATCGACCTTCCTCTTCTTTCAGCGAGACCATGTATTGGTTAATTGTCTCTACAACTTCCAATGTAGGCGCCAACATTGCTCTTTCTTCAAAATAACTCGTATTGTCAAGTGCACCACCTTTTGACTCATATATATGATCAACAATTGCTGCAATAGAATCAATAGAGTATTTCAGTAAAATGTCAGTGGGAAGATCAATCAATGCTTCTCCATCATTAGCACCTCCAATTGTGTCATCTCCCAACCTTGCAATCCAATTACTAAACTCCTCCAACTGATTCGACTCATCATCAGATCTTGAATTTTCTATTCTCATATTTTTCCTCAACCTCAACACTATGCAATTATTCCAAATGTACGATGAGTTAATTGTAGCATTGACAATTTCATGGTGGCTAGCTTTTGGAATTACAGGCAGAATCTGATGGAAATCACAACCAAAAACAATAGTTTTGCCACCAAATGGTGAATCAAAATTATCTGGATTGGTAAAATGCATTATATCACGACAACTTCTATCCAAAGCTTCAAAATAGAACTTGTGCATCATAGGTGCTTCATCCCATATGATCAATTTTGCTCTTATGATCAACTCAGCAAGTGGGCTTCCTTGTGAAATATTGCAAGTAGAATCTTCATTAAGATTTAAAGGAATTTTGAAACGTGAATGCGCTGTTCTTCCTCCTGGTAGCAAAAGTGAAGCAATTCCGCTAGAAGCAACATTTATCACAATTTCTCCTTTTGATCGTAACGCTGCAGACAATCCTTTCCAAACAAATGTTTTTCGTGTTCCTCCATATCCATAGACAAAAAATACTCCTCCTTTATTTGAATGTGTGGCTTTCAATATTCTATCATGAACACATCGTTGTTCATCTGTACATTTCTTCAAGAAATACTGATACTCTTGGTATTGGGTTTCTCGGTTGTATCTTAACTCATCATTGATCATTGAGTTTCCAATCGTCCTTTGAAAAAATCTTTCTTCAGGAAATGGCATACAATCAAAGTCACTTAGACTTTTTCCAAGACTTCTCAACAATTTCTCCATCTCAACTAAGGCATAGTTTTTTACTTCTGATTCATCAAGATTTAATTCTACAATTATTATTTAATAATTTAATAAAAAATATCATATTTTCATAATGTTTAAATAATGTAATATGATTGAATTATAAATGCATACCTGGATGTCCTAAAGAGATTCTTTGATTATAAACAATGTCATCAGATAGATATGACCAACATTTGTCCCAAACATCTTCGGGTCTTGCAAGCGAACTAGAAAATAGTAAGGTGGCAAAGAGAGATCTCAGAGATTTTGCTGATGCCCATTGACTTGCTTCAATTATTCCATCAATGTATTCTTTGTCATCTTCAATAAGTCCAAGAGCATAACAGGCATCTCGAAAATTAGGATATTGTACTCCATTCACACACCTTATATCTTAAAAACATGTTGGTCCACGAACAATATTTAACAGACATCTCAAGTAGTACAATTCTCCAGATCCAGGAGGCACGTAAAACAATCTTCCAACAGCATATCCTGTTTTCCTTGGGGCCCATGCTCGAATGTCTTGCTTCAAAACAAATTTTGTTGGAAATTCAGCATATGTAAGTTCGCGTGCTTCTGGATATATTTTATTTGCTTGCATCCATGCCATAAACTTACTTTCTTTGACCGTTGGTCTATCAAAAATTCTCCAAGCTGCCTCGCATGGTGATATATACCGGCAGTCAGAATACAGTTGGACCTCATCACATTATTTTTGTGGTTGATCTTCACTTGTACTTTGAAAAAAAGAGGCAGTGACACGATCATGGCCTTTGTTTATGTATTTAAACAAATACTTGATTGATCTTGATTGATTGCACCATTCAACATTGATATGTCCGTCATATTTCATTAGCAAGTATTGATTATGGGGAACAACATATCTATTGTCCAATGACACACCACTTTTCTCAACAACTCGACCGTTGTCTCGACGTCTATATACTGGATATCCATCTTCATCTGTTGTTGTCGAGCTTGTAAACTTCTTCGTAAAAATTTTTGAGCAACGACCATTCGACATGCATGGAGAATTTTTGTGAGTTGCACCACATGGACCGTGCATCATGAAATCATGGACTGCTTCATAATAATCTGGCTCAGTTTCTCTATCAGGAATTTCTGCTGAGATTATTTTATCAATATCTTCACCAGCAGGATGCTTGTCTTTCTTGCTCAAAAATAATAATATATGAGCATGTGGCAAACCCCGCTTTTGAAACTCGACAGTGTAAACAACTGCACAATAAAATATTAATTATAATAAAAATAATGTTATAAAATATTTATGCATAAAAATAAATTTAATGATATGTGCAATTGTAAGTGGAAATTACCTCCCTCAACATTGCCAAAAACATTATTATGCCTCAAATCTTTTATCAAGTTATCTAACTTGATCTTGAACACTCGAGTAATTATATCGGGACGAACTTCTGGTTTCAAACCTCTATTTTCACAATATCTTATGATTTCCGGCCATTTCGGATTACATGTGAATGTGATAAACAGATCAGGATATCCTGCCCAACTGCAAATTGCCATGGCATCTTGGTAATTTTGAATCATGAATCGAGCTCCACCAAGAAAAGATGATGGCAATATAATGCGTTTACCCTGCGTTGTTGGATTGGTTTCTCCTCTCAAAACTACATTTGTTAAGCCCTTATACATCTCTGCACGCAATTCTTTCTGATGTGTGCGAACATATGTCAACCTATTTGCTTCAATCATTGTTTGCGCATCAACAATAAATTGTTGGAATAGCAACTTGGATGACATGATGTTTAAGGGCTCGTTCTGTCGTTCATGCAATCGATAAGCAAAGAATTCCCTGAAACTGACTTTTTTCCGTCCATTATTGGATATTTTAGATAAACCTGAATAAGGAATATCCTCTCTATATCCATCCTCACCATACAGAAACAACAATGGATATTGTAGAGCAAGATATGAAGCATGAAGCTCATTTATACGCTTCAAGTAACCTGATCTAGTTTCAAGAATTATATCTCTATCTCCCAAAGATGCATCAAAATCTCCAACAACTAATGCAGCAACTTCCGACACTGTTCGTATATTGGCATCCATCTTTTCCTCTTCTTCCAATCAATCGTAATTTAATATCTGAACAGTTATGCTTCAGAATTTTATCTTTGGCCATTCGAAATGACTTCACCAATACATTATTTGTATCCAACATATCCTTCAAGTCAGCTACAATATCCGCATGCAATGTATTTAAATCATTTTGCTCCCTAAAAAAATATAAGTAATTAAATAATTAAAAAATATATATCTCAATAGATAGAGTATATAAACACTAACCGGACAGAGAGCATTCTATTTGTGATTTCATTTTCAGTGTCATATATGTACAAATGTGTAAATCTCGGCGCACAACCATCAGTAGGCAATAGACTTCCAATTGAATGATAATTTTGGCCATTCAAATGTTTGCTCTTTTCATCATTTCCAAAAATCAGATCATCTAAAACTTTGGGAGGTTTTTTCATCTCTGCAAGATTGATTTTGCCATTTGTACAACAACGTGAATACATAGGCTCTTTCGCATTATAATGTTTACCTATGAGTTCATTATACCAAAAGACTGCACCACAATATTTGCATTCATGTATCGGATCCCCAATATCCCAATAGTCCACTGCATAAAAATTATAAAATTTAACAAATGTAATTAACTATTATTTAAATTACATTAAAAAATATCTTATGTTAATGCATTAAACAAAATTACTATCAATTCAAATAATATACATACCATTTTGTGGTCCCACAACAGATTGTTGATCAATATTGACTGCAGCTACATGACAATCACTTATTGGAGTGACTACACAAATAAGATAGATAATGTATTTAAAAAAATATGATAATATTTATTAAAATAAATTATACAAACATAATATTATTATTTATTTAAATGATAATGCATTAAACAAAATTACTATCACTTCAATATTATACATACCATTCGGTTTCACAACAGATTGTTGATCCATATTGACTGCAGCTACATCACAATTATTTATTGGAGTGGCTACACAAATAAAATAGACAATGTATTTAGTGAAATATGAGATAATATGGATTAAAAAACATTACACAAAACATATTATAATTATTTACTCAAATGTATTAACTTACTTTCATAGAAATCTACATGATGAGTTCTTTCGCGAAAAGTGCCCAACAATATTTTTATATGAATTGCATTACCAAACATAAATTTAAATAAATTACATTGAAAGTAAAATAGTTATTTACTTAAATATCTTAACTTACGGTTTTCGGAATCAACATGATGAGTTGTTTGACAAAAAGTGTGAACATTTCTTTTGTGTAAAAAGTCCGACTGAGAACTATTCAACGCGATTGGATCGGCAATAGTCAAATCTACATAAGTTGATGTTTGAATATTTGAAATATTGATTCTTGAAGTAGCTGCAAAAAAATTACAAATAATTAATAAAATAAAGATAAAATGTATTAAATATTAATCACTGCAACTTAAAATAATCTCAATTGATATTAAAATATTATGCTATAAATCGATAGCTCTCTCATTGGTTTTATGTAAAATGTCAAGATAAAACTTACCAAATTCATTTTCATCATAAATTATTAAATCAATAAAGTTCGATGAGTAAAGATTTGAAATATCACTCAATGAATATTTTAATGAATTTTTTATACCAATCTGCAAATTATTCTGCAGAATCGAGCAAGATGTTAAATTGAGTTTCACTGCAAAATAAAATCAAATATGATAAAATTAATAATGGTTTATTTGAATAAATAATTAACTTATTTAAAAATATAGTTACCATTTGTTAAATCACTAAGTTGTGATTTGTCTTGTTCAAAGAATTGCCTCTGACACAATGGCTCGGTCGAATTTGCAGAATTACTCACTTCCAAATTAAATTGTCGTATTTTATGTAATGGAAAATCGGATTCACCTGTTCACAAAACAAAATAAAATCTTAAAAAAATTGAATGTGAAAAATATTTTTGAATACACATGAAGGCGTATAGTTGATATATTGACATTCTAATGAAACTTTATTATATTTGATATTTAATAAAATGTTTAATATTAAAAAACTTATTTTCTAAAGTACAGATACAAAAATTGTTGTTTCTCTGTTTTTTTTATTTGTCATATTCTATTCAAGAATTAAAGCATAATCGAATTGTTAAACAAAAATTGAATCGAACAAAAACAAAGAGTTTTGGCCAATTTCAATTAGGAAGGCTTCAGGTTAGGCACGCCTAAACCACGGTTTAGGCGAGTTCTATCGATTACCCCAAGCTAAACCCATTTAATATATCTAATTGGGGATTAATAAACCCTATTTGGGATGGGTGAATCCACTTGGATATGGATAAAATTCGCCTATAGGGATGACCATATGGTGTGTAGGAGATCACAGAGGATCATATGAGTCGTTTGACCTAGCGAGATATAAACAGTATCATAGCTAAGACAGTCCCTGGATAGGTTGTCGGTCTAAACTGCAGGACATCGGTTCATAAGTGGTCTTATCCTAGCTACTTGATGTGTCAGTACATGGTTATGTATTGATGGGATCAACAGTGGGATGTGCCATTCTCATTGACATATGAATGAGCCCGATCCCTAACATACTTCCTATGATCTTAACCCCAACTGAAGGATAAGGGGCATACACAGATTGACCACACTTTGATTTACCATGGTGCATCTTTCTTGTACTCTAATACTCGTATTTTGGGTGTTTAGGTAAGCATATCCGTTTCAGGATGGTGACATTCCCTGAGGAGCTCACAAGGTTCATTAAGCTAAACCCTGCAGGTTGAATTATTTAATTCAGGCATAAGTGAAAAGGAGTGAGTGGTATTACTCAAAAAATAAGAGATTAATTAATTATGGCTGATTGTCATAAGCCAAATTAATTAATGAATGTCTAAAACTTTAAATATGTGGATCATGTTAGTTTGGTGCAACCCGTTCTTAATAACGTGGTAATAAAGGGGCGAGTCAACATTGTTACTGTGGTGAAGGTTAAAACAATGTTTTATTAATTAATTATGTTCTAGGTTGAACAAGGATGAATTAACTAATAAAGAGGGCCCACTTTATTAGTTGCATCTGGTCCCTAGTCTGGCCCTTGAACTGCTCAAGCCCATTAAGGTTAGGGTTTCTCAAAACCCTAACACTATATATAGGCCTTCTCTCTATCAGATCAATGTAATGATTATCAGTATATTGAAAGAGAAGAGAGAGAACGGCAGCGGTAATCCAGATGGAGAAATTGATCGTTTTCTCCAGATCTCAGATCCAACATGGTAGATAATTTCTTCTCTCAACAAGGCCATTTTGTAGAGGAGTTCTAGGAGTCTATCTTTCATGAGCAATTCCAATATTTGCATAGAAATTTAGCAATGGACCATTGCAAAACTTAGTTCCATTATGGACCTTATTTTCTTCACTGTCATTCCTTTGTAATTTTGAACTCCCATAATCAGTTTTGGAAGCTGGAGTTTGACCTAATCTTTAGTTTTTAGCAGCCTAACTGTTGGTCCCTGATCAGAGTATTAATGATATTTTGCTCTTATCATGCTAAGGTCTCGACATAGCAGGTGTTTATCAAGTGTGTTATAGCTCCAATATCCGTTAGATTAATTGCAGATTATACTACAACAATTGATGTGTTGAGTTTTAAATATGCGCACACACACAAAATATAAAAAAAAAACAGTAAAGAAACACAAGGATTTATAGTGGTTTTAACAAATGTTCTACGTCCACTCTTCAGTCCTCCGACTAAAAATTCACTAATCGATTGAATACAAGGTCAGACCTGATCTCTAACATTGAGCAGCTCCTCCGTTTGGTCAACACACACCTTCAAGCACCTCGGTCTTCAATCTTCACCTCGTCGCTCCGTAGAGTGAGGACAAACCTCCCTTCTCATTGGACGTCGACTGTTGGGAGTTTTATAGTTCTTCCCAGAACATATCCTTGTGTTGGCGATGCCCGTAATATTCATGCTTGCACAACAAGGTGACTGCTAGATTCTTTTTAAGACTAGAAAAATTCCCAATATTAACCTTAGTAGATTAACTTCAGAGGTCTCGAGCTTCAAGTATGTTAGGTATTGATGTAGAAATCTTACCTTAATTTCATGTTTTGATGTGTCAAAACTTAATACCAATGTCTAGGACTTAGAGTTATTAGCTCATGTAATCCTTGTATAGGATAATTCGAGTTGTAGTAGTCCACGAAGAAAGAAGTCAACAAAATTGTGGAACCGTTTTGAAGAAGATATCGTTCAGACAAAAACTGTCTTGACTAAGAAGAGAAGACAAGCAGAGCAAGGTCACGAAAACTGTGGATACAATTTTTACAAATAAACTGCTAAGAGGAGTCTGCAGTTTCAAGAGCAAGATAGTTTTGCATCAGGAAATGTGTACATGATAAGATGTCGAACAAGAAGCAAGGGAACGTGAAAATGGCTAATGAAAAAGGTCAGATAGATACGAAGCTGCGACTGGCGTACAACTTTCGACGTCTGACACACAAGTACAAACTGCTCTGAAAAGCAGTACCTTGTAGCAGAAAAATTAGAGTGATAAGCAACTTTTCAGAAGAGCATGGATTGTGATAAGACACCATCTCCAATGTCTCTACCGGCTATTTTTTTATGGCTCACTTATAAATAGTAGGATCAATAGAGATTTAAAAACTTTAGCTAAAATCTCTATCTCTCTGTTCAATTACATACAAACATTGAATCTCTATTTACTATCTCCTGCCTGAATCTGAAGAATAGCATTACACGCGTTCAAGAGAGAAGAAATCGATGTCGTAGTTCTCTTATTGAGCTCACTGCATAAATTGCTACAGAGTCAGAAGAGATTCACTGTGCGACGTTGCTATTTCTAGGATTAAGTTAGCAGACTTAATCTAGCATCTTGGTGTTCTTACTGGCTATGTAAGAACATAGCAGCCTGGTCTTTGCAAAGGAAGAACAATTTATTACGGGCTACTGCCAAACAACTGACGTTCTGGGAAGAACAAAATCATCCAAATTACCGAAGAAGGAAAAGGGAGAATTGTCCTCAGTCCAACTTCGAGCCGTTCCACAGAGAAGACGCAGAGCCTTTGACGGACTGAAGAAGGAGTGAAGAGCAAGTGCCTGGGCGAGTGATCCATCTTGCTCTGGACAGAGGTTTTTGCAGCTGTTGGCTATAGATCGTGAGGATTGTATCTTCATAACTTAGTGAATTACTGGATCTCATATCCGAAGAGTGGATGTAGGACTTTAGGCTCCGAACTACTATAATATCACGTGTCGTTTACAGTTTTGATTTACATTCTGCACCTTACATTTTACTGTATATTTTGAAACCTTCAATACTTACTGCGTAAGTATTGAAGCATATAAACTATCCAACCGTTTGAACTGTAAAACTGCTAACTAATCTGCTGGCTAATCTAAAACTGTGTTTCATATCAAAACTGTTAGTTACAAACTGTGATAGTTTTGGGAGAATATTCATGAATCACCCTTAGGATCTTATTGTAAAAGGTTTTGTTGGATCAAACCTTAGTAGACGGTCGATCATTGCTTAACATTAGCATAGCTTAGCAACTGATGTAATGTCCTGTATAGGGTAAAACATCGAGTTGTAATAGAATGGGCTGTTTGGAAGTAACTCAGCAAACATCAAAGAATGTTAAAGGAAGACCGCTAGCAATAACAGAATGCTAAGGAAGTCAGCATTCGACAAACACATCTATTTACTGTCTCCCGCCTGAATCTGAAGAAAAGCATTACACGCCTTCAAGAGAGAAGAAATCGATGCCGCAGTTCTCTTATTGAGCTCACTGCATAAATTGCTACGGAGTCAGAGGAGATTCACTGTGCGACGTTGCTATTTCTAGGATTAAGTTAGCAGACTTAATCTAGCTTCTTGGTGTTCTTACTGTCTATGTAAGAACACTGCAGCCTGGTCTTTGCAAAGGAAGAACAATTTATTACGGACTACCGCCAAACAACTGACGTTCTGGGAAGAACAAAATCATCCAAATTACCGAAGAAGGAAAAGGGAGAATTGTCCACAGTCCTTCTTCGAGCCGTTTGACCTAGGGAGATATAAACAGTATCACAGTTGAGACAGTCCTTGATAGGCTGTCGGTCTAAGCTGTGGCACATCGGATCATAAGTGGGCTTATCCTAGCTACTTGATGTGTCGGTACATGATTATGTATTGATGGGATCAACAGTGGGATGTGCCATTCTCATTGACATATGAATGAGCCAGATCCCTAACATTTTTCCTATGATCTTAAACCTAACTGAAGGATAAGGGGCACACATAGATTGACCACACTTTGATTTACCATGGGGGCGAGTCTTTCTTGTACTATAATACTCGTATCTTCGGTGTTGGCAATTTGTTTGTGGCCTGCTTAGGCTGGACGTTTAGGTAAACATATTCGTTTCAGGATGGTGACATTCCCTGGGGAGCTCACAAGGTTCATTAACCCTGCTGAAAAGATTCGTGAACTGAATCACGAAGTCCGTTTGCCAAGGATCGTTAATTGGAATATCAAAAATAAATTTCTATGCCTATGAACAATCATAGCATGCTCCTATATTATTATGCATAAGAAGGTTTATGCGGAATACCTGGATCGATGAACTCTGAAGAACGCGTGCGCGAAGATGCCCTTTGATCTTTCCCACGCACAAAGATTTAATTTCCTAACAGATTGAGGAAATAAATCTATGAAAATAATACAATTATTTTCGAAAATAAAGAGGAGAGAGAGAAGAAGAAAAATCCTCCAGATTTGATCTTCTCATCTGTATCCCAACTCGATCTGAAAATCCGGTTAAGATTCTCTATCAGATCCCTTGCCCGGTTGAGAAGCAGAATTTCCTCCTCGTTCTCAGATCTTAGTCGATCACCACAGCTCCCAGAACTGGTTTGCTGTGTGCAACTTATGATCTTGTGGTGTGTTGAGATCTGAGGAACTGAGGCCTATTTATAGGAAATTACTGGACTCCTATTGGGCTTGAGTTTCATGGGCCAGACCAGGGACCAAAATGCAAATAGGAAATTACTGGACTCCTATCAATTAATTAATTCTCATATTCAACCCAGAATATAATTAATTAATTAATATTGATTCATTCCACCAGAGAATCAATACTGTCCTACCTATTTGCTACCACGTTTTGAGAAACGGGTTGCATGGGCTCGGTATATCCCCACATTTAAGGTTACAGACATTCGTTAATTAATTTAAGCTCTGACAAGCTATTTAATTAATTAACATCTTATATTCCTGAATCAATCCACTCAAACCTTTTCACTTAAGCTTGAAATTAATCAGCCTGCAGGACATAGCATAACGAATCTTTTGAGTTGTTCAGGGAATGTCACCATCCTATACTGGATGTGGTTACCTAGTTCCAGTACCAGATAGTCATACACAAACTGCTATTACCCAAGATACAGATATACAAGCTCAACTAGAGCCTTTCACTGCAACTCAAAATAATACACAATCTGCATATACTTTTGTACCTTCATTTAGGCTTAGGATCTCGTCAAGCCATAGAGATCTAGATTCTTTTAATGTTGGATAAAAGAATCGATCTCGACTTAGGTCCTTATCAATGTGTGCCCCACAGCAGCATACCAAGCCATCCAAGATAATATGCTTATTAGTACGTATGCTAAAGCCTACACTGACAGTTTATCCTGGAACTGTCTCAGCTGTGACAACTATTTATATCTCGCTAGGTCAAACAATCCATACGATCTTCCGTGATCTTCTACACACCGTATGATCTCCCTATTGACGAGATAAGAGGATAATTGCGTTTGCGACACATGTTTGTTAATTCAGACAGGAGATGAACATACAACATTTATGATTCCTAGTATATTAACCAATCGACCTTGTACATAATATACCAATCATAATGCTTTCAGTATATAAATCCATCAATCTCCCACTTATACTCAAAGCATTATACAGGTGCTTTCCAGAGTATAACGCGTCTAAACTAATCTAGCTATTACATCAAACATTCTACGTGGATAGCTTTGCCCTCAGCCCAAGGTTACGTACATGCATCTCGAAGACCTTCTGAGGCAGAGCCTTTGTGAATGGATCCGCTAGATTATTTCTTGTATCAATCTTCTCTACTAGCACATCACCCCTTGCTACGATTTCTCGTATAATATGGTACTTCCTTTCAATGTGTTTCGTTGCTCTGTGAGTTCGTGGTTCCTTTGAATTAGCCACAGCTCCCGAATTATCACAGTATATCGTGATTGTCTAGGGTAGCTTAGGAATCACGTCCAACTCCAGAAGGAAGTTTCGAAACCATACCGCTTTTTTCGAAGCTTCAGAAGCTGCCACATACTCTGCTTCCATGGTGGAGTCCGCAATGCACTTCTGCTTTGCACTCCTCCATGATATGGCCCCACCTCCCAATGTGAACACATAGCCTGAGGTGGACTTCTTTTCATCTCGGTCTGCCTGAAATCCGAATCAGTATAACCCACAGGGCACAACTCCTCACACTGATAGACGAGACAATAGTCTCTAGTCCTTTTCAGGTATTTACCGCGGTCCAATGCGCCTGTCCAGGGTTAGACTGGTATCTCGCTACCATGCCTACAACAAAGTAGATATCTGGCCTCGTACATTGCATTGCATACATGAGGCTCCCCACGGCCGATGCATACGGCACGTTCCTCATTTCATCTTTCTCCCTTTGTGTCACCGGACACTTATCCTTGGAAAGAAATATGCCATGTCTGAAGGGTAACAGACCTTTCTTGGCAGTTTGCATGCTGAAACGGGCAATCACAGTATCCACATATGATCCTTGAGACAAGGTCAGCATCCTCTTATTGCGCTCCCGCAATACTTTTACCCCTAGGATGTATCCTACCACCCCAAGGTCCTTCATATGAAACTGCTCGGATAACCACCCCTTTATGCCCGACAATACTTCCACATTGTCGCCAAATAGGAGAATATCATCTACATAAAGTGCAAGGAACACCACGCTTCCGCTGACACATAGACGGTACACGCAACTCTCGTTTGAGCATTGTGAAAATCCATAGGATTTAATCACTTCATCAAAACGCAGATTCCATGACCGTGAAGCTTGTTTAGGTCCATACAGCGACTTCCTTAGCTTCCAGACCAAATGTTCTTCGCCCTTCTGCACATAACCTTCTGGCTGTTGCATATAGATGTCCCTACCTTCTTCAAGGCACCCGTTTAGAAACGCGGTTTTGACATCCATCTGCCAGATTTCTAGGTCCTTATGTGCTGCTATGGCTAGGAGTATCCGAATGGACTTAAGCATGGCTACCGGTGAGAAGGTCTCGTCATACTCTACACCTTCTTTTTGACTATAACCCTTTACCACCAGCCTTGCTTTGAAAGCTGTAATTTCACCATTCGCTCGTTTCTTTCTTTTGTATACCCATTTGCACCCTATGGCTCGACAGCCATCTGGCAAATCAGTTTTCTGGTATACATCCATAGCCGTAATGGATTCTATTTCAGAATCCATGGCGATCAGCCATTTGTCTGCATCCTTATCAGATACCGCCTCGTCATATGTCCAGGGAACGGTATCATCCATTCCATTTTCCGGGATCAAGTCAGAAGACTCTCCCACGAACATGTACCTTTCGGGTTGGTGGACAACCCTCCCACTGCGACGAGGCATCTGAACCGTGTCAGTAGTTGTCACAGTACGCGTTGGTCCCATACCTTGCATTAGTGGCAGTGTTGGTATAGCCTCACTTGTTGTAGGTGGATTTACCATTACACTGGGCTTTCCTGAAGGAATTGCTTCTTTGTCCTCAAGCTCGTGGAGGACAATTTCACTCTTGGATCTGTGGTTTCTTACATATTCATCCTCCAAGAATCTCGCGTTGGTACTGACAACGACTTTCTGATTCTCAGGACAATAGAAGTAACCACCTTTCGTTTGCCTGGGATATCCTACAAACAGCATCAGCTTACACCTACTTTCTAACTTATCAAGTTCCTTTGTCAGCACATATGTTGGACAACCCCAAACCCTCACTCTATTCAAACTTGGCTTTCGCCCATACCAGAGTTCCAGAGGCATTTTAGGAACTGATTTAGAAGGTACCAGGTTAAGTAAATAGGCCGCTGTCTCCAAGGCATATCCCCAAAACGAAATCGGCAAGCTTGCAGAACTCATCATTGACCAGACCATTTCCAAGAGAGTTCTATTTCTTCTTTCCGCTACACCATTTTGTTGAGGGGTTCCTGGCGCAGTCCACTGGGATTTAATCTCGTTATCTGACAAGTACTGCAAGAACTCGTTAATGAGGTATTCTCCACCACGATCTGATCGTAGTGTCTTGATAGTCTTACTAAGCTTCTTTACTACCTCAGTTCTAAACTCTTTGAATTTCTCAAAGCATTCAGACTTATGGCGAAGCAAATAGACATATCCAAATCTTGAGTAATCGTCAATGAATGTGGCGAAATACTCATAACCTCCACGAGCTTGCGTGGACATTGGTCCACATAAGTCAGAGTGGATCAATTCCAACACATTCTCTGCTCGAGACTGACTTGCCTTAAAAGGCCTGGTCGTCATCTTTCCTTCTATACAGGACTCACAGATTTGATGCGGTACCACTTGGAAAGAATCCAAGAGCCCATCACATGCTAATCTTTTTATCCTCTTTAGATTGATGTGACCTAGTCTCAAGTGCCAGAGATATGTTTGATCCTCATCGGAAGAAAACTTTCTCTTTAAATGATTATTATTATTGGATGAGTTTGCAACATTCACGGAAGATTTATGCATACAATCAATTATACAGAGAGACTCAATCAGTTTGCCATGACAGATAACACCATTATTACCTATGATAGAAACTCCACTATAAAAAATAACTGAATATCCATCACAAAATAACTTGGAAACTGAAATTAAGTTCCGCCGAAAAACCGGCACATATAAAACATCTCTCAAAATCAGAACATTGTTTTCAAAGCATAAATTAAAATCTCCAATGGCTACTTCTGAGACTCGCTCTCCGCTGCTCATTGAGATGGTAATCTCGTCATGCTTCAGCTGCCTTGTCGGCCTGAACCCCTGCAAAGTATAACAAACATGGTCAGTAGCTCCAGTATCCACTACCCAAGAATGGGTAGAAACCGATGCTAAACATGTTTCCATTATAAATGCACATGACGCACCTTGTCCAGTCTTCCTGACTTCACAATCTTTCTTCAAGTGACCAGCCTTGCCACACCTGAAAAACTTGTCCCTTTTAGCAGGCACGCCCGGTGTCCTTTTTGACGTTCTACCAGAAGTTGTACCTTTGGCTTTCTTCTTAAACGTTCCTTTGCGCCTCTTGCCAACCAGCGCAACAGGACGATTGCTAGAAGTAGCCAAAGCAACTTTTTCTAGTTGCATAACTCATTCTGCTGCCATTAAGTCATTGAGTAGCTCGTTAAGAGTGTACTCTTTCTTGTTCATGACAGCATTCAGTTTAAAGTTCTCATAGGACTTTGGCAGAGAGTTGAGGATGATATCAACTTGCGCTTCCACATCGATACCACCTCCGTGCAGCGTGAGCTCATCCATGAGGTGAGTCTTGCCGACCACGTGCTCTCTGACCGAGCTACCTTCTGCAATTTTCTTTCCCACGATTTCCCTCATGAGATTGAATCTGACTGCTCGGTCTGACTCACCATAGGTCGCTGTGAGGTTGTCCATTATGTCACTAGCATTATCATATGAATGATGCTGCTATGCAAGTACCTTGGACATAGTAGTCATCATATAGCATTTCACTATATTGTTTGACTTGAGCCACTTGTTATAGTAGCTCCTTTCCTCATCAGTCGATGCATTAGTGAGTTCAGTCGGACGAAGCTTATCAAGGACAAACTTGTGCTACTCTGCGACAAGGATGTAATCCAAGTTGCGTTTCCATTCTTGGAAATTGCGACCGGTTAATTGGTTTTGTGCTAAGATATTGATTACATTCGGTAAAGACATGTTTGAAAACAATAAATTAAAACCAAAAATTAAAACATAGTCGCAAACTATTGAAACAATTAAATATTGAAACCTTATGATAAAGCAATATTAATGTTTCCTCCAATTTGCCTAAGCATTACTATTGCAAGCCACACATGTGGACGTTTACAACAAAACACTTAACCAGACTGTATCTTTCAATTCCAGTCCTTTAATTCCAATCCATGCCCGGGTTCCTTAGACAAATGGAATTAATAATTGGAGACTAACTTAAGACCACATTATCCTACTGAGCAGGGACATCACAAATGAGTTATACTCTGGATAACATCTAAGCTAGCTTACCACCAAAGCCAACCCTCCCATATAAGGATCTATTAGAACACACCCGATCCCTATAATAAGGTAGTCTAATTTAATTCAATCCCTAGAGAACTTATGAAAATTCAATACGCAAGCTATACATGTAGACGTTTACGCATGAACTCCCACTTCTCACATGAATTGAATGTTTGTTTTAAGAAATCCTATCTATTAGAACTTATGAATAATAAATTAAGTAAGCTACACATGTAGATGTTTACTTAATAAATTACCCACTTCCAATAAAGGATCGCTTTGTGGAGGTCTTAGTAAAATTATGAGCTTAGTAATTTTTAGTTCATAAGGTTCAATTGCACAGATTATTTTATGTAGCCATAATTATAACATTGCTAAAATTCTATCATGCAACGCATGAACCCCGAATTTATAGTTATAATTAATTACATAAAATAAATCACATAGCATGCTTTAAAGCTGTAAATAAAAGTAGTAAACGTGCTCCTATTATCTACAACATGCATGTATGCTGCGCAATTAGATTAAACACGTATATCATGCAAAGACAAATAATAAAGCAAATAAAAAATGTCCTCGTGGCCCCATGATACGAAATAAAATTAATTCTAACTATTACAAGTTGAAATTAATAATACAGATCATCGACTGGGCTCCCACTACTTGGACTGAGATCTGAATTTATTTTCCGAATATGGGCCTCCAAGATTCGATTTATCGAAAAATCGGACAACTGGGCTAGTTAACTGAATCGCGGGCCTAGGCACACATTGCAAGCCCAATAGCCCACGAGAACTTGGCTCGATGAGCCACCACTGGCGAAACGCTGCCGCCGGCGACTCGCCGCCGCCGTGAGGGCTCTCGGAGTCGCGCAACAGCCATGCACGTACGTGCATGGTTGTAGCCCGCGATCCGCCTCCTCCGTCCGTTGCCCGTTTCACATGCCGCCGCCCCAGCTGGCCCCGATCGTTGCCCGAACCGCCGTTCATCTTCTTCTCCACCGTTGGCTCACCTAGGCTCGCCGAAAAACGCGTACGAAGCGCGGAGGGGACACGCTCTCTGGTACGCACCCGCAAACCCTAGGGTTTGCACCGGTTGCGCCCGCGCCGCCACCACCATCCGCCTCGTCGGTCTCCGCCTCCCGAGCCCTTCACCACACCACCAGGTCGCGCCGCCGCCGCCCAGAGAGCGCTGGCCCGCTGCCGCGAACGCACGCAGGGCTGCATTCCACCGCGCTGCGCGCCCTGGCCGCCCTCGTCCGTCGTTCCGGAAGGCGCCTGCCTCCCCGCGTCACCGTCCTGAGAACCCCGCACTGCGCCTGGCCGGCTGTGGGTCGCGCGGCTGCTGCCCGTCGCGCGCGCGCGCCGCGCTCTGAAACCCTAAGGTTTCCGCACGGCTGTGCCGCCGTTGTGGCTGCCGTGTGCCTGCGCCGCCATGCCCCTCGCCGTGCGCGACCGCCATGCACAGCTTACTGCCGTGCCGGCGCCATCGTGCGGTCCTTCGCTCTTCGTGTTCTTCGTTCTTCGTGTTCTTCGCGTTCTTCGTTCTTCGTTTTACAGATTTTAAATTTTGAAATAAAAGATTACATGGAATAATCCTAATTACAATTTAAAATCTAAATCTAACAATGGATTTATCTCGTGGGTGAAAATGAATCCATATAAAATGAATCCTAATTACATGCATTCAATAATAATAATCATGCATGATCATAGGCAATATTATTTTTTCGATAGAGCCAATTAATTAAACTTGGCTCTGATACCAATTCAAAGGATTCGTGAACTGAATCACGAAGTCCGTTTGCCAAGGATCGTTAATTGGAATATCAAAAATAAATTGCTATGCCTATGAACAATCCTAGCATGCTCCTATATTATTACGCATAAGAAGGTTTATGCGGAATACCTGGATCGATGAACTCTGAAGAACGCGTGCGTGGAGATGCCCTTTGATCTTTCCCACGCACAAAGATTTAATTTCCTAACAGATTGAGGAAATAAATCTATGAAAATAATACAATTATTTTCGAAAATAAAGAGGAAAGAGAGAAGAAGAAAAATCCTCCTGATTTGATCTTCTGATTTGTATCCTAACTCGATTTGAAAATCCGGTGAAGATTCTCTATCAGATCCCTTGCTCGGTTGAGAAGCAGAATTTCCTCCTCGTTCTCAGATCTTAATCGATCACCACAGCTCCTAGAACTGGTTTGCTGTGTGCAACTTATGATCTTGTGGTGTGTTGAGATCTGAGGAACTGAGACCTATTTATAGGAAATTACTGGACTCCTATTGGGCTTGAGTTTCATGGGCCAGACCAGGGACCAAAATGCTAATAGCAAATAAGGCCTATAAATTAATTAATTCCCATATTCAACCCAGAATATAATTAATTAATTAATATTGATTCATTCCACCCGAGAATCAATATTGTCCTACCTATTTGCTACCACGTTTTGAGGTACGGGTTGCATGGGCTCGGTATATCCCCACATTTAAGGTTACAGACATTCGTTAATTAATTTAAGATTCGACAAGCTATTTAATTAATTAATATCTAATATTCCTGAATCAATCCAGTCAAACCTTTTCACTTATGCTTGAACTTAATCAGCCTGCAGGACGTAGCATAACGAACCTTTTGTGCTGTTCAGGGAATGTCACCATCCTATACTGGATGTGGTTACCTAGTTCCAGTACCAGACAGTCATACACAAACTGCTATTACCCAAGATACAGATATACAAGCTCAACTAGAGCCTTTCACTGCAACTCAAAGTAATACACAATCTGCATATACTTCTGTACCTTAATTTAGGCTTAGGATCTCGTCAAGCCATAGAGACCTAGATTCTTTTAATGTCAGATAAAAGAATCGATCTCGACTTAGGTCCTATCAATGTGTGCCCCACACCAGCATACCAAGCCATCCAAGATAAGATGCTTATTATTGCGTATGCTGCAGCCTACACCGACAGTTTATCCTGGAACTGTCTCAGCTGTGATAACTATTTATATCTCGCTAGGTCAAACGATCCATACTATCTTCCATGATCTTCTACACACCGTATGATCTCCCTATCGACGAGATAAGAGGATAATTGCATTTGCGACACATGTTTGTTAATTCAGACAGGAAATGAACATACAACATTTATGATTCCCAGTATATTAACCAATCGACCTTGTACATAATATACCAATTATAATGCTTTCAGTATATAAATCCATCACCTGCAGGTTGAATAATTAAATTCAGGCATAAGTGAAAAAGAGTGAGTGGTATTACTCAGAAAATAAGAGATTAATTAATTATGGCTGATTGTCATAAGCCAAATTAATTAATGAATGTCTAAAACCTTAAATATGTGGATCATGCTAGTTTGGTGCATCCCGTTCCTAATAACGTGGTATTAAAGGGGCGAGTCATCATTTTTACCGTGGTGAATGTTAAAACAATATTTTATTAATTATTTATGTTCTGGGTTGAACAAGGAAGATATAATTAATAAAGAGGGCCCACTTTATTATTTGCATCTAATCCCTGGTCTGGCCCATGAACTGCTCAAGCCTATTAGGGTTAGGGTTTCTCAAAACTCTAACACTATATATAGGCCTTCTCTCTATCAGATCAATGTAATGATTTTCAGTATATTGAAAGAAAAGAGAGAGAACGGCGGCAGCAATCCAGAGGGAGAAATTGATCGTTTTCTCCAGATCACGGATCCTACTTCGTAGATAATCCTCACCAAATTTCCAAGGAGCAAGGGAACAAATCAGAAGATCAGATCTGTAGGAACAACTTTCCATCGCTGGCGTTCAATCTCAGATTTAAATACTTCATCGTTTTATTCTCCGATCTAGATCTGTAGATCAAACGGTGAAGATCAGGTATTCCTAAATTCCATCCTCTGCAATTAATTTTATTGGAGCATGCATAGGATGGCATGGTTTATTTAATTGAAATTCATTCCTGGTATCCTAAGAACGATCCTTGGAAAGAATTTAATTATTGACAACTCATGTTGTCCATCGTAGACTCAAACCCTACAAGTGGTATCAGAGCCAGGTTGATGTTCTTAGGCTCTATCTTGGATAAATTGAAATTAAATAAATATGTATGTTCATGGATGGATTTAAATTGTCATTGATGTTTTTGTTCTTGTGGCCTTCTCGTTTTTGGATCTGTTTTTCATCATGAGAAAATCTGTGGTTAGATTTGATAGGCAAAAATTGTAATTTGTAGATCTGTAATTTTTTTTATTTTATTCAAATCTGTAAAATTTTGGAGAATTTGATCCGAAAGAAGAACGAGAAGAGAGAATGAAGAACAGACATTGGAGGAACCATTGATTAGGGTTCAGCCCCTTCACCCACCAGGTTTTGTTGGATCAAACCTTAGTAGACGGTCGATCATTGCTGAACATTAGCATAGCTTAGCAAATGATGTAATGTCCTGTATAGGTTAAAACATCGAGTTGTAATAGAATAGGCTGATTGGAAATATCTCAGCAAACATCAAACAATGCTGAAGGATGCCAGAAATAACAGAATGCTAAGTAAGTCAGAATTCGACAAACACATCGTTGACTGCTGAAGATGCTAGCAAATCAAATCAGAGTAGCAGATAAAGCACTCGCTGTGCAAGGAGGCCAAAAGCATGCTGAAAGAGATCCAGCATCCCGCACCAGCAGAAGCTCCGCAAAGCAAAACAGAACGACTGCTACACCGCCATTCTGACCAACACGCGACGATTAGCCATGTCAGAAGTAGGATGAAAAAGCCTGTCCAAAAGCTGAAAAGTCAGTAAATAGCTACCTGCATTTAAGAGAAAGATCCATTGTGTCTAAACGGATCTGTCGACTCAAACTTCGAGAACATAACTATTAAAGGGAAGTCAAAGGAAAATGCAGGTGCTGCTCACTCTCTAACCAAACCCAATATACGAAAGATTCCAAAAAGGAAAAAGGCAAGAGAGCAGTCCAGTTGAAAGCTACAATCCAGAGATATTCAAAAGCCTTCAACATTCAGAGTGTCTAACAACATCTAACATTCTTCTGAGTCATTCTTGAACTGGTTCAAGAATCTT
Organism: Plectranthus barbatus; assembly: GCA_026898455.1. Lineage (NCBI taxonomy): Eukaryota > Viridiplantae > Streptophyta > Magnoliopsida > Lamiales > Lamiaceae > Plectranthus > Plectranthus barbatus. The sequence continues at coordinate 184,744 of JAPKLW010000945.1, read as the reverse complement.
CAATCATTGGGATCACTTTCCTTTTAAGGAAAGCATCCAACAGTCAATTTCTTGTGAAGAAATTGATTAAGGCAGGCACTGAAGCCGAGCACACACGACAGTTCGGAGGGAACTCTAAACTCTTCCAAAGTGAGTGGTGAACGTGAGTTTTACGAAGGTGCGCCCTTGACTCAGTCGGAACAACACCAGGAAAGTCCGGGGTATCGAAAGATAGTCGTAAGGCAGACAGACCTTCAAAAGGCTGCCTGCCTAACAGGAAAGGCAACTCTTTGTACACCGTATACTTTCTAGTAAAATTCTTAGTGATTCGGCTAAGGAGTGGACGTAGATGATTTGATCAAACCACTATAAATTGTGTGTTGTCTTGTCGTTACTGCACTTTGAGCTAATATGTTTTTAAAACCTAGTAACGACGTTACTAGTGTATAACTGAAAAAGGTAACCTAAGAAAACATTAACTTAGACAGATTTGAGAATAATTTAAATACAAGAAAACGTAATCTACTCCGCTGCACTTCGTGTGTGTACTTTACTGTAACCACGACGACTCTGATCTTCAGGGACCAACAACACCTATAACGAATACTCCATGCTCAGCACACACATCTGAATCAGAGGATTCCTTCCTAGATTCTGAGGAAGATTATCTTACTAAGCTTTCTTTGGAACTTTCTAAGGTATACACCATGAAAGATGCTATTGTGAAAGATAATTCTTCACTCAAACAAAAAGTCTTAAGTCTGACCAGTGAAGTCGAAAGACTAAGGTCTGATGGTGAGGAACTGACAAGACTTAGAACTGAGTCTTCTGAACTCCTTGAAAATTTTAAAAATCTTGAAAAAGAAAATAAGTTTTTGAAAAATGAAGCCAATGAGAAGTGTGTCTGCGCATACATGACTAGTCAGGATATTTTGAATAACCTGATAAGCCGACAGAGACGTCACGGTGACCGATCTGGAATTGGGCATAGCTGCAATGACAAAAATAAAACTTTGAGGCAAAAGGAAAATATCATTTTTGTTTCTGGCAAAAAAATACTTGATAATAGTAAATAGAAGGATAAATTAGTTGCTGAATCCTCAAACGCTAAGCCGATTGCTCAGTAGAATATCAAACAATCATCTGTACCCAAGCAGAGTGTCGAGCACTATACTAGACCTCAGCAAAAGGTCAAGCAGAATGTAAGATTTCAGCAGAGGATCATAAAAGATGTTGAACGTCAGCAAAACTCACAATTGAGGTCTGCTAAGCGAAACTTTTCAGCAAACTCAAGGACAAAGGCTGAGCATCTTGTTTGAAATGCCAGGAAGCCAAATCCTGTCCTTTCTCGGGAAAGACACATTGAGGATCACTCTATGAAACCCCAATATTATCACTACTGTTGGTCCCGGATTATCAGGGTATAACTTAGCAGCGGAAAATATGGTTAATCGTTTCTTGCACTCTGCTGGTTACTCAGCTGACTGGGACCTTGTCAGCTGGTAAGTCAACTTGCACTTTGCGTACTCAGCTGACTGGAGACTGGCTCGTCAGCTGGTAGCTCAAGACTTAGAATAATTTTAGCCTTGTTTGCACAGTTATATCAGTTTTCAGGAAATACACCAGCACTTGGGTGCTGGGTTTTAAATCAGTATGAAATGCAGAAAGCTGATAATAGACAAAGGATCTATAGTGGTTCGATCAACTGATCTACGTCCACTCTCCAGTCGTAGCACTGGAAATTTCACTAGGAGTAATCGGGTACAAGCGTCCTACGATCTATCTCTAGCTGGTGAATGCCTCGTCCACCAGTTCACTAGATCAACCGCTCCCGGCCTTGTCCTTCTTCAACTCTGATCAGCTGGTGGAGTGCGAGCACGTCACTTCAACCTCCACAGCTTCACTGGGTGTTTAGTTCTCCCAAGAACGTATCTTCACAATACGGCAAAAGCCCGTAATAACTCAAGTGCTGGCTGGCACAAGAGCTGCTGTGAACTTCCTCCGAAGAGAAAGAACACCAAAGAGATCTGAACTTACAAGCTGGAAGCTTGAAGTCTCGTGTTTGATAAATCAACACACGGATAGCCTTTAGAAAGGCCTCGAAAGTGTTTGCTTCTACTTGCTTGAGCGTAATAAATTTTCAGTCTTTCGGTAGATGAAGAGTATTGAATGTTAGGAAGCCAGCGTCTTAAATGTTGGTGGTTCCGACCTATTTATAGACGCGGGATCCCATTCAAATCTTCTAGCCATTTGGACACATCCGGAAAAGGTCTCTGTCCTCGCATGTCCTTCTGACGGCGGCAGGTAGGAATTTCCGGAAAGCGCCATGCTTTTGTCCACTTTATCTGACATTGATCTCTTTATGTCAGAACGGCACTATTCGTCAGTACGAGGAATCGGAACTGGTGTCTTGAACTGATAGATTTTAAGGTATCCTCCCTTAAAAGTCATACTCTGTCAGTTAATTCCTCGACGAATCTTCTTTTTGTCTCTAAGACTCTGGGAGAGCGAATCTGGAATTCTGCTGGTAACATCCGACTGGTAGATCATTCTGGTGATCTTGTGCTGGCAGTCTCTGCTGGTGACTTGCTTTGGCACAATCTAAGTCTACCAATTTGTCTGGATGTTAACTCTTGGAATCTCCCATGACTGGTGACTTCACCGCTGGTGAACAGTGTCAGTGAGAACACCTATTCTGCTGGTAAGGTTTGTCAGCCGCCTGCTGATGAAAACCTTCCCAACTGGTGAACAGTAGCCAGTCGTTAGCTCTTCTCATGCTGGTGAACAGTGTCAGCACGAGTCTTGTCAGTCGCTTGCTGGTGAGACTTCTCTCAACTGGTAAGTACATCTCATGCTGGTGAACAGTGTCAACACGAGTCTTGATCAGCTGCGACTTACAACTCAAAAGACCTAAACAGGACTTTACATTTGAGACTAGAGCTATTCTAGAGACAAACTGACGCTGGTAGGACTTAGGATTTGATCCACCAAAACACCAAAACTAGAATCTAAACCAGTAGCTACTGGGGAAAGGAAACTTAGCCAAATTTCCCAACAACTACACACCGCATCGGAGAAACACCTATGTGAGACCCGAGTCCAGATATGTATATCATCAAAGGACGATGAAGGGAAAAGAGCACAACGCACAACCACATACATATGCACATAAAAGATTTGAAAAAATCAGCAAAATAGATCTCGAAGAAAAATCTTTGAAGATTATCAAAATGTGGGTTCCAAAAGGAACAATGACTCAAGCTAATCCTCCAGGACCCGACTCGAAATGGGGACCTAAATCAACTTAATTGTTCTTGCAGGATCAGGATTCAAGTGCGAAGACATCAGGCATGTCAAATGAGTGGATCCTAGACAGTGGTTGTTCTGCGCATATGACGGGAGACGAAGAATTATTCTCGGATATTCAAAAATCACATGGCCCATCTGTGGTGTTTGGAGACAACAGCAAAGGAAGAGTACTTGGCAGAGGATGCATAGAGCGGAACGGACTAAGAATTGTAAATGTTGCTCTCATATCCAATCTCAAACACAACCTGCTAAGCATAAGTCAACTATGCGAAAACGGGTACACAGTATCTTTCATTCATTTGGGATGTTCTATAGCTGACAATGTAACAGGAGAAGTAAAGCTTCGAGGAATTCGGAAAGGTGGACTTTATGTGGTTGATTGGCAAAGTGGTCAACAACACTCATGCTTTCTAGCACTAAACAAAGAGGAAACCACTTGGTTATGGCATAAGAGGTTAAATCATTTAAATTTCAAAACCATCAACCATGTTGCTAGAAATGAACTTGTCACAGGTTTACCTCAAAACATCACGTTTCGTAAGGAAGGCATTTGCAAGGCATGCCAACAAGGAAAGCAGACCAAAGCCTCATTTCATTCCAACCCAGAAAAGAACACCTCAAGCAGAATCCTAGAATTATTACACATGGATCTATTCGGACCAGTCACTCCACCCTCGGTAAGCAAAAAGATATATACTCTTGTGGTAGTTGATGATTATTCCAGGTACACATGGGTTCGCTTACTGAAGACTAAAGATGAGGTTAAGATTACTCTACCCGAGTTAATCCTCAAGGAGAAGAATAGCAAAGAAGTTACAGTGAAAAGGATTCGATCCGACAATGGAACAGAATTCTGCAACGACATTCTCATGGATTTTTGCGCAGAAGCCGGTATAAATTATGAAAGATCCACTGCTAGGACACCACAGCAGAACGGTCTAGCAGAAAGGAGGAATCGAACCCTGAAAGAAGCAGTGCGATCTATGCTAGCCGATGTTTACTTACCTGCTAAATTTTGGGGCGAAGCAGTGATGAGTGCATGCTATACGCAGAACAGGAGCTCTATCAATGGCCGATTCAACAAAACTCCCTATGAAGTATATAACGGTCGTAAGCCTAATTTAGATTATTTACGTGCTTTTGGTGCAACATGTTATATCCATAACAATGGGAAGTCAAAACTTAACACTTTTTCGCCTAAGTCGGAAAAGGGTGTACTTCTCGGATACGGTCACCCCACTCACAAATGTTATAGAATGTTAAATAAGACTACCGGAATTGTGGAAATAACATGCAATGTTATTTTTGATGAATCTACTTTAGTGCGTAGAGTTATCAATGAGACAAAGGATGACAATCATGAGACTAATGATGTCAATGGTCAATTGATCTTGAATTATCATGAACACTTACGAATTGATCCGACTAAGTCTATGAGTGAATGTAATCCTGTTCAGACAAGTCCAGCAGACCAGGCCAGTGATGCTAACAATCATGCTGAGGCCAATCCCCAAAAGGATATCTTTAAGTCGCTAGATGAGTCAGACGAGGAAAACTCTAATCCTACCCCTGTCGCTGAGGAAATCAATGCTACTGAAGATCTTGGCAGAGGAGCTGCTGAGATACCAGCTACTGAGGCACCAAATGCTGAGAATTCCACTGAAAGAGTACGTCCAGACTATGATGTTCCTATAGCCGAAGTACCGGCTGCTGAAGAAACTCCTGATGCTGAAGATCTAACTCTCAACACACAAGATGCTGAGAATGAAGTGGTCAATGCAGAACATACCAATAATCTCAGAGGAGAAAAAGTTGTTGAAGAACCAATCAAACCAGCATGGCTGCGTGCACATCCACTAGAAGATGTCCTTGGAGATATCAATGACCCCATCTTGACCAGACAAGGATCTACAATGTTTTCATGCTATCTATCAAGTGAAGAACCAACTAAAGTTGAGGATGCACTACGTGATCCAGACTGGGTAAACGCTATGCAAGAGGAGCTTGCTGAATTCTCTCGCAACCACGTATGGGATCTGGTGGATAGACCAAAACATCAGAATGTCATAGGCACCAAATGGATATTCAAGAACGAGAAGAACGAATCAGGCTTGGTGGTAAGAAATAAAGCACGCCTTGTAGCCAAAGGGTACAAACAGTGTGAAGGCATCGACTATGATGAGACATTTGCGCCTATAGCAAGACTGGAAGCAATCAGATTATTTCTCGGTTATGCAGCGCATCATGAATTCTCGGTCATGCAAATGGACGTCAAAAGTGCATTCCTAAATGGCGAACTCAAGGAGGAGGTCTACGTTGAGCAGCCTCCAGGCTTTGAGAATGGAAATCAGGTCTATAAACTAAGAAAAGCCTTGTATGGACTGAAGCAAGCACCTCGAGCGTGGTATGGAACTTTATCTAAGTTTCTACTCGACAATGGCTTCAAAAAGGGAAGGATTGATCAAACACTCTTTCGTATTAAGGACGAAGGAAATATTCTGCTTGTGCAAATCTACGTTGATGACATCATCTTTGGCTCAAAGAATCAAGCTCTCTGTAACAAATTCTCCAAGCTAATGATGAGTAATTTTCAAATGAGTATGATGGGAAGAATGTCCTATTTCCTTGGACTTCAAGTTCAACAATCAAGTGAAGGAATTTTCATTCATCAAAAGAAATACATGCGAGATCTAATTGCTAAATACTGTCCAGAGAAATCCAAGAGCTTACGGATCCCCATCAGCAATGCGTGTATAGCAGATCTAGAAAAAGAAGGAGAAGCAATGAATCCTACCTTATATTGAGGGATCATCGGATCTCTACTATATCTTACAGCCAGCAGACCCGATATATCATATGTTGTGGGACTATGTGCCAGATATCAATCCCAACCAAACAAAACACATCTAGACACAACGAGGCGAATCATTCATTACTTAAAGTGCACAGAAGGCTTAGGAATTTGGTATGCAAGAGCCGACAGTCTAGCCCTAAGTCGATATTCAGATTCTGATTTTGGAGGATGCAAAATCGACAGGAAAAGCACCAGTGGTACATGTCAATTCCTTGGTCATAAATTGATCAGCTGGTTCAGCAAAAAACAGCACTCGGTAGCAACCTCAACCACCGAAGCAGAGTATGCGGCAGCTGCTAGTTGCTGTCAGCAAATTCTGTGGATCCAACAACAACTCCAAGATTATGACATCTCACCTGAATGCGTACCAATCTACTGTGATAACAATAGTGCTATGTGCATCACAAAGAATCCAGTACATCATTCCAGGACAAAACACATTGACATCCGACATCATTTTATCCGTGACCATCAAGAAAAGAAGGATATTGATATTCAGCGAATAAGTACTGAGCATCAAATAGCAGATATCTTCACTAAGCCCCTTGCAGAGGCAAGATTCAAAGAATTATGCATCAAATTGGGTATGATGGAACTAGATATTGCTGCGGATGAATGAGATACTACTCTCATTCTTTCTGGTTTTCTTGGATTTTCTTATGTTACTTTCAACATATTTTGGGCCACTCTACTATATGTAGTCTGCTAAGCCAATGGCGAAATGATGAATATGCCCCTATCCACATTCAGCAGATAACTTGTTTCTGCTCAGCAAATTATGAAGGAATGAAGATCACTTCTATATTGTATCACGAAAGAATGACATCAAGAGATCGAAATATTCATATATTCTTCATCGAAAGAGGAACATGCCTTGAAGCAGGTATTCATTACAAAAGGAAGAGACGGCACTATCATCCAAACAAAAGAGGAAATACAAGATCTACTATGGAGTTCATTCAGAAAGGTGACACTGCCTTATAGGGATAGAAATCAGCCCCTTGAAGGTTGGATGGACCGTCACCGATTTCTGGAAAATACTTCTCCATCAATCAGCTGAGCTGCATCCCATTCCACAGAGGCACGAACAAATGAAGCTTGACAGCTTCCCAGACGTTCTTGAAGACGTATCCGGCCCAGTCAATGGAAGCAGCATCATCCATGGCCATCATCACCTGCCAAATAGATCTTGAGAAACAGAGGTCATAAGGCTCCTCTCCAAGCAGGATTTCATGGGCAATGCGGAACATGACCCAATATGATGTCTTGAGGCCAGAAGCAGGAATGTCAGGGCTGAAATCAAAATGAGGAGAATGACACCATTTTTCCCATGCCAGCCATTCTGGAGCCACTTCCTCTGAAAGATAGTCCTCTACACACAACGGACCTCGAGGAAGCCCGAAATCAACCGCAAAGGTGTCAGGGGTCCAATGGACAAGCTTATTGTGGAACACCCCATAGATTAAGTTTGGTTCCACATGGCAATCACTGAGGAAATCCCTCAACACTTCCTCCTGAAAACGGTGAGGAGTAGCACACAGAAATTGCGAAAGACCCCCCCACTGCAATGTAGATATGACCTTCACTGCCACATCACATTCATCTATGTAATACCTATCCAGACATGGCTCATCCAGGATCAGATTGCGTCTGATATCTATGGTTCGTGGAGGAGATTCCATGATTTAAGAAAGGGACTTGACTTTCTTGAAGGAGAAGAAGATTGAAAGCGTGAATCAGGAAAGAAGGAAAGTTGAGATGTTTGGATAATCTCAAACTAAGGTATTTATAGAGGAATTCCCATTTATGACGCGAAGAAAGAGAAAAATTTGTCTGAAGATTGCAATAACTCATCTATTAGAATACGAAATGTCGCCAATAAAGGGATCGACGTGTATGCATGGGAAGTCAAATCATTTTTTTCCAGCAATGGTGAGGAAGGAGCATTGAAAAGTCCGAGGATCTCATCATCACTTTTTTTTAAATAAGAGCTCTCATAGACTCAGCTGATCTTTCGAAGTTGCTGAAAATTAGAATGCTGAGAGGGATCACCCTCTATCAGCATCCTTGAGCGCCTGCTAGTTCAGAAGCAACAATATATCCTAAATCGAGGCGGGATGACTCAAAATTCAAACTTGATGGGACCCGATCAGGCGTAATTAATGCGTGCAAACGGCGGCTTCAACTGGGGAGATGCCACGTTAGAAACACTTGAGTGTTTCTCGGAGCATGGGAAGCCATATGGAAAGACGCATTTATTCTGAACCGTCGATCTAACACTAAGCAGATTTTCCCTCAACCGTTAGATCTCACATTCAAATTAACCCTACCATTGCTCTGATCACTGTTCATTTTCTTCTCACCTTTCGAAAATCAGAACAAAATCCCCAATCCTAAAGTCTCCATAGAATTCAAAAAATTTCTCCAGATTTTCCCTCATAGACATGGCCACAGACTCTCTAGCCTCATCATCCCAGAAATCTAACTGTTAGAACCATCGCCCTGAATCAAATGAACCACGTCCCTTCAATTTTCCACCAAATTCTGAAGAACCCTTACGTATGCGGCATGCACCAGGGTTTACTGGGATTCTAAAGAAAGAAGATGTTGATGACTCCATATCATATGGACAGCTTGTCATGTTGTCTAAGAAGAAATCCCTAGCCGGCCACACAAAGGAGCAGAGGCGTTAGGCTCAAATCATGAAGGATCGGATTCTGTACAAACATCTTGCTGCTGAACATATCCCGGATTGGATAATGAATATCCTCAATAGCGAACAGGTAACTCAATACTTATCCGCTGAACCCATGCATTTTCATCCGCATATGGTTTCTGAATTTTATGCCAGAGCAGTCATGAGTAAAGATGGAAAATCTTTTAAAACTTGTGTTTATGGAAGTATCATTGAAATCAGTGCCGAAATTCTTGCTAAAACTTTTGGTCTTTAGAATGAGGGGGAACGTATATCTCAGTACAAAGTAACGGATTATGATGAGATGGAAAGACGTTGGAATTCTTTGAAGAAGCTTGGAGTACTGAAGGGTAGGAAAGGTCATGAGATTACCTTCCGGGCTGCCACACCCACTAACACCCTACAGGATGAATTTAAAATTCTAGCCGAATTAGTGATCAAAATGTTCCAATGCGACGCTGGATCATATTCTGAACTTTCTGCTAAGAAATATGCAGTAATGATGGCTCTCACAGACAAAGTAAAGGGAAATTGGGCTGAGTACTTCTTCGAACGATGGGCAGAACACGCCAAGAAGAACGATCACATGTCTGTGGATGGAACTTTTTCATCAAATGTTAATTTTGGATTGAAAATAAGCAAGTTTCTAGAATTGGTCATGCATTCCACGAAAATTGATCAAGGAGTGAAGTTGCTCTCCACTGATTTCATTCCAATCACACGAAAAGCAGCCAATCCTCTTGATTACAAGAAGCCAAAGAAGCTGACTGGTAAATCCAATGTGGATGCGGACAAACCCACTTCAAATGAGGAAGTAGACGAACGTTCCTTGGGCGAACAAGTATTGCAGATAGCAACACCTATCTCTACTGAGGAGATAGCAGCATTAACTCAGAACGCTGAAACAGAGCAATGCTTTAAGCAGCTTGATGATATTGTAGCTCTCGGAGAAATACCAACCGAACAGATTGAGGAAATTATGGACCAAAAGGCCGCACTCCAGCAGCCACTCGTGATTGGTCAACTTGCTGTTCCAATTTCTTCTGAACAGCAAAAGGATATTGCTCCCACCATGAACAGAAGGTCTAGTCGTCAGCGCCTACGCAGAGTTGTTGAGTTAGTCACTGTCCCTACTGAAAAAGTACCTGATTCACCCCTATCATCTAAAAATTTTGATAAACGCTTGAAAGGCGTACGTGAAGCTAAACGAAAGCATGCAGAAAGCATGAAGGCACAGGAAATGAAGGAATACAGAAAGGAAATGGATAGAATCACATTCGAAGGAAGGGATCAGAACTTCGAGAGAGTAAAAAGATCTCATCTAGAAAGAGAGAGTCAAAAGGAGAATACTAGTCAAGCACCCGTTGAGGAAGCTGCTGAAGAATCAAGCAGAGCAGCAAAGAAAGGGAAGACAGTAATAGATTCTACTTTGACAGAAAAAGAAATGGATAACACTACAAAGACTACAACTACAGCAGACGGCATGACTGATAAAGAGCTAGATATGCTGATTCAATGTGGCACTTTCAAAGCCACGTAACACTCCAAAGGCAAATCGGTTCAATTTAGCGAACCAATTGCTACATCTTTTCAAGACAGTAGCTCAGAGGAAAACGGACCACGAACAGAGACACATGATACACATTCCAAAGATAAGGATGCAGGACCATCAGAAATCTCTAACGAAAGCGCAGATACGAACATGCATACTGCAGAGCATGTTGCTAAGGAAAACACTGAGGAGACTGAATCTGGAACCTTCAATGCTAAGGAATCTTCTGATATGGAAAATATTGTTGGGTCTGAAAAGGAACCATCGGCTGAAGACATGGCTCATACAAATGCTGAAGAATCTACTGTAGTTGAAGTCATTATGGAGGACACCACTGCAGAAACAGAGAAAGACACTGCTGAAGACTCTACTGCAGCAGACAATTCTGTGAAAACAACCGCTGAAGAATCTACTGCAATCGATGAAACTATGGCAGATACTGCTGAAGAAATCCATGTTGCTGAGGAAACAACAGCCGTTGCTGATAACATCGATCAAGCAGATGATACAATGGAACAAGAAGTCTCCTCTGCTGGATTTCTGGACGAATCAACCTGTTCATCGGAATCTGATTCTGAGGGTGAATCTACCGAAGTATTTGATGCCAAAACTCTTCGAAAATACCCCACTCTGCGAAATGAACAACTGAGGATCCCATTTGATGGTTTACCTGGCAAACTTTTTCGCTCACGAAGAGTAGCACAGTGGTGTGTTGCTGTCTCGATTAATGAAGATATGAATGATGATCTCAGAGATTGGAGTGATGAGATCTTAGCCTTCGTAGAGCAATAAGTAAATAGGGACATTGCAGGAGTCTTTTATGTTGAGATTCATGAAGAAACAGAGGAAGGCCGAGTGCTTGGTACTCAATTTCGACGATGGAAGACTTATGACTACATCATGCATGAACTTTGTTTTGAAGAAAGGATGATTATTATCGCTAGAAAAGGTCTTAATTTCTGGCGTTCCGAAGAAACCTGGGCAAATGAGTGGATGGACCAGCCCTCCTGCACAAAACAATATACTGATCAACAAGTAATTGCTCGATTGCAAGCCATCCGTGCTCACAGGAAGTTTCTTCCATCTCAGACCCTGCCCAGATCACAGTTTGCCCCAGATAAGAAGTCCTTGGCCCACATGGAACTAACCAAACGACAAAGGGCTGCAATGATTGCTTATCGGAAGCGGAAAGCTGCTTATGAGGAGAAATTGCGAGTTAGAAGTCTTGAACTAGCCGCGATCGAAGAAGAAAAAGAGAAGGAGGCCAGGCGACAGGACTATCTCAAAATTATCAACTTTCAGAAGGAATACACTCGAACCGCAACCTCACTTCAAGTCTATAAAATTCAAGGTTCTGACTCAAATCTTGATCAGAATATAGTGAGTGAGTCCATGGAAGTAGATACCAATGTGGTTCTTGATGTTGCCACACAAAGAGTTGACGCAACAGCTCAAGCATCTGAAATTGTTACAGTGGAAAGAGAAGATGGTGAAGCTACTACATTAGCAGGCAGTACTAAAATAGTTGTCTCTGAAAATCCCATTGATGCTGAACTAGTCCAAGTAAGCTTCCAATCTCTTGTTAACATACTTCATAAAGCCCTACATCAACGAGATATCCAGCAAGCCAAATTCAATGAAGAGGTCCTGAAAGAGGTTGCTAATGTCCGAGGAGCAATCTCTGAAGTGAAAACCTCTGTCTCAGAGGTTCAACAACAAGTTGGTCAAGTCGCTACCAAGATCACACATGTCGAAGAAACCGTGTCTACGGTACAAACAAATGTGACGACTCTCAGCATCGATCTTGAAGCACACAAGTCCTTCTCCGCTTCTGTTTTGGATGCTCTCAAAGAGGGGGAAGAAAGAAGGATTGTTGAACAAGCAAAGATAAAAGCAGAGGAAGCTGAGCTACTGCTGAAAGAAAAAGAATTTGAACGTACAATGATGGAACGGAGAATGAAGTTAGCAGGACAACAAAGAGAAGACCAACGGGCACGTATTGAACAGATGGAGAAAATAATGGCCATGACGATGAAGAAAGTTGAATCTCTTGAGAAGTAAAAAACTCCACCAGATGCTCAGAACTAAGGTCATTCTCTAACTTTTTTTTGGACTTCATCTTATTTTTATATGATTTTGAATTCTGTTTTCCGAGTATGAACAATAGTAGATATACACTCTCTGTGTACTCAACGAAAGATGTTTAAATGGTTGCTGAATGCTTTGCGTGTAATTTTGCTTTAACTTCTAAGCTAAGTTTCAGCAATCCCTAATAAGCTTTGATCGCACCAAAAAGGGGGAAATTGTTGGGAGAATATTCATGAATCACCCTTAGGATCTTATTGTAAAAGGTTTTGTTGGATCAAACCTTGGTAGACGGTCGATCATTGCTGAACATTAGCATAGATTAGCAACTGATGTAATGTCCTGTATAGGGTAAAACATCGAGTTGTAATAGAATAGGCTGTTTGGAAGTATCTCAGCAAACATCAAAGAATTTTAAAGGAAGACCCCTAGCAATAACAGAATGCTAAGGAAGTCAGCATTCGACAAACACATCCTAAACTGCTGAAGATGCTAGCAAACCAAATCAGAGTAGCAGACAAAGCACTTGCTATGCATTTAGACCAGAAGCATGCTGAAAGAGATCCAGCATCCCGTACCAGTAGAAACTCAGCAAAGCAAAACAGAACGACTGCTACACCGCCATTCTGACCAACACTCGACGATTAGCCATGTCAGAAGTAGGACGGAAAAACCTGTCCAAAAGCAGAAAAGTTAGTAAATAGCTACCTGCATTTAAGGAGAAAGATCCGTTGTGTCTAAACGGATCTGTCGACTCAAACTTCGAGAACATAGCTATAAAAGGCAAGTCAAAGGAAAATGTAGAAGCTGCTCACTCTCTAACCAAACTCGATATACGAAAGATTCCAAAAAGCAAAAAGGCAAGAGAGCAGTCCAGTTGAAAGGTACAATCCATAGATATCCAAAGGCCTTCAACATTCAGAGTGTCTCACTACATCTGACATTCTTCTGAGTGATTCTTGAACTGGATCAAGAATCTTCAGTCATAGGGATCACTTTCTTTTTAAGGAAAGCATCCAGCAGTCAATTTCTTGTGAAGAAATTGATTAAGGCTAGCATTGAAGCCGAGAACACACGATAGTTCGGAGGGAACTCTAAACTCTTCCAAGTGAGTGGTGAAAGCGAGTTTTACGAAGGTGCGCCCTTGATTCAGCCAGAGCCACACCAGGAATGTCTGGGGTATTGGAAGATAGTTGTAAAGCAGACAGACCTTCAGACGGCTGATTGCTTAACAGGAAAGGCAACTCTTTGTACACCGTATACTTTCTAGTAAAATTCTTAGCGATTCGGCTAAGGAGTGGACGTAGATCATTTGATCGAACCACTATAAATTGTGTGTTGTCTTGTTGTTACTGCTTTTCGAGCTATTATGTTTTAAAACCTAGTGATTACGTTACTAGTGTATAACTGAAAAAGGTAACCTAAGTAAACTTTAACTAAAATAGAGTTGAGAATAATTTAAATACAAGAAAACAATCTATTCCGCTGCACTTCATGTGTGTACTTTATTGTAACCACAACGACTCTGATCATAAGGGACCAACAGATAGCAACTGAACTGTATTCATAGTTTGAGTGTAATTTATTGTTTAATCACCTCCGCTGCACATTGTTTGTACTCTGATCTGGGACCAACAAGTGGTATCAGCGCAGGTCGGTCTTTCTAGACTGTCCTGTTTTGAGTCGCTTAAGACCGGATTCGTACTTCTTTACACTCTAACTGTTTATAGTGTGCTTTAGTGTGCAGAGTATTGCTAGAGAATGATAACTTATACGAGTCTTCCCAAGTACAATCAAGAGAGGTTTGAAGTATGGAAGAAGAAGTGTCTCATTCAACTAAGAGCTCAACATCCAGAGATGAATGAAGTCCTGGAAAAGGGACCTCTAAAGATTCAGACAACAAAAATCAACCTTGAGATACCAGACAAGCCAGGCGGTGTCGAATACACAGACAAGCAGAAGGAGGAATGGACAGTTGAAGACAAGAAACGTCACCAGGTCGACTTCATCGCACAAGAGTTGATTTTATAATCTCTCCCAGATAACCTTCAAGACGCAGCTGTGGAGAATAACTTTGCCAAGGAACTGTGGGACTAGATCAACAATCTCACGAAAGAAACAGACACGATGAAGCGGAACAAGAAGCAAATAGCCATGGAAAAATATGAATCCTTTCAAATGCTATCCGGCAAATCAATTAAATTGATGGAAGCAAGATTTAAAACCATCGTCAGTGAGATAAAGAACCTTAGAAGAGAAGAAAAAGTAGTAGACCTGAACGCTAATGTTCTTTCAATACTGCCAAATAAAGACTGGTTTGTTAAAACCACCAGTCTGAAGGCCATGGATCTCTATAAAATGTCCACCAAAGAACTGTTCGGTGAAATTCAAGCCCATGAGTGGGACATCCAGATGGTGAACAGAAATGAAGCTCCTCGAACTCCAAGTTAAGCAACCGATGTTGATGCAACATTCTTCGTAAAAAGAGACTTCCAAAGACGTTCAAAACGGTCAGTCTACTTTGAGAAAACTGCCCATCAATCCTCACCAGCCACCTCCAACACAGTTCAGAAAACAGAAACTGAACTGCGAGTTGCCAAACTAGAAGAGCTGTTAAAGAACATGATTGCACTTCTTGAGAAGGTTAAAGGCAAGGAGAAGGAAGGTCAATCAAGTGAGCAAAGGTTCATCAAGAGAGAACCGCTTACGTGCTACGACTGCAACTCTCCTGACAACCTGAAGTATGAATGCCCTCAAGTCACTCAGGAGGAGAGAGACAGACTGAAGAAACTGTTCGAGAAGAGAGCATCCAGAGCTGCTACCCAAGAAATGCTCACCAGAACAGAAGTGCGAGATGTACCACACCATGATGATGGCTACTACACGTCCGAAAATGTAAAGGAAGAGGAAGCATTTCTTGTTTTCGTGGCAGCCATAGATGGAGACGTTACCGATGAAGAAGAAAGCGCCTCAAACCACAAAATCCTAGTAACAACAAACTTGCCCACACCTAATGTTTACTTATGCTTTGATACACATTTTGAAACATGTCACTCTAGTTCAGAAGTTGTCACGCTTGAGAAAATTATTAAAAAACTTGAAAAATTTCATGAAATTAAGGACATACTAATTAGTGAAAATGCCTCACTAAAATCTGAAATTTCAATCTTGACAGAGGAGCTAGAAAGAAATAAATCGCTTAGTATAGAATTAAATTACATAAGAGAAGAGCATGTCAAATTGTTTAAAGATTTTGAAACCATGACAAAAGAACGTGATTCTCTAAAGAAACTTGAGCATGCTGAATGTAATTGTTCCTTTAAAAGAAGCTCAAAGACCTTGAGTGAGATTCTGAGTATTCAAAGATCTCCATCCGATAAATTCGGACTTGGATATGTTGAATATCAAACTGAGGAGGAAGTCCTGAACAATCATAAATCCCACCTTAGGAACTGAGGACACTCATTTAAGCTTTATAAAAGTAAGACTCAGTTCAGGTACTTCGTTGGAAAAGGGAAAGGCAATTTCCAAGAGACCAGTTAATGAGAGTGATAAGACCAGTTTTTGGTAAAAAATTGATCTTGCATCTCGACAGAATGCGAACACAGTTGGAAAACTGGACAAGCAGACTGCCATGAGGAAAACTGACCATCCCTCAAAACTGGATAAGCATAATGTTTCCCATGCAAGGATTCCAGTTTTACCAATAAGAATGGTTGAGCAGCATACACATGTTGCAAGGAAGTCTATTCGACAATCGAAATTTAATCCGAGAGGTTATAATAGAGCTGCTACTCATCATACCTATCAACCAACTAGGGGAACACCTATTTGAGGCCAAAGTCCAATCATTTTCATATTCAAAGGACTGTGACGGCTACACTTCCGAGAAAAGCCTCCAAAAACTCCTTCCAGAACAGTTAGTTCAGGAAGAGTTCACCTGTCACACACTTAAACAACAGACATCCACACAACACAAACCTATTTGGAAATAGGGCTTATCGTAATCAGAAATGTAATTTGGTTTCACAAACTGTTAGAGTGAAACAAGTGTGGATACCAAAAGGTTGGATTCACATGACTAACCCTGTAGGACCCGAAAGGATACGGGGATCTAAATAATTTCTTCTGTGTTGCAGAGTAGGAATCCACTGAAGAAGACAAGATCATGGATATTGGACAGCGGATGCTCAGCTCATATGACAGAAGAAAAAAGACTGATCAAAAACCTTGAAATATATTAAGGAGTAACTGTCAGCTTCAGAAACAAGGCCACGGGTCAAGTGATTGGAATAGAATACGTGAAGCACAATGGGATAATCATTCAGAATGTATCTTTGGTCACAAATCTGAAGCACAATCTCCTCAGCATAAGTCAACTGAGTTAAAGTGGCTACATTGTCAGATTTGAAAAGTCAGAATGTCAAGTGATAGACAAGGAGTCATGCAAGATCATAATCCGAGGAATAAAAAAAGGAGGCCTCTACAATGTAGACTGGTCCAGTGGAGTAAAAGGGACATGCCTCATTCCAATCAATTACTCAGAAGCTGTAAATTGGCTATGGCACAAGACACTTATCCATTTAAACTTCAATTCTATCCAACATCTGGCGAAGCACAAATTAGTTGAACGACTGCAAGATAAAAAGTTTCAAAAAGAAGGAGTTTGCAAAGCATGTCAGTTCGGCAAACAGACAAGAGCCTCCTTCAAGATCAGGCCAGTTACAGCAAGCACAGAGAGAATACTAGAGCTGCTTCACATGGTTTTTGTTTGGTCCAGTCACCCCACCCACAATTGGCAAACGAAAATATACATTAGTAGTTGTTGATGACTACTCTAGATATACATGGGTGGTGCTACTCAAGTCCAAGGATAAGGTCAAGATTCATTTTCCAGAACTAATCAACCGTCTTCCAAATGAATAGGGATTAAAAGTAAAGAGGATAAGGTCAGATAATGGAATATAATTCTACAATGGACCCTTAATGGACTTCTGCGCTGAGCTAGGAATTGGTCATGAGAAGTCTGCTCCAAGAACTCCGCAGCAGAATGGACTCACAGAGCGAAGGAACAGGACCTTCAAAGAAGCAGTGAGAACCATGATGGCTGAAACTGACATTGCCAAAGGATTCTGGGGAGAAGCCTTGATGACAGCCAGCTACACACAACACAGAAGTGCATTCAACACGCGGGTTCACAAAACTCCATACGAGATCTACAATGGTCGTAAGCCTTCTATAGTCCATCTTCATGTTTTTGGTTCTCCATGTTATATTCACAATAGTGGGAAGTTTAAGTTGAGTACCTTCAGCCCCAAAGCTGATGAAGGTGAGTTCCTTGGATATGGACATCCATCATACAAGGGATATAGGGTGCTCAACTAGGTAACCTAGATTGTGGAAATAACATGTCATGTTGTTTTTTATTAAGTTACTCTAGTGCGCAGGACTCTTCAAGAACTGAGTTTAGGAAATCATGAGATCAATAATGTCAATAAGAAACCTTAGAATGATCTTTATAATAATCAGATGGTTCCTCTGATTAGATCAATGAGTGATATACCTGAGACTCCAGTTTTCCCGAATGAACTTCAAACAGTCGAGAGGGTCGATGATGCAAGTGTCATTGCTGAGGCCTTAAGGAACACACATATAGATGATTCAGGTGAATAGAGGCTTTCCGAAGAACAGGCTGCAATCTTAGAGGGAGATCTAGCTGAATCCAAGGAAATTCATCTTCTAGACACTAAGAAATCATCAATCGAAGAGGAGCCAGTTATTGCTCAGAATTCAGAAATAGTCCAGGACGCAGTTCCAAAGCAAGGAGATGAAAAAACCTCTGAACAAATCGAGGAAACAGTTCAAGAACCGGAAACTGAACCATCTCAAAGGAACCTCCTACAGTTTCTAAAGATCTTGCTGCCCCCACTAGAGACAAACCAGCAAAGAAGCCTAGCTAGTTAAGAGATCATCCCAAGGAAGCCATCCTTGACGATATTGAAAATATTGTTCGAACCAAGTAGGGAACAGCCCTGATGTCCTGCTTCTTATCTCATATCGAACCAGTAAAGATCAAAGAAGCTCATCAATCTACTGACTGGATAAATGCGATGCAAGAGGAAC
Source organism: Plectranthus barbatus (assembly GCA_026898455.1). NCBI lineage: Eukaryota > Viridiplantae > Streptophyta > Magnoliopsida > Lamiales > Lamiaceae > Plectranthus > Plectranthus barbatus. The sequence continues at coordinate 166,147 of JAPKLW010000945.1, read as the reverse complement.
TAAATGAGTTCACTCGCAACAATGTGTGGTATCTTGTAGACAGACCTACACATCATTCTGTAAATTGGTACCAAGTGGGTCTTTAAGAATAAAAGTGATGAGACCAGTACCATTGTTCGAAATAAGGTAACGTTGGTTGCAAAAGGTTACGCTCAATGTGAAGGGATAGACTTCGATGAGACATTTGCACCAGTAGCCAGACTGGAAGCAATTTGACTATTCCTAGCATATGCAGCCTATCACAACTTCACAGTTCTTCAAATGGATGTGAAGAGTGCCTTTCAACGGCAAATTAATGGAAGAAGTCTACGTCAAACAAGCCCCATGTTCCGAGCAAGGAAATCAAGTCTACAAGTTACAGAAAGCTTTATATGGACTAAAGCAAGCTCTTAGAGCATGGTATGAAACTCTCTCTCGGTTTATGCTCAAAAGTGGTTTTGAGAAGGGTGTAATAGATTGAACACTTTTTAAGATAAAGGACGGAGAGGACATCCTACTGGTTCAGATCTATGTAGACGACATCATCTTCGGAAGCAAAAATACCAAGCTATATGAGAAGTTTGCCCAGTTGATGCAGAACAAGTTTCAGATGAGCTTGATGGGTAAAATGACATATTTTCTTGGTTTGCAAGTTGATCAATCTAACGAAGGGATTTTCATCAGTTAGAAGAAGTATACTCAAGATCTGATCAACAAGTTTTGTCCAGAAAAGACTAAATCTCTAAGGATTCCTATGAGCACCAGTTCTAAAATCACTCTAGATGAAGAAGGAGAATCTGTCAACTCGACAACTTATAGAGGAATAATAGGATCCTTATTGTATCTAACTGCCAGTCGATCAAACATATCCTATTCAGTAAGAGTACGTGCAAGGTTCCAGGCTAACCCAAAGAAGTCGCACATGGATGCAGCAAAGAGAATTATCCGATATCTCAAGAGTACATAGTCTCTAGGTATCTGGTATCCCAAAAATGATGGAATCATGCTGAATGGATTCTCTGGTTCAGATTTTGGAGGCTGCAAAATCGACAAAAAGAGCACAAGCGGAACCTGTTAGTTTTTCGGACATAAACTGATTAGTTGGCTCAGCAAGAACCAGCATTCGATGGCTACATCAACTACAGAGGCAGAATATGTAGCAGCAGCCAGCCGTTGTGCCCAAGTGCTGTGGATGAAGTAACAACTTAAGGACTATGGAATAGATACATGATGCGTTCCTATCTATTGTTATAGCAATACCGCAGATTCTATTTGGAAGAATCCAGTTCTACATTCAAGGATGAAACACATTGATATTAATCATCATTACATCCGAGATCACGTCAAAAAGGAGGATGTCTCGGTGGAATACATTAGAACTGATGATCAGTTAGCGGATATATTTACCAAACCACTACCTGAGGCTCGCTTCAAAGAGCTATGCATCAAAATAGGTCTTCTTGAGTTTGATGACGTCTCAAGAGAAGGAGACGATAAGTGATCGGCCTAGCAACTGGTTAATTGCACTTGATTATTGTGATGATTAAGTCAATTACAACATGTTACAATGAATGCGGTTTGCAGAAGATAACAGAAAGGAAGTAAGAGCTATCTCATTCATTAAAGCTAACCACAAAAGTAAAAGTCATCCATACAACCCGACATCAGCTCAAAAGAGCCTTTACATAATCAGCGAAGGCTATCTGTCTATCAAGGAGACAAAGTACTTTTAGTTGTGTTTGGAATTAATTATGAATTCCTCCCTTAGGATCAATATTGTAAAAGTTTTGTTGAATCAAAGCTTATTTAGTTAGTCGATCATTGCTGATTTCTAACATAGTCTAGAAACTCCAATGTAATGTCTTGTTTAGGAAAAATATCGAGTTGTAATAGATTAGGAAGTGCTTGAAAAGACTACTGAAGGATTCAACCGATGGAACGAAGAATATCAAGTTCAAGTAACTTTAGAATGCTAGAAGTATTCTCGGCAGATGGTAGCTGCTAGAGATATCAGCAGACGAAAATGACTGCTGGAGACGTTAGCGGTCAAGTGCTAAGAAGAATGATTGCTAAGGCGTTAGCAATCAGATGCTGAAGAAAGAGACTGATAAGGACAAGTGGTCAGCAGTCGGAAACAAGTGATAGCAGAATGCTGAAGGAGTCAACATTCGCTAGCTTTCTAGCAGATTGCTAAGCATTAGCAATCAGCAGATAAACACTTAAGTGCTAAAGATGCATATGTTGAAGGAGTCAGCAGATTGCTAGAAGAGCCTAACATTCAAAAGGCTTAGCAGTGTAGTCCCAACATTTTCCAATAGAATGCCTAGCAGGAGATACTCAGCAGATACTTGCAAAAGACGCCCGTTCTAACAGAAAGTACAACCAAGGATGAAAGCCTTACCCAAAGTAGGTAAAAAGGCAATGTACACGCCGGAAAGGACAAAAAAGCAAGTTACTCTCTTGGACGAAGGAGTCGTTGTGTCTAAAGGGTATGGAGATTCAATGTTTGAATCTCTTGATATAAAAGACAAGTCCAAACAGAGAGAAGACAACTACTCAACTCTCGAATCAACTCGCACATTTACAGAGCGAACTAAAATGAATTCTTTTGACAAAACGAAAAAGGCAAAAGTGAGTAGTCAGTTGAGAGCTCACATCTGATAATATTCAAAGCTCTCAACAACCGCTGTAGTGTCCCCATTCAATATCTGACACTACATTAAAGAGATTCCTTGACTTAACTGTTTATTAAAGTCCTATCTTGAAGCATCCAGCAGTCTTTTCTGAAAAGGATTGACTCAGACGGGCTTTAGCTACAAACCAGACAAAGTTTGGAGAAAACTATAAAATCTCCATTCCAACGAAGGACAAGTTTTACGAAGGTGCGCCCTTGACTTGGCTGGAGCTGCTGCTGCTAAGAGAGTGAAGTAACGGAGTATAGCTTTGTGGTGGCCGGCTCGAGAAATCACCGCCTGCTACAAGTGTTCGGTGAATCCTTCTATTTCACATATCTTTTTAGTGGAATTCTTAGCATTACTGCTAAGGAGTGGACGTAGATCTATTTGATCGAACCACTATAAATATTATGTGTTCTTAACTGTTTTATTGCGTTCTGTTCATTGATTTGAAACCTAGCAACCCAAGTTGCTTGAATATACTTGAAGAAAACCCTAAGTACGGTTCCGAGCTTAAACATTTGACAAGAAATTAAGTGCAAGATAATATTTAGATTTCCGCTGAATTTGTGTGTGTTTGTTGTTCGATACTCACCACGATAACTCTATTCATAGACCAAGAAGTTGCATGAAAGACATATGACAACTACAACATGATTCAAGCAGATTATCAACCCCGCATTCAGGACTGAGACTGGCGTCTTAAAGGAATGAAGTCGGTGTTACAAATGGTAGACCAACCTTGGACAATACCAGACATCTCTTTTTCAAGGAGCATGCTCAACTACATTCCATACGGGACAGGGACAGGTGGGAGATATTCGATAGCTAACTTCACTCGATCAAACACAAAAGTTGCCCAATCGACTCTCTTCTCATCTACCAAGGCCATCATAGCCTTCCATACTGGAGGTTAAAAATCTATCAGTTCCAGAGGATTACCAACAATCAGATGGTTGACAACATCATAAGTTAAGCGAAAATGGGGAGACATCAATCTAGCCGAAACTGCTGGATGAAAATTGACTTCTCCCTCTATCCATTCTTGCCATGAGGACCATTCAGGCGAAATCTCTTGGTTCTGATAACTCTTGACTGATGTTCCACCTCGGGGAAGTTCGAAACTTGTAGTGAACGTCTGCACAAACCAGCAGATCTGACGGCCACAAAATCTACCACATATCTCTTCATCATCAGAAATATGGCATGTTGCAACAAATATTTCCAAAGCATCCATCTGAAAGGAGAAAGGCCTCATAGATACAAATGTTTTGCAGAGAATTAACCCTCAGGCCTCTCAGTAACAGGATCAGAGACACTTGGGCTTTCTCGGTAACAATTTATCAAGCCACTCTCATTGAAGATCATATCCGTTCGATAGAAATTACCTCTGAAGGAGAAGACATGATGCTATGAGGGAAGAAATATTTTCTATATCCATGATATGGAAGTGTGTACTTGAAGAAGACTCAATAGTTAATGAATGAGGTATTTATGGAAAGGAAATCGCGTGTTGATTCATAAAGATATCGAATTAAATGCGACACGAAATTTCAGAAAAGCGCACAATGCTCAAGATTTCTGAGTCAGAATCTAAGACGTCATTATCTGCATTAGACAGTCTACGCTGGCCAATTCAGACAATACAGGTATTCATTCGATCAACCAAAATAGATGAATGACAATATCAACATTGATTGAGTAGTACGTATGTTCAGTAAAAGCAGATATGTTCGAAAAATTGGATGATACAACAAGTAAAGGGGGAATTGTTTATTAAAGTCCTATCGAGTAAATAGTTCATACATCGAAGAGCTACAAAAACTTGAAAGGACACATCATCAATTACTAAGTAACATGAGTCAAATAGCAGCAGAAGTCATCTCAACCATCAGCGAGGTCCATAGTGGTAAAACTCAGTTTGCCGCAGTCGCGAACCTGATGTACCCTCAGCCAAGAAAGGGATCTGCCTCTCCAGGAGCCAGCTCAGTTGCATGTCATAGGGGATAGGAGCACTCAGCAGATCCTGCATAGCCATCTTCAAACGATCAAAGATGAATGTGGCCTAGTCAACCACAGCCTGATATTCGAAATCCATCATTGCTCTCCAAACAGGTGGAGAGAAGTTTGTCTGTAACAGAGGGTTACAGTGCACCAGCTGGTTAATAATGTCAAATGACACAAAGAGTCGTGGCTGAAGGTTAGCACAAGGAACCTCTGGGTTGAAAACATTATTGGTACCCCTCCACTCCCACCATGACGACCATTCATGAGCTGTCTCATCGATTCAATAGTGCGAAATCGGAGTACCATGATGTGGCAGCAAGAACTCACGAGCCAAGAAGTCTCCAGAGAGGGTAAAATCAACTCCATTAAGACTGAAGGTGATATCATCCTCAGAGAAAGTAGACTCGTAAAGCATCATCCTGAGCAGATCCTGCCGGAAAGCAGTCGGTCGTACCGACAAGAAGCGATCCAAGCCATTCATCTCTAAGAGGTCAATAGTCTGATGGTAGACATCTTCTAGTAATCTAAAACATTCAACATACAGCCTTTGACGATCGAAGACCTTGTTTCAGACGATGGTAATTCTAGCCATCTCCTCAGCGATATTCATCGGTTCAGCCATTTCAAAGAAAGAATATGGTTAAGAGAAAGGAATGAAAGGAGTCACTAATTCTATGATTGTTGCCTTGTCAAAGGAGCATTTATAGGGGCACACGAGTCATTTTTGGCACTGCCACATCCTCAGTAAGCAAGGAAATGACTTATCCGATCAATGACAAAAAGAATGAAAGAGGAATTCAATACTCATACATCTTTTGGGGTAAATTGGCTCTAGGAAACAAATACTAGGTCAGACATCGATGACTCAGGGAACATCTATAGACTATTGTCTCAACCAATCAGGTGTTCAGAAGTCATCATTGTTTCGTGAGCAATGTTAAAGAACTGCGTAGTATGAACAAAACTGTCAAGACCTTTATCCAAAGGTAAAAGGATCTTATCATGTAAAGGAATAGCAGCTCAGTTTCTTCCTATGATATACATGGTGGATCATCGCATATCCTCATGACAAAACTCGAAGAGAGAGAAAACTGCTGATATCATAATGAAGTGCATTATCGATCGTCGCGAAGATATCAGCGGCACATCACATTAAATACATATCAGTACAAGGTGTATTTCCCGGTGCCACGTCGTATTACCATACTCTGCAACATAACGTGCCAGACGATTCAAACAGACTCCAAAGTCAGCATTAATCCTAGCCGTCCATGACAAAGAAGGGCTTGAATCTTAGCTGATGCTTTTATTAAAATATTTATTCAGAACCCTCAATTCATCATGACGTCTTCTTGGATTCCTCTCATACAGCCTGTCAATCTGATCAAGATATCCTTGGGGCTCATTCCAAGATCATCATATCCGATCAATCCTTCTATCCTGTTTAGGCCGAAAAGTAAGATCCAAATCATGTATACCAGTGTCCTTGAGAGTACAAAAAACATTGTCTTCACTGGAGAGACTTCCCAAAATGAAATATTTCAGTTAGCGAAAACCTCCAAGATCATCAATCGAGAGACTCCAATATCTCAGGTTGCGAAAGAGAAAATTCTAAACTGGAAGAATTTTCTCTTAATCACCGAGGATGAGGAAGTTGCTAAAGTAATCGCTGGAACGCTAATCAGAAAGAACTTGAGAGAGTTTCTAACTGCATGTCCTCTATGGTTCAATCTGACTCGGGTCGTCGAATTCTATGAAAATGCCACTTTTGAAGAATAAGATGACACATTCTTTCTCACCACAGTTGAAGGAAAGAAGATATAAGTCAATCCTGATCTTGTTGCTGAATACCTTCACCTACCTAAGGAAGGGGTTCATATAGCCAGCTATCTTCAACATGATAAAGAAGAATTGAAGGCTCACTGGCTTAAATGGAAAAAGCCCGAACAACCAGAGAAGTTCAAACCTGCCACAAATGTGTCCGAACTTAATTCTTTTTCCAAGACTATCAGTGAGATTGCGATGAGAATGATTTACTGTGGAATTGGGTCATTGTCTAAATTAAGCAGTCCCAAATAATCTCTCATGATGGCCCTTGATGATTGCCCTGGCAAAGACTAGGCCACATAAATCTTTGGACGCTTACTGGAGAACGTGAAGAAAAATAAGGATATCTTAATTAAAGGAAAGTTCTCCTCAAGTGTGGGGTTAGGCCTGAAGGTTAACTATCTTCTTCAGAGGTTCTTAGGAACAATGGATGAAGGAGAAACAGTTCTATCATCCGACTTCATCTCACCAAAATTTCCAGTATATCGCTCTATTCAAAGGGATGAGGTAGCTACCAATTTGGACGATATGGAGATCGATGCAGAATCAACTGCCGAACTAAAGGAAATTCCAGCAGTTCGCATACTTGAGATGTCCAAGTTGTCCAAGAAGTCAGGCTCTCACGGTCAAAAGGCCCTACAAAAAAGAACAAATGTTCTAGAATCATTTATCACAACTAAAAAAGGAAGCAGAAACAACAACTACTGACCTTCAAAGATTACGAGAAGAAGAAGAAGAAGAAAGAATCAAGAGAGAAGTACAGGCAACAGCTGAAATAAAAAAGAAATCAAGAAGCCGAAGCTGCTGAGCTCAAGAGACAAGCTGAAGCGGCAGCTGAGCTCCAGCGTCAGGCCGAGCAAGCTGTTCAGCTGAAATAATAGGAAGAAGTCGCAACAACAACCGCCCTACAGTCACAACTGGCCGATGATATTGCTGAGCTAGTATGTCATCAACATGCCGAACCAACTGCTAAAAAGGCCAAAGCCTCAGCAACAAAACAGTGGGAAGAAACAGACTCACATCAACTCCTTTCTCTACCAGATGCCTCTACTGCTTCTTCTCATAGTCAGACTCAGGACAACGCTAATGCAATAACTCCAGTTGAAAGACTCATGTCTCCCGACCCGCTCTCCGTCGCTGTTAACTCTCTACCCTACACGGTTCTAAATTAAGCTGTAGACCATCGTGTGGAATAGCAGCTAGCCCTTGTTCTTGATATTGTCAAAAAAGGGGGAAGATAAAAGGGATCAGTCGCTGAAGCTGCAGTTGATCTTATTGAATGAAAAGCAACAAGAGGAACAACAAAGACGTGATGAAGAGTAGAGAAAACAGGAAGAGGAACTTAGAAAGCGGGAATGAAGATATCAACATAAAGCTGAATCTTCTAATTGCTGCCATAGAGGAAGATAGGAAACATATCTCGGATATAATAGCAGTTCTCCAGATCCATCAAGCCACTCTGCCATATCTACCGCTACTGCAACTTCTTCAAAATCAAAGAACGAAGATTCCTTGAATTAGGAAAAGGAGGAGTAGAATCAAGTCTACAGAGAAAGGTGAACTCTCTCCATTTTGCCCTGTTTTGATTCTTAATATCTTCTGAATGTTCTTCATTTCTGAAGTTTGTTCATGTTTTTGTAATCAACAATATCTATATGAAAAAGGAAAAACTGCCGGTTTGAAGACAATCACTCATTGTCTCTTTCCTTGATTCTTATCTAGCTAAATTCACATTTTCCAGTGTGATCAACATTTTTCTTCCTATTGCTCTAAATTAATTATTTTCAACTGAGGATAATTATCCCATTTAGGGGAAAGATTATTTAGAGTATTTCGAGTATAGTGTCAGAGTATTTTCTACTCTGAGTAGTGTAGATTACAAAAATTGTAAACTCAGATCAACTGCATTTTCTTACCAACAGATAGACTTAGAGGTATGGTTTTGACAACATCAAGAAGGGGGAAATTGTTAGGTATTGATGTAGAAATCCTACCTTAATTTGATGTTTTGATGTGTCAAAACTAAATAACAAAGTCTAGGACTGTTGGTCCCGGTTTTTCAGAGTATAAAACGTTACGCAGTTGAAATAAAGTTAAATGTTTTCTTGCACGCTACTTACACACAGCTGACAACTGGCAACTGGT
>JAPKLW010000945.1:109544-157504 GCA_026898455.1 Plectranthus barbatus | reverse complement strand
AACTATAATCTAAACAAGTAAGCTACTGGGGGAGGAAACCTTAGACAGATTTCCCAACAAGGACTTAGAGTTATTAGCTCATGTAATCCTTGTATAGGATAATTCGAGTTGTAGTAGTCCACGAAGAAGGAAGTCAACAAAACTGTGGAACAGTTTTGAAGAAGATATCGTTCAGACAAAAATTGTCTGGACTAAGTAGAGAAGACAAGCAGAGCAAGGTCACGAAAACTGTGGATACAGTTTTCACAAATAAACTGCTAAGAGGAGTCTGCAGTTTCAAGAGCAAGACAGTTTCGCATCAGGAAATGTGTACATGATAAGATGTCAAACTAGAAGGAAGGGAATGCCAAAAGGGCTAATGAAAAAGGTCAGACAGACAAGAAGCTGCGACTGGCGTACAATGTTTGACGTCTGACACACAAGTACAAACTGCTCTGAAAAGAAGTACCTTGTAGCAGAAAAACCAGAGTGACAAGCAACTTTTCAGAAGAGCATTGTGATTAGACACCATCTCCAATGTCTCTACTAGCTATTTTTCGGTGGCTCACCTATAAATAGCAGGATCAACAGACACTTAAAAACCTTTGCCAAAATCTCTATCTCTCTGCTCAATTACCTACAAACGTTGAATCTTCATTTACTGTCTCTCGCCTGAATCTGAAGAAAAGCATTACACGCCTTCAAGGGAGAAGACATCGCAGTCGTAGTTCTCTTATTAAGCTCACTGCATAAATTGCTACGGAGTCGGAGGATATTCACTCTACGACGTTGTTATTACTAGGATTAAGTTAGCAGACATAATCTAGCATCTTGGTGTTCTTACTGTCTACGTAAGAACACAACAGCCTGGTCTTTGCAAAGGAAGAACAGTTTATTATGGGCTACCGCCAAACAGCTGACGTTCTGGGAAGAATAAAATTATCCAACTTACCGAAGAAGGAAAAGGGAGAATTGTCCTCAGTCCATCTTCGAGCTGGTCCACAGAGAAGACTGATAATTGTAGAAAGCAGCGAGGAAATAATGTTTTTTACACCCTAAGGTGGTCGATCCCACAGGGACTGTGCAACAAAAAATCCAAAGTACTAGCTATAATTTCTAGGACATAGAAGTTTGAGGAAATTGGAAAAGGGGTTTTGTTTTGTAAATTAAAGATGACAGTGCAATAAAATAAAGGTTTTGAAACAATTAAATAGAGCACAGATCCTAGGGCAGATAATCTAATCATCAACATGCAATATCAATCAACTCAGCAATGGGGAAAACATATATTTTTGTGGATTAAATTCCTTGGTCTGACAATTTAAACCATAGATTATTAATTAGTGACTATCTCCTCTCGGTCTCAAGAACACAAAATTAATCAATCTCATAATTATCTAATTATCCCTATGTAGGTTTCTTCCTTTTGAGACAGAAAACAAACAAAATTAATTATCTGTTCCTGTCAATAATTTTCAACTCTCGATCCATCAATTATTAACTATAAACCTAGATCTCAATTCACCTCTCGGTCCTTCTTTTAATCTAGATTATAAAATTAAACCATGCTTTCAGAGTTGATATCAATTAAACATGCATCAGAAAAGAAATTATAACCCTAGTACCTGTTTAGGGTTCTAGCCACAAAACATGACTAGAATTAAAGCAAACATATTATTTAAGAACTTACATATAAAGAGGAATCTTGAATGTCTTGTAAAAACTACAAAGCTCAATTATTCTAAGTGTTATAATGCATAAAGGAAGTCCCAAATTCGTGCCTAAGAGCTCATATTTGTAGAGGGGGGAAAAGACCTAATTTGAGTATTGGGTAAAAATAGCACAAACTGCCAAAATAGGCCCAAAATAGCCTTTTCGGGCCTCCGTGTCGATCGACAGGCGGGCTGTCGATCAACAAAACCATCCAGTCGAAATCCGGGTTGAAATTTTTGTCAATTTTTCAAGTTGGGTCTCTGTTTCGATCGACACAAATCCTGTCGATCGACAGGAATGCACACGTCGATCCCCTTCTGCGCAGTCTCACGGTTTTGGCCATAACTTTTGCTCCTGAACTCCGATTGACCCGATTCCAGTTGTGCTGGAAAGCTAATTCAAAGATATTTCTATTTCCATGCTCCATTAGATCGGATTCTACGAGTGGAAGAATTCGTGACTGTTCCTTTGAACATCATCTGCTTTCGGTACGGGTTTCCAATGAATTTGGCCTAAAACCTGCAATGATTACCCATCATAGGCATAACACCCTCTAAAGTAGACTCATGCACCGAAATAAGTAAAAACATAACAAAATGTACTTGAAACAATGGAGAAAAATATAGATAAGTGAGTATAATTATGAGCTTATCAAACCCCCCAAACTTGAATATTAGATTGTCCTCAATCGAAGAAAAGAAGAAAAGAATTCTTAAGCAGTTAAAAGTGCAATGCCTCACAATATTCATCACAATCAAGGTTCATCAATCCACATCACACAAGCAATTGAAAGAGATAAGATATTCATTAACTTCGGAAGACTCACAGGAAAGTGTATCGCTCATCACACAAGTGTTTGGGTTTCAAATGAAAGCACTCACAACATGTATGAAGAAATTTCTACCATAAGCTTGCAAGAGTTCTAAAATCTCCACTGCTTATTTGTGCACACAATTCAAGAATAAAAAATGACTTTGATTAGGTTGTAATGTAGGATTTTTGTGAATGGTAGGGAAATATGGCCAAGTGATAAAACCAATTGATTTAGCTACTCTCAACAAATCCAACCACTATCTTCTCATCATCTACCATTCTCCCAAAAATTTCAACACAAACCAAGGCTCATTTTTTTTTTCTAGTCCTTTTATGCTCTTAAAAATTTTATTTAATGATTTGAGCTTATAACTGCATAACTTTTTTTTCTTTCTAGAGCCCAACCTTCTTATGCTCACCAATCTAAAATTTTCCCATCCACTTATAACAATTATCCTTATTTCAGCCGAATCCTATAGACAATATACAATTCACCTATTTCATAGCACTATCTCATAGACAAAATAGAACTACAATGTTTTTCCTAACTCATAGACCAAGAAAGAAAAAGTAACAGACTCAAGGGGCTAATCTAGGGATAAAATATAAAAAGGAACAGTGTTTAGGATAATTTGGCTAACAAAGATGGCCTAAGATCATTTTCTATCCTTGAGCACACTATGCAGTCTCAAAACAGAACAAAAGCAAGTTCTAGAGAAACGAAAACATACATGCGAATCTCTCATGAACAAATAAAGGCTCAAAAACTCACTTGGGTTCAAAAATTCTTCCTTAGTCAATTTCAATCTACTCAAATATCATGCAAGTGTAAGTTTCAATTAGACCCTATCATGCGGTATTCTACATTCATGGGCAAATCAACCACAATCTAAATCAACTCAACTAATCAAAGATTGATTCCAAACATTGCATAATATGCTAGAGGGTTTAATTACTTAAAGATTTTCCTCACATAATATCTATATTTTTTTATTTGCAAAAATTTAAACAAACCAAATAAAGCAAGTAAAACAAATAAAACAGGAACGCAAATAAAGATAAGGGATAAAGGTTCAACTTCTTGTCCACATCCCCCCAAACTTATTTCTAACTCGGAGAGTAAGAAAAAGTTTGAAAATCAGACAAGAAGAAGAATGGTACCTGACTATCGATCTTAGACATCGACCTTTTTATCCACCGGTGAAATCAGCTCGTCGTAACGGAGGTTTGGGGGGAGAAAAGAAGCAGACCCAGCAGAGCCGGCCTCTGTTTCGATCGACAGGATTCCTGTCGATCGACACAGAGACCCAGAAGAGGGAGTCGACACAAAATTCAATCCGCATTTCAACTGGATGGTTGTGTTGATCGACAGCCTGCCTGTCGATCGACACAGAGGCTCGAGAAGGCTGTTTTGTCCTGTTTTGGCAGTTTTTTGCTATTTTTACCCAATACTCAAATTAGGTCTTTTCCACCCTCTATAAATATGAACTCTTAGGCACGAATTTCAGATTTATTTTATGCATTATTACACTAAAAATAATTGAGCTTTGGAGTTTTTACAAGACATTCAATGTTCCACTTTATTTGTAAGTTCTTTAATAATATGTTATCTTTAATTCTCATCATGTTTTGTGGCTAGAACCCTAAACAGGTTCTAGGGTTATGATTTTTCTTTTCTGATGCATGTTAATTGATATCAACTCTTTGGCATGGTTTAATTCTCTGATTTAATTTTATAATCTAGATTAAAAGAAGGACCGAGAGGTGAATTGAGATCTAGGTTTATAGTTACATCCCTTACTTTTTGGGGGAATTGAATGCTGGACAAGATGTAGAGGTTAATCACATAATTGATGGATCGAGAGATGAAAATTATTAACAGGAAGAGAAAATTAATAGTGTTTGTTTTATGTCCAACCAAGAAGAAACCTACTTAGGAATAATTAGATAATTATGAGATTGATTAATTTGGTGTTCTTGAGACCGAGAGGACATAGTCACTAATTAATAATCTCCAATTTGACAACTTCAGAAAGCAGCGAGTAAATAATAAGTTTTACACCCTATGGTGGTCGATCCCACAGGGACTGCGCAACGGAAAATCCAAAGTACTACCTATAATTAATAAATCATAGATGTTTGAGGGAATTTTAAAAGAAAGCATGTAAAAGTTGGGTTACCTCCCAAGAAGTGCTTTATTTAACGTCGTAGCTCGACGGTACCCATTTTCAGAACCAAGGCAGGCTAGAACGCACTCTCCTTCCATTGGAATCCACCATATAGACCCACCGATCTTGAATGACAGCAGTGAGCTCGGGAAGAGACGGTGTAATTGACAATTTTGCCGACTCGTTCCCTCGCTCCCATCTTTGAGCGGCTTGGTCTTCTTTGAACTCCTCACTTGCTTCTTCTTCTTCTTCCTCATCTGCTTCCTCTTTGGATGTGATTCTGAAGCATTCGAATTGTTGCCAGCTTGTGTCGAGCTTGAATGTGATCTTTTCCTCATTTGCTCGAAGCGTGATCTCTCCACCATGACAATCAATCAGAGCAGCAATAGTGTCTAGGAATTCCCTTCCCAAGATGAGGGGTGTGTTCCCATCTTCCTTCATGTCAAGGACCACAAAATTTGCAGGAAAGATAAGATGACCTACATGAATAAGTACATCTTCAATTATACCTTTGGGGCGAGACACAGATCGATCTGCCATCTGCAAGGTGATATTGGTCGGCCTCAACTCTCCTATCTTGAGGCGCTGGAAGATAGAGAAGGGCATTAGGTTGATACTGTCACCAGTGTCTCACAAAACCTTCTCGAACATGAATCCCCCAATCTCAACTGGGATGGTGAAACAGCCTGGATCACTTCTCTTGACTGGAAGTTTCTTCTGTTGGACCATGCTGCACTGCTCATGAAGCTTCACAGTTGCATTCTCCATGAAGTGTTTCTTCTTGCTCATCAGCTTTCGGAGATATTTCATGTAACCTGGAATTTCAGAAAGAGCTTCAATTAGTGGAAGATTAATACTTAGCTTCTTCAAGTTCTCGACAAAGCGTGAGAACTTGGAATTCTCCTTCTACTTGGCGAATCTCTGAGGAAATGGCATCAAAGGTGTCTTGGCACCCTTGGAAGTAGAGGAATGCTGCTGGGCATGCTGCTGTGTCGACAGGCCTTGATTCTGGACTGCTTGTCGATCGATAGGGGTTGTGTCGATCGACACACCCTCTGCAGTTTTGTTGATCTCCTCCTCTGAATCTGTGTCGACAGTCTCTTCTTGGTCTCTGTGTCGATTGACTGGAATCCTGTCGATCGAAATAGAGGCCGGCTCTTCTGGGTCTGCTTTTTTTCTCCCCCCAAACTTTCTTTGGGGCATGCTCGGACCTTTGTAACTCTTTCCGGACCTCAGCTTCACAGCTTTGCAATCTTTTTTATTCTTGGGATTTGCCTCGGTGGTGCTGGGCAGCTTTCTTGGAGTATGTTGTATCCCGATAGTGGTAGCAATTTGGCTCACTTGAGTCTCAATGATCTTGACGTGCTTGCCGAGCAGATCCACCTTGGTATTGACTCCTTCCACTTCTTTCTCGATTTTTCCCATTCTGTGGTCTGATGCTTTGATGAAGTTTTTGAGCACTTCGTCAATGCTCTCCTTCTTCTTCTCCGCAATCTCGCCATAATGCACATCAAAATCAGGAGGTGGTTGTTCGGCAGCTTCAGGCTGAGAGTAGGAGAAACCTGGATGAGGTCTAGGATGGTAGTGTTGGTATCCCCCTTGCCGGTACTGATTCTGGTAGCCACCACGATTCATGTAGTTAACGTCGGCGATAGGATCAACCTGTGCAACAGAAACAGAAGCAGAAGTACTTAGTTGTTCAACTTCCCCATTTATCTTCTCAACCTCTTTCTTCAATGCATCATCCTCCTTTGCCTCAACAGCTCAGATATGTGGCCTCCTTGGATTCCCCCATTGTTGATCATGTAGGGCCATCTTTTTTAACAGCTTCAGAGCCTTTTCTGGTGACTTGCTCATCAATGATCCACCGGCTGCATAGTCCACCGACTTCTGGCTCTCCATAGTCAATCATCTGTACAAGATGTGGGCCTGCTCCTCAGTAACAACTCCATGGCCCGGGCTGTAGTGTTTTCCCGTGAACCGAATCACCAAAACCAAAACTGAATCGGATCGATCTATGGATATTGCTCATAATTAAATCCTCAAAACCCTAGCATGCTCCTATGAATTTAATACGAAGAATTGTGGATTTAGGGTTTATCGTACCTTCATCGAGTCTGAACCGATCTTTCGCGTTTGAATTCCAAATCTCAATTCAACCATGCGATCTGATTTAATCTGCGAAAACAGAAATTAGAACCCTAATTTCTACATAAAAATTGAAAAACAGAAACAGAAGAGAAGTGAAATCTGTTCTCCAGATCAGATCTTCAGGGTTGTGTCCCAATGCTGTTCAGATCTACTACTGGTGAGGACTCCGTAGATCTGTGTTTAGAGCAGGACCAGAATCGAAATTCTCCTCCTCTCTCTCCAAAGTCGGTGCCCCTTCTCTCTCTCCTAGGTTTAGTGTGTTTCAACTGTGTTATGAAGTCACTGGGGTTTCAGAGAGAGAGCTGTCTATTTATAGACCTAGGGTTTTATCCCTAATGGGCTCTTTGGGCTCAATTCAGCATATTTAATTGGGCCAGACCTGGGACCTAATGCAAATAATAAAGTGGGCCTATTAATTAATTAATTCCCATGTCCACAACCCAGGACACAATTAATTAATTAATATTAATTCTTTTTCACCACAGAATTAATACTGACCTACCCCTTTATTATCACGTTATGAGAACGGGCTGCATTAATTGAGAATCCCCATATTTAAGGTTACCGGACATCAATTAATTAATCGGAGCCTCTGACAAGCTCTAACTAAAATTAATTAATATCTTATTATTCCTGAGTAGTACCACTCAAACCTTATCACTCGTGTCTGAACTTAATCAGCCTGCAGGACTTTGGCACGATGAATGTTATTGAGCTCCTCAGGGAATGTCCCCATCCTATTACTCGAATATGGTTACCTAAGTTCAGTCTCAGGCAGTACTACACAAACTGCTGTTACCCAAGATGCGGATATACGAGCGCACTGTGTTGGCTCTCCACCATGGCAAGTCAAAGCAACAGTCAACCCGTGCAAACCCCTGAACCTTCGTTAGGGTTTGGACTCAATCAATATAACGAGATCTTTTATTCGCTGATGTCAGACAGATGAATATATCTCATTGCGGTCCATCAATACGCCACCTCTGCGTACCACCATATCAAGTAACCAAGACAGACTACTTATTCCGACAATGCCGTAGCCATCCGGACAGACGTATCCTCATACGCTGTCTCGGCTGTGATCATGTTTATGTCTCACTAGGTCAAGTGATCATACTGTCTTCTGCGATCTACAACACGCCGTATGATCGTCCCTATCGGTGAGACAAGAGGATACCATTGTTCATACATGTACGATTGTTAACAGATAGGAGAAATAAACCGTTGTATGCACATTGTAATAAATGCTTTCAATATACAAAACCCATCAATCTCCCACTTATACTCAAAGCATAACTAAGCTATTACAGAGTATACAGTCCGTCTATCTAGTCTGCTGTCTTTAAGCACTGTCAGTGGTCGGCATCCACCTCAGACCCAGCTCACGAATATGTCTTTCGTAAACCTTCTGCGGCAAGCTCTATGTAAATGGATCAGCATGATTGTCAGCAGTGTCATTCTTCTTAATCAGCGCATCTCCCCTCGATACGATTTATCGTATAATATGGTACTTTCTCTCTATGTGTTTGCTTGCCCTGTGAGACCGCGGTTCCTTTGAGTTTGCCACCGCACCAGAGTTATCACAATAGATTGTGATGCTCCTCGGCAAACTCAGGATCACGCCCAACTCTAAAAGGTAGTTCCGGAGCTACACCCCCTCTTTCGAGGCGTCGGAGGCAGCGACATATTCCGCCTCCATGGTGGAGTCAGCAATGCATTTCTGCTTTGAGCTCCTCCAAGATACAGCTCCACCTCCCAGGGTAAACACATAACCTGAGGTCGATTTCTTCTCATCCTGATCCCCTTGGAAATACGAGTCTGTATAACCCACAGGGCACAAATCCTCACTTTGATAAACTAGGCTGAAATTCCTAGTTCTTTTCAAATACTTGAGGATGTGCTTTACAGCAGTCCAGTGCGCCTGTCCAGGGTTAGACTGATATCTTGCTACCATGCCAACGGCATAACAGATATCTGGCCAGGTACACAGCATCGCATACATGAGACTACCCACAGCCAAAGCATATGGTACAAGACTCATCTCATCTTTCTCCCCCACTAGAAAGACGAACGCCATGTCGGAAAGGTAGCAAGCCTTTCTTGGCGAGTTGCATGCTGAACCGGGCTATCACAGTATCCACATAGGATGCCTGGGATAAGCTCAACATTCTTCCTTTACAATCCCGTAAGACCTTAATCCCAAGAATGTAGCCAGCTTCACCCAGATCCTTCATTTGGAACTGTTCGGATAACCAAATCTTGATTTCGGACATCACTCCCTCGTTGTTTCCAAATTGGAGTATGTCATCAACGTATAGTGCAAGGAAGACCACGCTCCCAATGACACAAAGTCGGTAAACATAACTTTCGTTTTCCAACTGTGCAAATCCACAGGATTTAATCACATCATTGAAACGTAAGTTCCACGACCTTGAAGCTTGCTTAAGTCCATACAAGGACTTCCTATGCTTCCAGACAAGATGTTCTTCGCCCTTGCTTATGTAACCCTCGCGTTGCTGCATATAGATGTCCCTACCTTCTTCAAGGTAACCGTTTAGAAAAGTAGTTTTGACATCCATCTGCGAGATCTCGAGGTCCATATGCACAGCTATGGCAAGGAGTATCCGGATGGATTTGAGCATGGCTACGGGTGAAAAGGTTACGTCATAGTCAATGCCCTCTTTCTGACTATAAACCTTTGCCACCAGCCTGGCCTTGAAAGCCGTAATCTTTCCATCCGCCCCTTTCTTTCGTTTGTATACCCATTTTCACCCTATGGCCCTAAAGCCATCCGGCAAATCAGTTTTCTGGTATACATCCATAGCGGTTATAGATTCTATTTCAGAATCCACGCCGACTTGCCATTTGGCAACATCCTTGTCCTGCACTGCCTCTTCGTAAGTCAATGGGTCAGAGTCCTCATGTCCGTCTTCCGGGCTCAAGTCCGAAGACTTACCCACGAACATGTACCTTTCCGGATGGAAAATAACTCTCCCACTGCAACAAGGCATCGTTGCCGTGTCAGTAGTAGGTGCAGCGACTTGTGGTCCTGCACCTTGCACTGAAGAACGTGTCTGTGGTGCTGTACCTCTCACAGGTGCACCCACATCTACACGTTCCCCTTCCCTTGGAATTGCAATCTCTTTCTCAATTTCTTGAAGAATGATATCACTCCTTGACTTGTGATTACTCACATACTCGTCCTCCAAGAATCTAGCGTTGGTGCTAACAACGAGTCTATGACTCTCAGGACAGTAAAAGTAACCACCTTTCGTTTGCCTGGGATACCCTATGAACAACATTACTTTTGACCTGCTTTCTAACTTATCAGGTTCCTTCGACAGTATGTGTGCCGGACAGCCCCATACTCTAAACTTGCACAAACTAGGTTTGCAACCAATGAAGAGCTCAGCAGGCGTCTTAGGAACTGATTTAGAAGGCACCACATTAAGCACGTAAGCTGCTGTCTCCAATGCGTAGCCCCAAAACAAAATTGGTAAGTTTCCATAACTCATCATTGATCTTACCATCTCTAGAAGAGTCCTATTTCTTCTTTTAGCTACACCGTTTTGCTGGGGAGTACCCGGTGCAGTCCATTGGGATGTAATCCCATTTTCTGACAAATACTGCAGGAACTCGTTACCGAGGTATTCGCCACCGCGGTCAGATCGCAGTGACTTGATAGTTTTCCCGACCTTCTTTTCTACCTCAGCCTTGAACTCTTTGAATATATCAAAGCATTCAGACATGTAGCGAAGCAGGTAAACATATCCGTACCTTGAGTAATAGTCAATGAAAGTGACGAAATACTCGTACCCTCCACGAGCCTGCGTGGACATCGGTCCACATAAGTCAGAATGGATCAACTCCAACACATCCTCTGCTCGAGACTGACTAGCCTTGAAAGGCCTAGTTGACATCTTGCCCTCGATGCAGGATTCACAGACTTGATAAGGTACAGCCCGGACTAAGTCCAATGTACCGTCATCTGCAAGTCTTTGAATCCGCTTCAAGCTAATGTGACCAAGTCTCAAGTGCCAGAGATATGTAAGATCCTCATCAGAAGAAGTAAGTTTTCTCTTCCTAGGATTATCAATTACGGATGAATTACATGCAATACTTGCGGACATATTTTGATCGAAGTAGCATAAAGAGTATAAATCAACGTTACATAATGAATGACATTGTTATCTTCAATGATTTAAATCATAAATAACAAACATCCATAGAAAGTTGATAAAATTTGTCCTGCCGATAAACCACGGCCCACAAATAAAAACTCAAGTGTACTCAAAACATCAAAATATGAGGAAAGGAAAAACTCCATGAAGCTCCGTCATAAAACGTTGCCTTCATCCAGTTTGGTATCTTCTTGCCATCATTCACCAGCCTTGTCGGCACGGTCCCCTGCAAAGTACAACAACATGATCAACAAGTCAGTGCTTACAGCTCTAGAAGAGCAACAACTATCTCTGATCATGCTTACAGTTATACATGCAAATGGCATACCTTGTCCCTTGGCATATTATCGAATTTAATTATAAACAACAGAGCCATAAATCAGAAACCTGGCTCTGATACCAATTGTAGGGTTTTCCCGTGAACCGAATCACCAAAACCAAAACTGAACCGGATCGATCTATGGATATTGTTCATAATTAAATCCTCAAAACCCTAGCATGCTCCTATGAATTTAATACGAAGAATTGTGGATTTAGGGTTTACCGTAACTCCGTCGAGTCTGAACCGATCTTTCGCATTTGAATTCCAAATCTCAATTCAACCACGCGATCCGATTTAATCTGCGAAAACAAAAATTAGAACCCTAATTTCTACATTAAAATCGAAAAACAGAAAGAGAAGAGAAGAGAAATTTGTTCTCCAGATCAGATCTTCAGGGTTGTGTCCCAATGCTGTTTAGATCTACTACTGGTGAGGACTCCGTAGATCTGTGTTCTGAGCAGGACCAGAATCGAAATTCTCCTACTCTCTCTCCAAAGTCGGCGCCCCCTTCTCTCTCTCCTAGGTTTAGTGTGTTTCAACTGTGTTATGAAGTCACTGGGGTTTCAGAGAGAGAGCTGTCTATTTATAGACCTAGGATTTTGTCCATAATGGGCTCTTTGGGCTCAATTCAGCATATTTAATTGGGCCAGACCTGGGACCTAATGCAAATAATAAAGTGGGTCTATAAATTAATTAATTCCCATGTCCACAACCCAGGACACAATTAATTAAATAATATTAATTCTTTTTCACCACAGAATTAATACTGAACTACCCCTTTATTACCACGTTATGAGAACGAGCCGCATTAATTGAGAATCCCCATATTTAAGGTTACCGGACATCCATTAATTAATCGGAGCCTCTGACAAGCTCTAACTACAATTAATTAATATCTTATTATTCCTGAGTTGTACCACTCAAACCTTATCACTCGTGCCTGAACTTAATCAGCCGCAGGACTTTGGCACGATGAATGTTATTGAGCTCCTCAGGGAATGTCCCCATCCTATTACTCGGATATGGTTACCTAAGTTCAGTCTCAAGCGGTACTACACGAACTGCTGTTACCCAAGATGGGGATATACGAGCGCGCTGTGTTGGCTCTCCACCATGGCAAGTCAAAGCAACAGTCAACCCGTGCAAACCCCTGAACCTTCGTTAGGGTTTGAACTCAATCAATATAACGAGATCTTTTATTCGTTGATGTCAGATAGACCAATATATCTCTCTGCGTACCAGCATGTCAAGTAACCAAGACAGACTACTTATTCCGACAATGCCACTGCCATCCGGACAGACGTATCCTCATACGCTGTCTCGGCTGTGATCATGTTTATGTCTCACTAGGTCAAGTGATCATACTGTCT
Organism: Plectranthus barbatus; assembly: GCA_026898455.1. Classification (NCBI taxonomy): domain Eukaryota; kingdom Viridiplantae; phylum Streptophyta; class Magnoliopsida; order Lamiales; family Lamiaceae; genus Plectranthus; species Plectranthus barbatus. The sequence continues at coordinate 144,807 of JAPKLW010000945.1, read as the reverse complement.
TCTGCGATCTACAACACGCCGTATGATCGTCCCTATCGGTAAGACAAGTAACGTGGCACTCTCTTGAGTGATGAGCTGTGTGTCGGGATCTTCCAAAGGTGGCATCTTATCCATGACGGTGTCAATAGTTTGTTTGGCTTTTCCTTTCCTTTTTCTAATGGTGGCCTCGATTTCTGGGTCAAAATTCTTGAGTGGCTTGCCCTGGACCCTTGTGTTCATAAACCATGCAACCAAAAACAAAGAAAAAAAAGGAAATCAGACACTGTGTCGATCAACAGAGAGGCTGTCGATCGACAAGGGTGTTTTCTGCGCCTATTTCGGTCGATAGAGATTCTGTCGGTCGAGACAGAGGCCGAAAACCAGAAAAACTGAACAGGTACAAACACGAAAATCAAACACCAAAAACCAAAATCAACAAACTAAATACGAAATTAAAAATAGCAAAACCAATAAAAAAGAATTTAATATAAAATACAGCCTCAATCCATCAGAACTAAAAATAAACTAATAATTAGATAGAGCTGACAAGTCCCCGACAATGTCGCCAATTTGATAACTGTAGAAAGTAGCGAGCAAATAATGTTTTTCACACCCTAAGGTGGTTGATCCCACAGGGATTATGCAACGAAAAATCAAAAGTACTAGCTATAATTTCTAGGGCATAGAAGTTTGAGGAAATTGGAAAAGGGGTTTTGTTTTGTAAATTAAAGATGAGAGTGCAATAAAATAATGGTTTTGAAACAATTAATGAGAGCACAGATCCTAGGGCAGATAATCTAATCATCAACATGCAATATCAATCAACTCAGCAATGGGGAAAACATAGATTTTTGTGGATTAAATTCCTTAGTCCGACAATTTAAATCCTAGATTATTAATTAATGACTATCTCCTCTCGGTCTCAAAAACACCAAATTAATCAATCTCATAATTATCTAATTATCCCTATGTAGGTTTCTTCCTTTTGAGAAAGAAAACAAACACATTTAATTCTCTTTTCTTGTCAATAATTTTCATCTCTCGATCCATCAATTATTAACTATAAACCTAGATCTCAATTCACCTATCGGTCCTTCTATTAATCTAGATTATAAAATTAAATCAGAGGATTAAACCATGCTTTCAGAGTTGATATCAATTAAACATGCATCAAAAAAGAAATCTTTTATCCCTAGAACCTATTTAGGGTTCTAGCCACAAAACATGACTAGAATTAAAGCAAACATTTTATTTAAGAACTTACAAATAAAGATGAACCTTGAATGTCTTTTAAAAACTCCAAAGCTCAATTATTATAAGTGTAATAATGCATAAATGAAGTCCAAAATTCGTGCCTAAGAGTTCATATTTATAGAGGGGGGAAAAGACCTAATTTGAGTATTGGGTAAAAATAGCAAAAACTGCCAAAACAGGCCTAAAATAGCCTTTTCGGGCCTCCGTGTCGATCGACAGGCAGGCTGTCGATCAACACAACCATCCAGTCGAAAACCAGGTTGAAATTTGTGTTGATTCTTCATGTTGGGTCTCTGTTTCGATCGACACATATCCTGTCGATCGACAGGAATGTACGCATCAATCCCCTTCTGCGCAGTCTTACGGTTTTGGCCATAACTTTTGCTCCCGAACTCCGATTTACCCGATTCCAGTTACGTTAGCTAATTCAAAGATCTTTCTATTTCCATGCTCCATTAGCTCGTATTCAATGTATGGAAGAATTCATTATTGTTCCTTTGAACATCAAATGCTTTCGGTACGGGTTTCCAATAAATTTGGCCTAAAGCCTGCAAAAATTACCCATCAAAGGCATAACACCCTCTAAAGTAGACTCATGCACCAAAATAAGTAAAAACATAACAAAATGTACTTGAAACAATGGAGAAAAATATACAGATAAGTGAGTATAATTATGAGCTTATCAAAGACGCAAAGCCTTCGACGGACTGAAGAAGGAGTGAAGAGCAACTGCCTGGGCGAGTGATCCATCTTGTTGTCGACATAGGTTTTTGCAGCTGTTGGCTATAGATCATGAGGATTGTATCTTCATAACTTACTGAATATCCAGATCTGATATCCGAAGAGTGGACGTAGGACTTTAGGCTCCGAACCACTATAATATCCTGTGTCGTTTACTGTTTTGATTTACATTCTGCACCTTACATTTTACTGGATATTTTGAAACCTTCAATACTTACTGCGTATGTATTGAAGCGTATAAACTGCAAAACTGTTTGAACTGTAAAACTGTTAACTAATCTGCTGGCTAATAAAAAATTGTGTTTCATATCAAAACTGTCAGTTACAAACTGTGATAGCAACTGAACTGTATTCATACTTTGAGTGTAATTCATTGTTTAATTACTTTCACTGCACATTGTTTGTACTCTGATCTGAGACCAACAAAGTATGATACCTTGTGAATAAGCTTCAATCACGTACTAGCTCGGATGAGTTAGCGTAATGTAGGGAATGTTTAGTCTTCTCTTTGATTTATCTTGTGAATAGAATTTTGCGAACCTTTGAATCATTTTTTGACGACACCTATTTATAGTTGATGATTTAAACGGCTGTTTGAATCTTATCCGTTAGACTCAAAGGTATTGCTCACCAATCTCTGTTCTTCCTTTTTCTGCAGCGTACAGAGACTCCTCAAGTCTCCCTTGTCTCTGATTGGTGTAGCTCTTATTTGTAGCCATCTTTGTCAGAACGGATCATTCACTTTGAACATGAAACCTCTGTTGTGTCTGCTGAGTATTCTATTATCTGATTCGTGAGGTTTCCTTGTGATTTAGATCCTTCTGATTTGCAACTTGTATTCTTTCTCTTGATTGTTGTTGAGTGTTTGTTGGCGATTGTCATTCAGTTGACATCTCAATAGGCTTGCTAAGATTTCGCAATATGCTGGCGTTGCTTCTTCAGCATTCTCTTGAGTATATTCAGCGTTCCTCCGAGGTTGCTAGCTTTTACGAACTTCTTCAGCAATCTTCCGCAATCATCAAGTCAGTTGATTCCTTCAGCATTCTTGATTCTTCTTTTCTAGTTCTATTACAACTCGAGTATATATGACCTATACATTACTTTTACATTTTTACTCAATACTAATTTGCTATATACTAGATCAGTTTGAGCTTTGATGCACCAAAACATAATAAACAAACATCGACAACAAAAGGGTCCTTAATATATTTAACAATATTCCCAACACTAACCCATGTGTACGTCGAGTAGTAATCAAAATCATCAAGACTAACTAATCCAAATAAATCCATGTACAACAATTCCTTAATTATGTCAGTGCTCGTTGTAACTTGACGATTCTTGAATGAAGCTTTTGTTACTTTCTAAGCTGACATGCTCTGCAAATTCCTTCCTTCTTGAATCTAGTTTGTGGTTGACCTTCAACTAATTTGTGTTTTTCCAAATGTGTAATTGAGTTGAAGTTGAGGTAGATCTAACGTTTGGGCCAAAGCCAGTTTGTGCCTTCGTCGGAGCTTGTTGCTACTATGAATGTGTCAGTGTGTCCACTCTCCCAATATACAACATATAGGCCTCTTTTTCTGATGCCTTTCAGGATGATCTTCTTCGAATCTTAATCTTTGATATGACACTTAGCTTCAACAAAAGCCACCTCGTAGCCTTTTCGAATGATTTACATAGCAGGTTGTAATTGGGGTTGGTGACTAAGGACACGTTCTTGATGGTGATTCAATTTTATTCCACACATCATTTTCCGATGACTCAACTCTTTAAATCATCAACGAACAACACTAGTGGTCCCGTCATCATTTCTAGTTTGGTTAGCACATATTTTCCTCCAATCATATGGGTGGAACATCCACTGTCCAGTATCCAAGCTCTTATTTTCTTTTGGAAATTACTTTGATGTCCCTGTACGTGCATCACAGAATAAATTATATTCTAGGTAACCAATTTTTTGTAGGTCATACAGTATTAGATTTTGGAATCCAAACTTTCTTAACCTTAATCTCTAGCGATTTATTTTATACCTTGCACTTCCTCCTATAATAATGGATGCTATGGATGCAGTGCAAAAGGATTAGCGGGTGTGTGCAAACGCTTCCCGAAAACTGAGTTCTTGAAAGAGTTTGGATGTGTAGTCTTCCTAACCCTTGAAAATGAAATTTGGTTGGGCTCAGACCTCAATTCTTCACCCGACTTGGATAAATCCTCTACTCATACGAATTTTGATACAAGTGTTGGGATTGTATACTGAAAGCATATACGATTAAGTGTTTTCTACACTGGTCTTCATATATGTTGCCACAACAATGCTCACTGTCTGATGAAACAAACATACAACGAACCATAATATCCTATTATCTCGCCTATAGGGATGATCATATGGTGTGTAGGAGATCACAGAGGATCATATGAGTCGTTTGACTTAGCGAGATATAAATAGTATCACAGCTGAGACGGTCCCTGGATAGGCTGTCGGTCTAAGCTGCGGCACATCGGTTCATAAGTGGGCTTATCCTAGCTACTTGATGTGTCGGTACATGGTATGGGATCAACAGTGGGATGTGCCATTCTCATTGACATACGAATGAGCCAGATCCCTAACATACTTCCTATGATCTTAAACCTAACTGAAGCATAAGGGGCACACACATATTGACCGCACTTTGATTTACCATGGTGGCGAGTCTTACATGTACTCTTATACCCGCATTTTGGGTGTTGGAAATTTGTGGGTGGCCTACTTAGGCTGGACGTTTAGGTAAGAATATCCGTTTCAGGATGGTGACATTCCCTGAGGAGCTCACAAAGTTCATTATGCTAAACCCTGCAGGTTGAATTATTTAATTCAGGCATAAGTGAAAAATAGTGAGTGGTATTACTCAGGAAATAAGAGATTAGATAATTGTGGCTGATTGTCATAAGCCAAATTAATTAATGAATGTCTAAAACCTTAAATATGTGGATCATGTTAGTTTGGTGCAACCCGTTCCTAATAACGTGGTAATAATGGGGCGAGTCAACATTATTACCGTGGTGAAGGTTAAAACAATGTTTTATTAATTAATTATGTTCTGGGTTGAACAAGGAAGGATTAATTAATAAAGAGGGCCCACTTTATTATTTGCATTTGGTCCCTGGTCTGGCCCATGAATTGCTCACAGCCCATTAAGGTTAGGGTTTCTCGAAACCCTAACACTATATAAAGGCCTTCTCTCTATCAGATCAACTAGGGTTTTTCAGTATATTGAAAAGAGAGGGAGAACGGCGGCGGCGATCTGTAGGAAGGAACTGATCGATTCCTCCAGATCTCATATTCAACTTGGTAGATAATCCTCACCAGATTTCCAAGGAGCAAGGGAACAAATCAGAAGATCAGATTTGTAGGAACAACTATCCATCGCCGGCGTTCTATCTCAGATCTAAGGTTATTTCATCGTTATTGGCTCCGATCTAGATCTGTAGATCAAACGGTGAAATCAGGTATTCCCTAAATCATCCTCTGCAATTAATTTTGTAGGAGCATGCATAGGATCGCATGGTTTATTTAATTAAAATTTGTTCCTGGTATCCTAAGAACGATCCTTGGCATGAAATTCATTAATGGCAACTCGTGTTGTCCATCGTAGACTCAAACCCTACAACAAGGATCTCAAATTTCTGAAATCCGGTCGTGAAACTTACTTCCTTGCAACAATGGTCTGTTGCTTAGTCATTTTAGTTATCAAAACTGATTTCATTGCAATTGGAACATATTGCCTTTACAATTTCTTAGGCACATTTTGAATCATTTAATGTTGATTAAGTTTAGGAACTGAATTTTTTCCTTTAACTTCATCGGCCAAATTGGTAGTTTTGCCCATTTGAGCTACCCCTTTGCCTAATAGCTTTACCTCGAAACTGGAATTTCCTCTGAAATGGTGATCTTTACGTTTTCCATTTTCTGAAGTAGATCCATTAGTGCTCCAAATATTTTCATCAAAACCTATCCCTGATTTGTTATTGGGATCTCTTTGAGCTCCTAAAGCTTCTTCAATTTTGCTCGTGCTCGAATAAAGTGAGCAAATAAGTTTGTCCTCTTGAGCAATTTTACATTTCAGAGTCACATTCCTCAAAAATAAGTTTAAAATTTTTGAGCGAAATGGAATGTTCTTCTCTCAGTTTTGTCAATTCCACACTATGTTACCTAGATTTTGTAATATCCTTGGTCAAAGTACAAACTTGAAGTTTCAGTGAGGTGTTTTCACCGACTAAAATATTTTTTAGATCATAAAATCTTGAAAATATTTTTGAAAGGTTTTCGAGGGAAATATCATCTAAATCCGAGGAAATAAATTCACAGTCCTTTTCTATGTATGCAGAAGAACTAGAAATTAGGTGTGAGTCGGTTACCAATTTTTCAGTTTCTGGTTCTTCATTTTCCTCGTCTAAGGCATCTTCTTGCATGGCAACCATGAAAACGGGTAGAGCTTCCTCCTCTGACTCGTCCTCAAATATTGTGTAGTAGCCATCATCATTCTCTGGAATATCGGTTACTTCAGTTGTTGATGATTTTTCTACAACCTTTCTCTCTCCTCTTTATCAACAAGAGGGCACTCATACTTTAGATGGTTGGTCGAATTACACTCAAAGAAAGCTTTTGGTGCTCTTTCAATGAATTTTTAATCACCTCCCTAAAATCCATTTGTCTTTGGCCTCCGCCACCACCTTGTGCGGCAATCTCAGCGTATCGTAATCTCCTGCGGCTTCTTTGTGTAGGATAAGCGAAGAGGGATGCGGGTTCTTTGTGTGATTAATTTTTGCAAGTTGTGCGATTTTGATTTTCAATTAAGATTTGTGCGATTTGCAAGTTGGATTTGAAAAAAAAAATAATCCTATTTACTTGCAATTGGAAAGGGTAATTTTAAATTCCTATTTACTTCCCCTTAAAAAAAAACTATTTACTTAAGGAGTGGTTTAATTTGCTAAAAAAATAGTGGAATAATATAGACGACACGTATTTTAGCGTCGTTTATATGGAAATAGACGGCGCTGTATTATCGCGTCGTCTATTTCCAAATACACGACGCAAAAATAAGCGTCATCCAGCTGCACATATAAATCATACTTAGGAAAACACAATAACAAAGACGACGCGGTGGAACGCGTCGTCTATGTGGGTAAGACGACCCAAAATATTCGCGTCGTCTATACCCATATAGACGACGCATTCCACCGCGTCATCTATCAGCGCCCATAAAATAGACGACGCACTTAAGCTTTCGCGTTGTCTATTTGAATATAGACAACACGAATGAAATTTGCATTGTCTATATTGCGTCGTCTATTAGCTTATTTGTTGTAGTGATTTCACAAATGAGAGAAAGAGGATATTGGAATGAAGTTTGCAATGAACCAACAAGGATGATAGAATGTTGTAAACCAACTTTAGTTCTCCTAGTAATGATCAATCCACCCTATACTATCAAATCCCCATAGTACCAGTTAATTAGAAGTTGATGAGATACGACTCTCAAGCTGTTACGTTATCAAATCAAATCTCACTCCCAAAGATTCGTAGATTATGGACCTACAAGCTATCCCTGCACAAGGATAGGGTCAATACTTGTATGCGAACACACTAATCATGAAATCTGAATCCACGGAATGGCTGCAATCTCGATGCCAAACACTCAAATATTTGGTTAATGACTAAACTACTTGACTATGAAAAAACCTCTAGTGTGATGCAATTGACTGGGAAAAGGAAAACACACATTCAATCCAATCAATAGATTCAAAGCATCATACAACTAATATCCTGCAAATGTTTAGCCACTCATACCTTTGTTTGAACTCAATTCAATAACAAGAGTAAAGGAATTCATTACAAGAGAAGGTTGAGAAGAGTATTTGCCCCAAATGTTGATCTTCGTGGTTGGATCTTCAATTTGCATCTAATTGAAGGGATTGCAGTGATTCTCCCTTGATTTGATGTTTGTAGATGTTTGTAAGTGACTTGAGTGAATAACAACCTCTTTTCCCCTTGGATCTATTTCAAAACTGGCAAAAGTTCCTCTTAGATTCGCTTTTCACGCCTTTTGTAATTAGTTCTCGAGCCAACATTTCGCCGCAAATGATTTCATTTTGCCTGAAATGGTCTTCAGCTTCAGCTCTTTGAATTTTCTCGGTCGAATTGCTGAAAATTTGGCTAAGTATGGATATCGAACCAACCCATTTGGTTTGGGTCGAAATCTACCCTACAAAGGCAAAATTTCGACCAAATCAAAACAGGTTGGGTCAAAATTTTCTCTCTATTTCACCCCTTCTACTCTCCACGCTCCATCTGAGTCGAAATCCTCTTAACATGTGCATTATTGGGGTCGAAATCACTCAAAAAGTTGGCTTAACTTGTGGATTTATGCTCAAATGCTCACCTACACAACTCAAACACAAACAAACTCGAAAATACAACAAATCTAAACAAAAAACTATGATATGTGGGTGAAATAAGCAAGAATAATCTCAATTATGCATCAATAAAGTGGTCATTTCACACCCATATCAAATACACCGCGTACCCAATGAACACGTTGTCCCAAAAATAACACATATATAATATATTGGACAAATGTCGTATCACACAATCATGGCATAAGGTTTTTCATAAAAATTTCACTCATGCATGCCAAAACATTTCCTCACATGGATGGATCCATCTCTTTTTATCTGTGGTGCCATTAACAATAAATCATAATCAAACTCATCATCAAATATGAGGGTTTTAGCTCTCCCCTCCACCTTCCTTCCATAACACATAACATGAAGATTTTAGCTCCCCCCCTCCACTTTATCCTCCGAAATCATTCACCTAATAAGGGTGATTAATCCCTCCCTCCTTATACACTACATTTTCAATCATAAATTTAATCAATCACATTGTTAAGGCACCATAAACATTTACGATGTTCCTAGAATTTAATAACAAAAGCATTTATCTTGAGAAAACATTTGAAGAACGCATATTTTAAAATAAATTAGTGCCCTCCATATCTTGTTGTGGTGTTTGGCTTACTTGATTCCACTACATGATGCTTGCTTCCCAAAATCAACAACACTTAAATGAATAATGATATGAGTATCCTAAGTGAGTTAGGCATAATTTAGGGTAATTTTCTGGATTATTAAAGTAGACACATAAATTTTATTCTCTGATTGACGGCTTGGAAAAATTCATTACGGTTTGTTCTGGGAGATAAATAAATTTCAAGTAGGTTTTGAATTACGAGAATAGGCCACCATTTTGTAAAAATTATCCCCGATCAAAATACATGTCCAAAAGGTCTTTAAATTTAAAAAAATGATTCCTATGGTGTCTATTATATTCCTGCAAATTTTAATGACTAAACTCTTAGTACATTGTCCGAAATTAAGCCAATAAGACCGGTTGTTGAGAAATGTCGCACAATTTCGAAAAGGATATAACTTCAACACCACACAACATTTTTAGGTGATTCCAATTGGAGATTACTCCTAAAATCTTATAGTATAACATATATTGAAATCGGTCCAATTAAAGTTTTTTTCGTTAACCTACAGGGCTCTTTGTTATCGATTTGCCGACAGAGAGTTCTCAAAACATATTTAACCATGCGTCAAGCATCATAAACCTTATGGACAGTCATATATCACTATCATAATCAAGTATATGTGAGGCTCCGTTCATATATTCAACATGTTGGGCACAATCATGCTCTAATATCATCAACCAATACATGCAAGCCCAGAATAGCCATATCATGCTCAACACTTAGCCAAATTTAGTAGAATTTCACTAGGTGTTTCTTGATCATACGTGCAATAATTAGGTTGCACCTCCCTCGGTGGTCCTCCATGGTCCTTTCCCATTAATATAATTTATTTTCCATTTTACTTTATTCTTTATTAGTTGATTTACTAGTATAGCCCTACTTGTCCTGATAGGTGATGTTTATTTAGAAGGGTTAAGCTTGTAATCCCATAATATATTTATTTTCATAAGTCTCTATTTATTTACTCATTTCCTAATTTCATTGTGTAGTAGCTAGTGGGCTTGTTGATTTACTTATTTGGGCCTAAAAATATATTTATAGTGAAAATATTTTATTTCGGCCCAATTTTACAACTAATTTAATTATATGGCCAGCCCAAAATGAATTATTAGGCCCATTAGAGTATGAACCGAATGGTATGTTTTATGTTGAATTAATTATTCTGGTATTTGTCCTACCGTCTCGCACTATTATTTTATTAATTACGAAATAGCTTGAGCTGTCGAAGTTAATATAATAATAAATGGTTAAAATTTTTTGGGGTCTTACACCAAGGCATTTTATGAACATGTTTATACAGTTGAACTTGATTTCTAAGATTGTTAAATACTCGAGTCAACATGATCGATTTGAATACAATGTTGATCGTTAAAAGTAAACGAGTCCCAAACTTGATAATTCTTTAACCATGTTTAGATGACTTACATATCTATTCAGACTTATGAATATTGCATGGTTGTTTGAGGATTCTGTAGGGTTTGAGTCAAAGATGGACAACATGAGTTGTCATTAATTAAATTCTTGCCAAGGATCGTTTTTAAGGTATCAGGAATAAATTTCAATTAAATAAAACATGCGAACATATGCATGCTCCTACAAAATTAATTGCAGAGGATGGAATTTATGAATACCTGATCTTCAACGTATGATCTGCAGATCTAGATCGGAGAATAAAACGATGAAGTAAATCTGGATCTGGATCTGAATCTGAACAATGGCAGTCGACAGTTGTTCCTACAGATCTGATCTTCTGATCTGTTCCCTTGCTCATTGGAAATTTGGTGAGGATTATCTACCAAGATGGATCCGAGATCAGGAGAAATCGATCAGTTCCTCCCTTTAGATAAGCCGCCGCCGTCTCTCTCTCTTGTTTTTTCAATATACTGAAAAACCACTTTGATCTGATAGAGAGAAGGCCTATATATAGTGTTAGGGTTTTGAGAAACCCTAACCCTAATGGGCTTCAGCAGTTCATGGGCCAGACCAGGGACCAGATGCAAATAGTAAAGTGGGCCCTCCTTATTAATTAATTCTTCCTTGTTCAACCCAGAACATAATTAATTAATAAAATATTGTTTTAACTTTCACCACGGTAACAATGCTGACTCGCCCCTTTATTACCATGTTATTAGGAACGGGTTGCAACAAACTAACATGATCCACATATTTAAGGTTTTAGACATTTATTAATTAATTTGGCATATGACAATCAACCACAATTAATTAATTTCTTATTTACTGAGTAATACGACTCACTCATTTTCACTCATACCTGAATTAAATAATTCAACCTGTAGGGTTTAGCATAATGAACCTTGTGAGCTACTCAGGGAATGTCACCATCCTAAAACGGATAAGCTTACGTAAATGTCCAACCTAAGCAGGCTACACACAATTTGCGAACACCCAAAATACGAGTATTAGAGTACAAGACTCTCCACCATGGTAAATCAAAGTGTGGTCAATCTGTTTGTGCCCCTTATCCTTTAGTTAGGTTTAAGATCATAGGAAGTATGTTAGGGATCTGGCTCATTCATATGTCAATGAGAATGGCACATCCCACTATTGATCCCATCAATACATAACCATGTACCGACACATCAAGTAGCTAGGATATGCCCACTTATGAACTGATGTGCCGCAGCTTAGATCGACAGCCTATCCAGGGACTGTCTCAGCTGTGATATTGTTTATATCTCGCTAGGTTAAATGACTCATATGATCCTCTGTGATCTCCTACACACCATATGGTCATCCCTATAAGCGAGATAATAGGATATTATGGTTCGTTGTATGTTTGTTTCATCAGACAACGAGCATTGTTGAAACAACATATATGAAGACCAGTGTACAAAACACTTAATCATGTATGCTTTCATTATACAATCCCAACAATCTCCCACTTATACTCAAAGCATAATACCATTGCTTTATCAAAGTATTGAGTGTGTCTATACTGTCAATCACTCCCACTGCATTCACGTTACCTCTTGTCACGATTTCTCATATGATGTGATACCACACATCCTATGTGTTTCACCACCTTGTGAGTCTTGGGTTCCCTTGAGTTGGTCATTGCACCAACATGATCTCAATTCCATGTGATTTCATTAGGCAATCTCAGAACACACACCTATAGAGGATAACACCAGAGTTATACTGCTTCTTGCAAAGCTAATGAAGCTGTCAAAAACTCAGCCTTCATACTGGAATCTGCAACACACTCCTCCTCCAAGGCCAACACATAGTTAGAGGTCGATTTCCTTTCCTTATGATCCTCCTGGATATCCGATGCCATTCAACTCACACGGTGCATTCATTAACCAATGTGCCTATCCAGAGTTGAACTGATATCTGTTTAACATGTTATAGCATTACAGATATCTAACTTCGTTCATTTACAATATGGAAAAATAACAATCTTTCTTGTTGTGAACGACTCACCACAGAATCAATTTAAGCGACTTGAGATACCTGAACAACCTTTTCTTGTGACAACACAAGACCTTAATTAAAAGATGTTCCAAAATCTCATAAGTCCTACTTCTGAAACTGTTCGGATAACTATCCTTTATGCCTGATAATATCTTTACACCATTTCCGAATGTGAAAATACCATCCACATAATGTGCAAGGAAAACCCCGCTTCCGCTGACACATAACTGGTACATGGAACTCTCGTTCTCGATAGACAATATCGAGATGTCTGTTTCATGACTTTGAAGCTCCTTTAAGTTCATACTTGAACTTCCTTGGCTTCCAGACATGATGCTTTTAACTATACCGGACATATCTTATCTGGTTGTTGCACATAGATGTCATCACCTTTTATCAAGGTATCCGTTTATAAAATAAAGATGATATCATCTATCTTCCAGATGCTTAGATTCATATGTCCTGTTATGGTTAAAAGAATTCGAATGGGTTTAATAGTTGCAACCAGTGAGAAGGTCTTATTGTGAAACATACCTTGCTCACTAACCTAGACCTTCAAAAACATACAAGGTTACCATTCGGGCATCTCTTTTCTTGTATATCAATCAGTTACTTATAGCTGGTAAGCTATTTGGCAATAACTGATCCTGATACACAACCATAACCTTTGTTGATTCATTTCTGAATCCATGACCTGACGTCATTAAACTGCATCTTTTGTCTTAACAGCTTCGTTGCGCTTTAAGGGATAAGTACGATGTTGTTCGTTAAGCTGGGAACAAGTCCAGAGACTGTTTCCACGAGCTAGTACCTTTAAGCCTGTTAAGGCAACCTCCCACTGCAACGATGCTCCTTTTACGTTATCAGTTAATGGTGCATAAATTTGTGGTTTACCACCTTACACAGGTGACCGTGCAATTGGTACCATACCATCCAAGGTATGCTCAATATGCCACGGGGTATTTCCTGATGGACTTGAATTGTCTTCTCTAAAACGTTAGAGAACAATCTCATATTTGGATTCATGGTTTTATCCTATACAACTTGCTTAAATCTGGGATACACAAAGCAACCATCTTTTTTTGTTTACCTGGAATAGCCCACAAAGCAGTACTAGCTTAAACCTCTCTTCCAAACAAGCATTTTCCTATATGATGCTTAACAACCAAATTACCCATCATTGCCCTTTTGACATAGTTAAGGTCTGCTAGGGTATTTGGAACTGATTTAGAGGACACTAGATTAAGCAAACATACAACTGCTTTTGGTGCTGTTCCCAAAGTGAAAATTAGGCAAAGCTGAAACGACTTTTAAACTTTTAAAGAATCTTATTTCGTTTTACCTACACTATTCCAATCGAGAAATAATAGGTGTAGTTAACTGGGACGCAATCCCTTTGCTCTGCCAAATACTGTAAAACCCTATCACTTAAGATATACCATTATGAATGAACCATAATGTTTTTATGGTCTTGATTAACTTGTTCTCTACCTTAGTCTTGAACGCACTTGATTAAAGCAAGAGACTAAGACTTGTAGTGAACTAGATAAACACATCCAAATCTTAAATGATTACAATATCAATGCCAGTTAAGGCAACTGCGAAAGTAGACTCAAACCAGCAAACCAGAGCAAACACGAAATAACCTATAGAGATGCAATCGCCTATTAAAAGGCCTTGTTACCATCTTATACCTCTAAGCAGTTGTCATAAGTACCATTCTTAGGAATACCTGGATTGAATCTAGTATAGAAAACATAGTTATTCATTAGAAAAACTCTATTTGAATAACTGATAATCCATAACAATAGATGAAAATTGTTTATCAAAACAAAACCAATATCTCTTCAAAAGATCTTGAATTAAAACAGAGTTTTAACATGAACTTAAAGAAAATAACCCCAACAGCTTGAGAAAAATCTCCAGCATCTTCCTTGGAGTTGGTAGTCCCGTCATCCTCAAGCATTATCATCAGCTTGATTCTCTGCACAACATAGCCAAAACATGATTCGTATTCACAGTAGCCACTACTCACAAGGAGTAAGAGACTGATACTAAACATGTAAATGATGACGTACCTCGTCCATTGGTGTTTACACCTGGAACATTTGCTTTCCAGTGTCCTAGCTTGCCACAGCGGTAACACTTGCCCTTTCCTTTAACTTTCCCACCCTTTTTCTTTGGAGCACAGACTCCACTGTTCCCACCAGCAGTTTTATTGTTCTTATTCCTAGCCGTTCTTTTAGGTTTTGCTCATTTAGGAGCAACAGACCGGCTACCGGAAGAAACCAAAACTGCTTTTTCGCATTCCATCAGGGACTGTGCTGCCATCAAGTCACTGAGTAACTCATTAAGAGTATACTCCTTCTTGTTCATCACAACATTCAACTTGAGGTGAGTCATGGCAATCGCGTGCTCTCTCACTGAACTACCATCAGACATTTTCTTACTCACAATCTCCTTCATGAGATTGAATCTGACAGTTCTGTCCGTCTCCCCATAAGTCGCTGTAAAATTATCCATAATCTCACAGGCCTTATCAGAATGCTGATGCAGCAGCTGCAGTACCTTACGCATAGTGGTCATCATGTAGCATTTCACTACATTATTAGACTTGATCCACTTATTGTAAAACTGCTGATGTTTGGCAGTAGCGTCAGCAGCTGGGACTGGCGGACAAGGATCAGTAAGGACAAACTTGTGTTCTTCCGCAACAAGGATATAATCCAAATTGCGTTTCCATTCAAGGAAATTCGGACCATTGAGAGGATTTTGAGCGAGGATACTAATAACATTGTTCATAGACATTTCTGAAAATAAATAAGCGAATTAAAGTAAGCACATACTACGAACAATTGAAACAAATATGCATAGAACCTTTAGATAAAACAATGCAATTTGCTTCTTCCAATTGCCCAAGCTAATTCACCGCAAGCTACCCGAGTAGACGTTTACGGCAAACGCTCAACCAGACCAAAATAAGCCCTTTTATTTCTTAACATATAAGGTATCTTAGGCAAAAGAAATTAATATTGGAGATCTTTAGACCATGTTCACCTATCCGGAGCAGGGACATCACAAATGAGTTATACTCCAGGCAACATCTAAGCCAAATAATACACAATCCTAACTTTGTATGATAAAAGGCGATTTGGCATACGTACTGGATCCATACCGCATGCCCTTTACATCCTTTGTTATCCCACTTAGATTAATCTTAGACACCAGTGAAAGTTGTCTCAATGCAAGCTACCCGAGTAGACCGTTTGCTTAAAGGCTCCCACTTCTCATCTTAAAATAAGTGTTTTATTTAGGAACCTCATCGCTTTGGAACTGGTGAGGGACCCCTAACGTAAGCTACCCGAGTAGACCGTTTACGGTTCGAGATACCCCACTTCTAATGAGAAGTCGTATTTATAGAGGTCTAATGATCTTGGTTAGAAAGGAATAAAAATCCAACTTAGTATTTTTTAATTCCAAAGGTTTCATGTGCACACATTATTTTATGTTCCCATTAATTATGTCACATCTAAAATTCCATCATAAATTAATATGACTCTGGAATTTATAAACACAATTTAAAACATAAAATGAATCACATAAAGCATGCTTGAAAATTAAATTGCAACATTCTTAAACAGTAAATAATTAAAGCAAATAATCATGCTTCCTATTATTTACTAGTGCGCACATAATAAATCACATCATTACGAGAATAAATAAATAAACAAATAAATTCTCGTGGCCCCTCAGATGTGATTACAAATGAAATAAATTAAATCTAACTATTACAAGATTTAATTACAATACAGATCTTCAAATTGGGACTCTGTTGGACTTGAAATCTGAATCGGACTGCAAAAATAGAATTTGGGCTTCAAATTAGGGTTTCTGGCCCCAAAACAAGAACCAAACCCTAATTTCCAGACTGCATGCTGCCTCCGGGCTGTTGGGCCCGAGCCACGGCCCGGGCTTGGAAACCCTAGGGTTTGGAAACCCTAGTTTCAGCACCAGTCGCCACAACCTTGCAGCAGCTGCCGCGCCTCCTCTCCGGCCGCACCCGCGCATGCTGCCACCACCGCCGGCCGTCGCTGCAGGAGTGATCGTCGGAGCAGCCGTGCGAACCAGAAGCAGCCGCAGCTGGCGAAACCGCCACGCGTGCGCAGACCTCGCGCGCACCTCCTGCCGATGACCACGTCGACTGCAAGCACCACCGCGCTGTTCGCCATGGCCGCAGACCAACTGCGGCACCGCTGGAGCTGCTGCCAACGTCAGCGAACCAGGACAGTGCTACACGCATTGCCGGATTCGCGAGCAGCAGCATCGAGATGGCCGCATCCCAGCCGCAGGGAAAAACCCTGCCGCCGCCACCCACCAGTGCTGCCTCTCCTGCGTGCGTCGCCTGGACCACCATGCTCGATGGAAAGCACGAGCAACAGCTGTGAGATGGGCGCGGCCCAGCCACGCGTCGGAACTAGGGTTCCGCTGTGCCGCTGCCACCCTCCGCCGCCATGGTCGCTGTTGCCGGTGGCTGGGTGAAGGGGCTGAACATTAGGCTATGTCGCTTTCATCGTTCTTCGTTCTTTGAATCTCGTTCCTCTGGATCTCAGATTTTACAAATTTGAATAAAATAAAAAATACAAAAATTATAGATCTACAATCTATTACAATTTTTGCCTAGCAAATCTAACCACGGATTTTCTCGTGGTGAAAAAACAGATCCAAAACGAGAAGGCCACGAGAACAAAAACATTCACGACAATTTAAATCCATCCATGAACATACATATTTATTTAATTTCAATCTATCCCAGATGGAGCCTAAGAACATCAACCTCGCTCTGAAACCAGTTATAGGGTTTAAGTCTACGATGGACAACATGAGTTGCCATTAATTAAATTCTTGCCAAGAATCGTTCTTAGGGTATCAGGAAAAAATTACAATTAAAGAAACCATGCGAACCTATGCATGCTCCTACGAAATTAATTGCAGAGGATGGAATTTGGGAATACCTGATCTTCAACGTTTGATCTACAGATCTAGATCGGAGAATAAAACGATGAAGTAAATCTGGATTTGGATCTGAATCTGAACAATGGCAGTCGACATTTGTTCCTACAGATATGATCTTCTAATCTGTTCCCTTGCTCCTTGGAAATCTGGTGAGGATTATCTACCAAGTTGGTTTCGACGTCTGGAGAAATCGATCAGTTCCTCCCTCTAGATAAGCCGTCGCCACCTCTCTCTCTTGTTCTTTCAATATACTGAAAAACCACTTTGATCTGATAGAGACAAGGCCTATATATTATGTTAGGGTTTTGAGAAACCCTAACCCTAATGGGCTTGAGCAGTTCATGGGCCAGATCGGGGACCAGATGCAAATAATAAAGTGAGCCCTCTTCATTAATTAATTCTTCCTTGTTCAACCCAGAACATAATTAATTAATAAAACATTGTTTTAACCTTCACCACGGTAACAATGCTGACTCGCCCCTTTATTACCATGTTATTAGGAATGGTTTGCACCAAACTAACATGATCCACATATTTAAGGTTTTAGATATTAATTAATTAATTTGGCTTATGACAATCAGCCACAATTAATTAATCTCTTATTTCCTAAGTAATACCACTCACTCCTTTTCACTTATGCCTGAATTAAATAATTCAAACTGCAGGGTTTAGCATAATGAACCTTGTGAGCTCCTCGGGGAATGTCACCATCCTGAAACGGATATGCTTACCTAAACGTCAGCCTAAGCAGGCCACACATAAATTTCCAACACCCAAAATACGAGTATTAGAGTACAAGTAAGACTCTCCACCATGGTAAATCAATGTGTGGTCAATCTGTGTGTGCCTCTTATCCTTCATTTAGGTTTAATATCATAGGAAGTATGTTAGGGATCTGGCTCATTCATATGTTAATGAGAATGGCACATCCCACTGTTGATCCCATCAATACATAACCATGTACCGACAAATCAAGTAGCTAGGATAAGCCCACTTATGAACCGATGTGCCGTAGCTTAGATCGACAGCCTATCCGGGGACTGTCTCAGCTGTGATATTGTTTATATCTCACTAGGTCAAACGACTCATATGATCCTCTGTAATCTCCTACACACCATATGGTCATCCCTATAGGCGAGATAATAGGATATTATGGTTCGTTGTATGTTTGTTTCATCAGACAGCGAGCATTGTTGCAACAACATATATGAAGACCAGTGTACAAAACACTTAATCATATATGCTTTTAGTATAGAATCCCAACAGATTCATGTCAATCGGTCAGTCAAATTAGACAATTGTCGAACTTTGGATTCACGTGTAGCATCAACTAGGGTAATGCCAATTAAACCCTAGAGAATATACCTGACATGTTGTGTATACTTGTGTAGCTATTGAAGGAACAACAAGACAACAGGCTCAGTTCCCAGTACTTGCTTAATTGTTATCACTAATTCTGTAAGCTAACGAGGTGGGGATTATTTTCTGTAAAAAAATCAAAATGTCTTTTGAGCTATAAGCTATGTTTTCTTAAATTTATGATAAATGTTTTTTAAAATTTATTGTCTATGCCAAACTGTTTTGATTTCATGTTTGTTACTCTTGTCAACCGTTGTTGACTGGAGAGATTAGGTTTAATGAGAACAGAACCAGGATTTGCATGAAATCCTGAACCAAGTCTCATAAACCTTGAGGGCATTAATCCTCCGTCACTCAATGGAGTACTCACACCTTTTGAGACAAAAGGAGAGACACAAGCCATGTCTTAAATTGATCGGGGTCTAGATGTGAAGAGTTCTGAGACCAGTGCACTAAATTATGATAGTGGGTCGAGTGGTTTGGCCATTCCCAATTGTTCATCGTGACTTGGAAGTAGGAGACATAAGGAGAGACACAAGTCATGTTTTAAATCGATCGAGGTCTCAATGTAGAACGTTCTAAGACCAGTGCACTAAATGATCATAGTGGGATGAGTGGTTCGGCCATTCCCAGTTGTTCATCTTGACTCAGAAGTAAGCCAATGTCCAGTGACAAAATGGTAAATAGATATTGATTTCATTATGGGTTAATCAGTATGCAAAAAGTATAATGAAAATGTTTTGGATAAACATGGTCAAATGTTTTCTAAAACCCCGTGGATTTCCTGTGTGTGACATAACATTCATATGTATAAATGTACGTTATACTCAAGCACCTCGTATTATTTCTAAAATTCACAGGTTAATAAAAACAAGGATGAGGACGTGCCAGTGTAGAGAGCAGACTATCTAAATAAGAGCTAGATCCTGATGTATGCATCATCATAAGCATATCTCCACTGCGTAACTTTTCGCTGTAATGAACCTTTGTAACCCTTTTCCTTCCCTTTGTCTGTAATAATCATATTAGAAACCAACTCTATTTATGTTGTGAAACTTTTTGACACTGTTGTACGAGGTTGCGTGCCCTGATGTCTATAATAATCATATTAGAAACCAACTCTATCATAAATAACACACTGAGATATGTCTTATTTATTTTCTCCAGTCTTTTGCTTTTAAATCACCCTCCCACTTGTAGCGTGCCCTGATGTCTGGGAAGGCGAGTTGGGGGTGATACAATGCCAAAAATGTTTTGTGCTTGTTAAATGTTTCTCTAATATTTGAACACGCATGTTTCACTTGATATTCAAACATGCATGTTCCCACTTGATATTCAAACACACATGTTCGCAATTCATATTTGAAAGCGCACGTTCCTACTTGATATTCGAACAGGCACGTTCCTGCTTGATATTAGAGCGCGCAAGTTCCTACTTGATATTAAGACGTTATTGTCTATTCTTGATATTTGGACGTAATTGTTACTGCCTCATATTTGATCTTAAATCTCAATGCACAGTGATGGAAAATGTTTTGGATAAACACGGTTGATATTTTCTTAAAACATTGGGTGTTATCCTTGGTGTGTGGCATAACATTCATATTTATAAATGTATTGTGTTTGTAACATGTTTCCACTGGGTACATTGTACTCAGCCCCCTTGTATTATTTCTAAAATGCACTAGTTAAGAGCAAGGATGAGGAAGCGACAGTTGAGAGAGGAAGACTGAAAGGATGAGAGCAATAATCATGTGATATGCATTTTCATATTCATATCTCCACTACGTAACTTCCCGCTTGAATGAATCCTATGTATGAAATAATCGTTTAGAAATCGTACTCTATTATAGCATTGTGATGTTATTGATACTATTGTACGAGGTCGTTTCCTCATTACAACTCTTATTCTACGAAATGTTGTTGTTTTGTGTTATTTAGGTGTATAGTTGTTCAATAAAGAGTATATCTCATCTTTTAATTCAAGTCTTCAATTTTTAAATCACCTAAACCACTGTAGTGCGCCCCTATGTTTGGGAAGGTGAGTTGGGGGCGTTATAGATTTGGTATCAGAGCGTCAGGTTTTCGTTTTGTTGGCTCTAGTAACAAAGACTTCTCTTGTTTCAAAAGTCTGTTGTGAAATAATTCTCTTGTCATGGCCTAAACCCCATCCCATCCTACATAACTGGCGGGGTAAAGTTTTTAAAGTTGCATGGAAATTGTTTGAGTGACTTTGTACACTGCATCATCATTATGAACTTCTTTGAACGATTATGTTCACTCATATATTATAATGATGAGGATGATTGAAAACCTTTACATGCTCTACATTTATGTTATATTTTAGCGTCGAACTTGATATCCGCTAATCATGATTGACAAGTTTAACCTTGATAGTGACTCTTCTTAGCTTATCTTATTGATGATTGTTTTGTCTAGTGTTAGAGTCGGGCTCATACGGACATTAGTCGGCATATGCTCTTATTACTTTATTGCTTGACTTTGACACTATTGGATAATTGTTGCAACTCGTTGATTTTCTTAAAATAATTTACGAAAAATAATTTCATATGCTTGATTAATTGCAAACTTTTTCATTCCAGTATGTTTAGTAAGTGTTTGAAAGCATGTAGGATATTGTGTAAGTCCTGTGAAGGATATTGTACACGTATAGCCTATAGGAGGCTAGAGTATGGTGGATCAGGTTACATGACTGACTAGGTTACTTTAGCTCACGAAGAATGGTTATGGTTTTGATGATTCTTATAATGCGATAACGTCGAGAATCACTATGATAAAGATGCAACATTTATTGAGGAGGTGCTTCTAAATTTTGAGATATTTACCTGATTAGTTTGCTGACCTAGCACGATATTTTCAAAATGTCTACCAACGTCAAGATTTATGGACAAGGACAAGGGCGTGGCAGAGACCGGGGATGTGGCCGAGATCAAGCTCAGCCTCAACACGTTAATGAAACCCCTAGCTTAAAAATGCACCAGCTCGTGGAGTTGCCCTAGAGCTCGATACAATATCCATTAAGGATACTGTGTCGAATCGAGGACCTGAAAGGCAACCTCAACAAGAGATAGTGTTATTCTCTCCACCCTTTCTTGTTATCAAAACCTGTCTAAAACAGAAACCACTTACGTTTGATGGTACAGAGAACCCTTATGACGCTGAGGATTGGTCTTGAGCCCACGAGAAAATCTTTCAGCACATGCAATGCTCAAAAACCCAGAAGATCAACTGCATAAAATATTGGCTTATTTAACAAGTTGATCTCTGGTGGGAAACTTATACCAATTCACTGATGCTTGAAGAGCACCAACGATTCACCTAAGAGAAGTTCAAGGAGCTGCTAATCAAGAAGTACGTGCCGAAATAGTACCACAAGGAAAAAGAGATTGAGTTCTTCCTACTAGACCAAGAGAAGATGTATTTGAAATAGTATGACCTAAAGTTTAGCGAGTTTAGTCGACATGCCCCTCATCAAGTGGATACACCTACCAATATAGCGGAGAAATTCTGCCACAGACTAAAAGAGGAGATTCAAGGTCACTTATCAACCTTGTCTAGATTGACTTCTCCGGAGTCGTGAGAATGGCATTAGATGTAGAGGCTGCCATGACAAAGAAAAAAATACCCTTCCTGGCTACACAGAAGCTATGTCCCCCACCCCTGGCACCCAAGAGAAGGTGGGACAATGATAAACGACTTTAATATTAGGTATCAAATAATCAGAAGAGGCCTAATCATGGTGATAACCACTACTATCTAAATCAACACTACGACCTGCATGCAGCACCTAGTGCGCCGGAATGGAACGGAGATATACTGCACACCAGAACTGTCGTAAATATGGGAAGTCACATACTAGGTGATCACACTGTTCCCAAATCACAAGCTAGGTGATCACACTGCTCTCAGATCTAGTCGATCACACTGCTCCCAAATCTTGGTCTGTTTTGTTGCAACATATGATCTTGTGGTGTATTATGATCTGAGAACCTGAGGCCTATTTATAGGAAATTCTTATCTCTAGATGGGCCTCAGCTTTCATGGGCCAAACCAGGGACCAGAATGCAAATAGCAAATAATGCCTATTAAAATAATTAATTCCCATATTCAACCCTGAATATAATTAATTAATTAATATTCATTCATGCCACCAAAGAATCAATATTGTCCTACATATTTGCTACCACTTGGTAAGGAATAGGTTGCATAGGCTCGATATATCCCCACATTTAAGGTTACAGACATTCGTTAATTAATTTAGGCTCTAACAAGCCATTTGATTAATTAACATCTTATATTCCTAAGTCAATCCACTCAACCATTTTCACTTATGCATGAGCTTTATCAACCTACAGGGTTTTGTATAACGAACCTTTTGAGCTGCTCAGAGAATGTCATAGTCATATACTGAATGCGGTTACCTAGTTCTTGTACCAAACAGTCATACACAAACTGTTACCACACAAGATACAGATATACAAGTTCAACTAGAGCATTTCACTACATCTCAAAGTAACACACAATATGTGTATACTTCTGTACCTTCATTTAGGTTTAGGATCTTATCAAGCCACCAAGATCTAGATTCTTTTACTGTCAGATAAAGGAATCGACATTAACTTAGGTCCTATCAATGCGTATCCCCACACCAACATACCAAGCAACCAAGATAAGCTACTTATTACTGAGTATGCTGCAACATATAGTGAGAGTCTATCCCGGGACTGTCTCAGCTATGATATCCATTTATATCTTCCTAGGTCAGACAATCCATATGATCTTTCGTGATCAACTACACACCGTATGATCTCCCAATCGAGGAGATAAGAGGATAATAGTGTTCGCCACACATGTTAGTTCATTCAGACGGGAGATGATCATACAACATTAATGATTCCCAATATATTAACCAATAAACCTTGTACATAATATAAGAATCATAATGCTTTCAGTATATAATTCCATCAATCTCCCATTGATACTCAAAGCATTATACAGGTGTTTTCTAGAGTATAACATGTTTAAACTAATCTAGCTATTACTTCAGTCATTCCACGTGGCCAGTTGTGCCCTCAGTCCAAGGTTACATACATGCATCTCGTAGACCTTCTGTGGTAGATCTTTTGTGAATGGATCCGCTAGATTATTTTTTTTATCAATCTTCTCTACCAGCACATACCCCCTTGCTACAATTTTTCGTATGATATGGTACTTCCTCTCAATGTGTTTTTTTCTCTATAAGTTCGTGGTTCCTTTGAATTAGCCACATCTCCTGAATTTTCACAATACACAATAATAGTCTTAAGTAACTTAGGAATCACGTCCAACTCCAGAAGGAAGTTTCAAAGCTATACTACTTCTTTCGAAGCTTCCGTCGATGCGACATATTTTGCTTCCATGGTGGAGTCAGCAATGCACTTTCGTTTTGCACTCCTCCATGATATAGCCCCACCTCCCAATGTAAACACATAGCTAGAGGTGGACTTCTTTTGATCTCGGTCAGCCTGGAAATTCAAATCTGTATAACCCATAGGGCACAACTCCTCACATTGATAAACGAGACAATAGTCTCTAGTCCTTTTCAAGTATTTGAGTATGTGCTTTACCGCGGTCCATTGCGCCTGTCCAGGGTTAGACTGATATCTTGCTACCATCCCTACAGTGAAGCAGATATCTAGCATCGTACATAGCATTACATACATGAGACTCCCCACGGCCGATGCATACGGCACATTGCTCATCACATAAATCTTCGGACACTGATCATAGAAAGATGTACGCCATGTATGAAGGGTAACAGACCTTTCTTGGCAGCTTGCATGCTGAAACGGTCAATCACACTATCCACATATAAAGCTTGGGACAATGCAAACATCCTTTTCTTGCGCTCCCGCAATACTTTTAGCCCTAGGATGCATCCTGCATCCCCAAGGTCCTTCATATGAAATTGTTAGGATAACCAACCCTTTATGCCAGACAATACCTCCACATTGTCGCCAATTAGGAGAATAACATCTACATAAATTGCAAGGAACACCAAGCTTCCACTAACACATATACAGTACACGCAACTCTCGTCTGGACATTGTGAAAATCCATATGATTTAATCACTTCATCAAAACATAGATTCCACGATCTTGAAGATTTCTTTAGTACATATAGTGACTTATTGAGCTTCCAGACCAAATGCTCTTCGCCCTTCTGCACATATTCGTCTGGCTGTTACATATAGATGTCTAGACCTTCTTCAAGGTACCCATTTAGAAATGCGATTTTGACAACCATCTTCTAGATCTCTAGGTCCATATGTGCTTCGAATGGACTTAAGCATGGCTACCGATGAGAAGGTCTCGTCATAGTTTACACCTTCTTACTGACTATAACCTTTCGCCACCAACCTTTTTTTGAAAGTTGTAATTTCATCATTCACTCCTTTCTTACGTTTGTATACCCATTTGCACCCTATGGCTCGATAGCAATCTGGCAAATCTATTTTCTGGTATACATCCATAACCGTATGGACTCTATCTCTGAGTCCATGACGATCTTCCATTTGTCCGCATGTTTATGTGATACTGCCTCATCATACGTCCATATATTAGTATCATCCAGTCCGCTTTCCGAGATCAAGTCAGAAGACTCTCCCATGAACATGTACCTTTTTGGTTGTCGAACATGAAGACTCTCCGCGCACTAGTTCTTCAGGGTTTCGCAATCCAGGTATTCCGCATAAACCCCCTTATGCATATTCAATATGAGCATGCTAGGATTAATCATAGACATATCAATTTATTTTTCATATTCCAATTAACGATCCTTGGCAAACGGACTTCGTGATTCAGTTCTGGAATACCTTCAATTGGTATCAGAGCCAGGTTTAATTAATTGGCTCAATCGGGAAAAATAATATTGCTTATGATTTGCATGATAATTATTATTATTCAATGATTACATGGGTTTTCAATTGTATGGTTATGTTTTCCGTCTTTGTGGTTCTCGGGTTAATCCGCCCCTTTATAAGGATTCGTTTTTCACCCACGAGATAAATCCGTGGTTAGATTTAGATATTTAGGTTTTAATTTGGTTTATTCAATGTAATATTTTATTTAAAAATTAAATCTGTAAAACGGAGAAAGAAGAACACGAAGAACTAAGGATCGCGCGACGCATCGCGGTGGGGCACAACGGCGCTGGCACGAGGGACGTGCACAGCGGTCATGAAGCCGCGAAGACACGCCGGTGGCGCACGCAGTGGACAGTTGAGCAGGCCGCAGCCAGCGCGGCGGCGCACGGCAAAACCTTAGGTTTTACGTGGCCGTGTGTAGCAGGCAGCAGCCCGCTCCAGGCGCACCCGTGGAGGCGTGGCGCGCGCACAGGCAGTGGCGGCGAGGGCTGGGGAGGCACGGCAGAGCCCTAGGGTTTCGCGCGCGCACGTCGTGTGCCGTTCCTGCAATAGCGCCGACATTCTCTCCCCCTCGTCGGTCGACGATGGTGGTGGTGATGCGCGGCGAGGCTCATGGAGCGGTGGTGCAGGCTGGGGGAAGTGCAGCGAAGGTGGTTCGCGCGTACGGGGGAAACGCAAACCCTAGGGTTTGTATGTTGCGCGCGCGTTACCCATGTCACGCTCCCTGCACATTTTTTGGCGAGTTGTGGTGGCCGACGATGGAGAAGATGGTGCATGGCGGTTCAGGCAACGGTTGGGGCAAGCCAGGGCGGCGACATGCGAAATGGGCGACGGCCGGAGGAGGCAGAATCGCGGGCTGCAACCATGCACATACGTGCATGGCTGTTGCGCGATCCCAAGAGCCCTCATTGCGGCGGCGAGTCGCCGGTGGCGGTGGTTCGACGGTGGTGGCTCGTTGGGCCAAGTTCTCGCGGGCTGTTGGGCTTGCAATGTGTGCTTAGGCCTGCGATTTGGTTAACTGGCCCAGATGTCCAAATTTCTGATGGATCAAATCTTGGAGGCCCAGATTCAGAAAAAATAAATTCAGATCACAGTCCAAGTAGTGGTTGCACAGTCGAAGATCTGTAAAAATAATTCCAAAATGTAATAGTTAGAATTATTATTGTTTTTTATCATGGGGGCCACGAGGACATTTGTTATTTGTTTTATTATCTATCTTCGCATGATATATGTGTTTCCATTAATTGCGCTGCATATAAACATGTTGTAGATAATAGGAGCACGTTTACTGCTTTTATTTACAGCTTTAAGGCATGCTATGTGATTTATTTTGTGTAATTAATTATATCTATAAATTCAGGGTTCATGCTATGCATGATAGAATTTTAGCAGTGTTATAATTATGGCCACATAAAATAATCTATGCAATTGAACCTTATGAATTAAAAATTACTAAGCTCATAATTTAGTAAGACCCCCACAAAGCGATCCTTTATTCGAAGTGGGTAATTTATTAGATAAACGTCTACATGTGTAGCTTACTTAATTTATTATTCATAAGTTCTAATAGATAGGATTTCTTAAAACAAACATTTATTTCATGTGAGAAGTGGGAGTTCATGCGTAAACGTCTACATGTGTAGCTTGCGTATTGAATTTTCATAAGTTCTCTAGGGATTGAATTAAATTAGACAACTTTATTAAAGGGATCAGGTGTGTTCTAGTAGATCCTTATATGGGAGGGTTGGCTTTGGTGGTAAACTAGCTTAGATGTTATCCTGAGTATAACTCATTTGTGATGTCCCTGCTCAGTAGGATAATATGGTCTTAAATTAGTCTCCAATTTTTAATTCCATTTGTCTAAGGAACCCGGGCATGGATTGAAATTAAAGGACTGGAATTGAAAGATGCAGTCAGGTTAAGTGTTTTGTTATAAACGTCCACATGTGTGGCTTGCAACAATAATACTTAGGCAAATTGGAGGAAACATTAATATTGCTTTATCATAAGGTTTCAATATTTATTTTGTTCAGACATGTCTATGTCTAGTGCTCAAGTTGTCAACCTCTTAATATCAAACCCTTTAACTGGTCCGAATTTTCCTGAATGGAAGTTTTGCTTCATGGAAATACTCTGCAGTGCAAAACATGCCCATGTGCTTTACATAGACCCTCTATCTCCCAAGTATTGGAACTGTACCGGCTATGAGCGAGAGTTCTATGAAAGATGGGTAGCATCTGAGAGTTTGCCCGCAGACTCATCATGAACAGTTTATCTAGAGAATTAAAGCTCAAGTATAAGAAGTACCAAACTGCTGTTGAGAAATGGAGGGACCTTGTGAAAGTCTATGGGATGGTGAGACGAACTGTCAGTTATAATCTTGTGGAGGACCTGGTCTGCAAGAGGATGACTAATGGGAGTTCGTTGCTTCTGCACTTCGTCAGTATGATGAGAATTATGAGAAAGTACAGAAAGAGAGGTGGACAAGTCAGTAAGCGGGCAAAAATAAACATTGTCCTGCACTCACTGTCCGATTCTTATAATGATTTCATCGAGTCCCTCGGTACCAGGCACGACTTTACTCTTCCTGAGTTACTCTCAGCCCTGATGCGAGAGGAATCTGACCTTAGAGCATTAGAATTTGCTCCAACTTTGTCAGCTATTGACAAGAAAGTTGCTGAAGCAAAAGAAATGCTTAAAAGGATAGATGAAGCTGATCTGGCAGAAGACAACATCAGGCTATACAAGCGCAAGCGAAGTGAAGTAGATTGTCTAGTGCTTGGCACGGGTAGACAAGGTGATGGATTTATATACTGAAAGCATTATGATTGGTATATTATGTACAAGGTCGATTGGTTAATATACTGGGAATCATAAATGTTGTATGTTCATCTCCTGTCTGAATTAACAAACATGTGTCGCAAACGCAATTATCCTCTTATCTCGTCGATAGGGAGATCATACGGTGTGTAGAATATCATGGAAGATCGTATGGATCGTTTGACCTAGCGAGATATAAATAGTTATCACAGCTGAGACAGTTCCAGGATAAACTGTCGGTGTAGGCTGCAGCATACGCAGTAATAAGCATCTTATCTTGGATGGCTTGGTATGCTAGTGTGGGGCACACATTGATAAGGACCTAAGTCGAGATCGATTCTTTTATCTGACATTAAGATAATCTAGATCTCTATGGCTTGACGAGATCCTAAGCCTAAATGAAGGTACAGAAGTATAAGCAAATTGTGTATTACTTTGAGTTGCAGTGAAAGGCTCTAGTTGAGCTTGTATATCTGTATCTTGGGTAATAGTAGTTTGTGTATGACTGTCTGGTACTGGAACTAGGTAACCACATCCAGTATAGGATGGTGACATTTCCTGAACAGCTCAAAAGGTTCGTTATGCTAAGTCTTGCAGGCTGATTAAGTTCAAGCATAAGTGAAAAGGTTTGAGTGGATTGATTCAGGAATATAAGATATTAATTAATTAAATAGCTTGTCAGAGCTTAAATTAATTAAGAAATGTTTGTAACCTTAAATGTGGGGATATACCGAGCCCATGCAATCCGTACCTCAAAACGTGGTAGCAAATAGGTAGGACAGTATTGATTCTCTGGTGGAATGAGTTAATACTAATTAATTAATTATGCTATTTGCATTTTGGTCCCTGGTCTGGCCCATGAAACTCAAACCCAATAGGAGTTCAGTAATTTCCTATAAATAGGCCTCAGTTCCTTAGATCTCAACACACCACATGATCATAAGTTGCACACAGCAAACCAGGTTTTGGGAGCTGTGGTGAACGACTAAGATCTGAGAACGAGGAGGAAATTCTGCTTCTCAACCGGGCAAGGGATTTGATAGAGAATCTTCACCAGATTTTCAGATCGAGTTCGGATACAGATCAGAAGATCAAATCAGGAGGATTTTTCTTCTTCTCTCTCTCCTTGTTTTTCGAAAATATTATTATTATTTTCATAGATTTATTTCCTCAGTCTGTTAGGAAATTAAATCTTTGAGCGTGGGAAATGTCAAAGGGCATCTCCGCGCACGCGTTCTTCAGAGTTCATCGATCCAGGTATTCCGCATAAACCTTCTTATGCATAATAATATAGGAGCATGCTGGGATTGTTCATAGGCATAGCAATTTATTTTTGATATTCCAATTAAAGATCCTCGGCAAACGGACTTCGTGATTCAGTTCACGAATCCCTTTAATTGGTATCAGAGCCAGGTTAATTAATTGGCTATATCGGAAAAATAATATTGCCTATGATCATGCATGATTATTATTATTGATTGCATGCAATGGATGGTTTTTGGATTGATTGTATGTTTTTCGTCCTCGTGGTTCTCGGGTTAATCCGCCCTTTTATATGCATTCATTTTTCACCCACGAGATAAATCCATGGTTAGATTTAGATTTTTAGATTGTAATTAGGATTATTCCATGTAATCTTTCATTTCAAAAATTAAATCTGTAAAATGAAGAACGAAGAACGCGAAGAACACGAAGAACGAAGGACCGCACGACGGCGCACGACAGTGCCGGCACTGTAGTAGGCCGTGCACGGCGGTCGCGCTCGGCGAGGGGCACGGCAGCACAGGCGCACGGCGGCCACGACGGTGGCGCAGCCGCGCGGAAACCCTAGGGTTTCAGCGCGCGGCATGCACGCGCGACGGGTAGCAGCCGCGCGGCCCACAGCCTGCCAGGCACAGTGCGGGGTCTCGGGACGGCGGCGCGGGGAGGCTGGCGCCTGCCAGAATGGCAGACGAGGGCGGCCAGGGCGCGAAGGGGGAGCGCAGCGTGGCGGAACCCTAGGGTTCGCGCGCGCGCGCGCGCATCACACGCGCAGCCCTGCGCGCATTCGTGGCGGCAGGTGGGCACTCTCCGAGCATCGGCGGCGCGACCTGGTGGTGTGGCGAAGGGCTCGGGAGGTGGAGGCTGGCGACGGCAGTAGGTGGTGGCGGTGCGGCCGCAACCAGCACAAACCCTAAGGTTTGCGGGTGCGAGCCGGAGCGTGCGTCTCCTCCGTGCCTCGTGCTTTTTTTCCGGAGAGCCTAGATGAGCCAACGGTGGAGCAGAAGATAAACGACAGTTTGAGCAACGGTCGGGGCAAGCTGGGGCGGCGGCATGTGAAACGGGCAACGACCGGAGGAAGCGGATCGCGGGCTACAACCATGGACGTACGTGCATGGCTATTGCGTGACTCCGAGAGCCCTCACGGTGGCGGCGAGTTGTCGGCGGCGGTAGTTCGCCGGTGGTGACTTGTCGGGCCATGTCCTCGTAGGCTATTGGGCTTGCAATGTGTGCCTAGGTCCGCGATTCAGTTAACAAGCCCAGTTGTCTCAGATAAATAAAATCTTGGAGGCCCGAATTTGGAAAATGAATTCAGATCTCAGTCCAAGTAGTGGGAGCCCAGTCGAAGATCTGTATTATTAATTCCAACTTGTAATAGTTAGAATTAATTTTTTATGTCGTATCATGGGGCCGCGAGGACATTTTTTATTTGCTTTATTATTTGTCTTCGCATGATATACGTGTTTAATTTAATTGCGCAGCATACAAGCATGTTGTGGATAATAGGAGCACGTTTACTGCTTTTATTTACAGCTTTAAAGCATGCTATGTGATTTATTTTATGTAATTAATTATAACTATAAATTCGGGGTTCATGGCATGCATGATAGAATTTTAGCAATGTTATAATTATGGCTACATAAAATAATCTGTGCAATTGAACCTTATGAACTAAAAATTACTAAGCTCATAATTTAGTAAGACCTCCACAAAGCGATCCTTTATTGGAAGTGGATAATTTATTAGGTAAATGTCTACATGTGTAGCTTACTTAATTTATTATTCATAAGTTCTAATAGATAGGATTTCTTAAAACAAACATTTATTTCATGTGAGAAGTGGGAGTTCAAGCGTAAACGTCTACATGTGTAGCTTGCGTATTGAATTTTCATAAGTTCTATAGGGATTGAATTAAATGAGACAACCTTATTATAGGGATCGGGTGTGTTCTAATAGATCCTTATATGGGAGGGTTGGCTTTGGTGGTAAGCTAGCTTAGATGTTATCCAGAGTATAACTCATTTGTGATGTCCCTGCTCAGTTGGA
Organism: Plectranthus barbatus; assembly: GCA_026898455.1. Classification (NCBI taxonomy): domain Eukaryota; kingdom Viridiplantae; phylum Streptophyta; class Magnoliopsida; order Lamiales; family Lamiaceae; genus Plectranthus; species Plectranthus barbatus. The sequence goes on along the minus strand of JAPKLW010000945.1, from coordinate 112,901 downwards.
TAATATGATCTTAAGTTAGTCTCCAATTATTAATTCCATTTGTCTAAGGAACCCGGGAATGGATTGGAATTAAAGGACTAGAATTGAAAGTTGCAGTCTGGTTAAGTATTTTGTTGTAAACGTCCACATGTGTGGCTTGCAATAGTAATACTTAGGCAAATTGGAGGAAACATTAATATTGCTTTATCATAAGGTTTCAATATTTAATTGTTTCAATAATTTGCGACTATGTTTTAATTTCTGGTTTTAGTTTATTGTTTTCAGACATGTCTTTACCGAATGTAATCAATATCTTAGCACAAAACCAATTAACTGGTCCCAATTTCCAAGAATGGAAACGCAACTTGGATTACATCCTTATCGTAGAGGAGCACAAGTTTGTCCTTAATAAGCCTCGTCCTACTGAACTCACTAATGTATCGACTGATGAGGAAAGGAGCTACTATAACATGTGGCTCAGGTCAAACAATATAGTGAAATGCTATATGATGACTACTATGTCCAAGGTACTTGCACAGCAGCATCATTCATATGATAATGCTAGTGACATAATGGAGAGCCTCACAGCGACCTACGGTGAGTCAGACCGAGCAGTCAGATTCAATCTCATGAGGGAAATCGTGGGAAAGAAAATGGCAGAAGGTAGCTCGGTCAGAGAGCACGTGGTCAGCATGACTCACCTCATGGATGAGCTCACGCTGCACGGAGGTGGTATCGATGCAGAAGCACAGGTTGATATCATCCTCAACTCTCTGCCAAAGTCCTATGAGAACTTTAGACTGAATGCTGTCATGAACAAGAAAGAGTACTCTCTTAACGAGCTACTCAATGACTTGATGGCAACGGAATCAGTTATGCAGCCAAAAAAAGTTGCTTTGGCTACTTCTAGCAATCGTCCTGTTGCGCTGGTTGGCAAGAAGCGCCAAGGAACGTTTAAGAAGAAAGTCAAAGGTACAACTTCTGGTAGAAAGTCAAAAAGGACACCGGGCGTGCCTGCTAAAAGGGACAAGTGTTTCAGGTGTGGCAAGGTTGGTCATTGGAAGAAAGATTGTAAAGTCAGGAAGACTGGACAAGGTGCGTCATGTGCATTTATAACAGAAACATGTTTAGCATCGGTTTCTAAAAATTCTTGGGTAGTGGATACTGACCATGTTTGTTATACTTTGCAGGGGTTCAGGCCAACAAGGCAGCTGAAGCATGACGAGATTACCATCTCAATGGGCAGCGGAGAGCGAGTCTCAACAGTAGCCATTGGAGATTTTACTTTATGCTTTGAAAACAATATTTTGATTTTGAGAGATGTTTTATATGTGCCGGTTTTTCGGCGGAACTTAATTTCAGTTTCCAAGTTATTTTGTGATGGATATTCAGTTATTTTTGATAGTGGAGTTTCTATCATTGGTAATAACGGTATTATCTGTCATGACAAACTGATTGACTCTCTCTATATCATTGATTGTATGCATTGCAAATTCATCCAATAATAATAATCATTTAAAGAGAAAGTTTTCTTCCGATGAGGATCAAACATATCTCTGCCACTTGAGACTAAGTCACATCAATCTAAAGAGGATTAAAAGATTAGCATGCGATGGGCTCTTGGATTCTTTCCAAGTTGTACAGCATCAAATCTCTGAGTCTTGTATAGAAGGAAAGATGACGACCAGGCCTTTTAAGGCAAGTCAGTCTCGAGCAGAGAATGTGTTGGAATTGATCCGCTCTGACTTATGTGGACCAATGTCTACGCAAGCTCGTGGAGGTTATGAGTATTTCGCCACATTCATTGACGATTACTCAAGATTCGGATATGTCTATTTGCTTCGCAATAAGTCTGAATGCTTTGAGAAATTCAAAGAGTTTAAGACTGAGGTAGAAAAGAATCTTGGTAAGACTATCATGACACTACGATCAGATCGTGGTGGAGAATACCTCAGTAACGAGTTCTTTCAGTACTTGTCAGATAACGGGATTACATCCCAGTGGACTGCACCAGGAACCCCTCAACAAAATGGTGTAGCAGAAAGAAGAAATAGAACTCTCTTGGAAATAGTCAGGTCGATGATGAGTTATGCAAGCTTGCCGATTTCGTATTGGGGATATGCCTTGGAGACAACGGCCTATTTGCTTAACCTGGTACCTTCTAAATCAGTTCCTAAAACACCTCCGGAACTCTGGTATGGGCGAATGCCAAGTTTGAACATAGTGAGGGTTTGGGGTTGTCCGTCATATGTGCTGACAAAGGAACCTGATAAGTTAGAAAGTAGGTGTAAGCTGATGTTGTTTGTAGGATATTCCAGACAAACGAAAGGTGGTTACTTCTATTGTCCTGAGAATCAGAAAGTCATTGTTAGTACCAACGCAATATTCTTGGAGGATGAATATGTAAGAAACCACAGATCCAAGAGTGAAATTGTCCTCCACGAGCTTGAGGACAAAGAAGCAATTCCATCAGGAAAGCCCAGTGTAATTGTAAATCCACCTACAACAGGTGAGGCTATACCAACACTGCAACTAATGCATGGTATATGACTAACGCGTACTGTGCCAACTACTGACACGGTTCAGATGCCTCGTTGCAATGGGAGGGTTGTCCACCAACCCGAATGGTACATGTTCGTGGGAGAGTCTTCTGTCTTGATCCCGGAAAACAAACTTGATGATACCGATCCCTGGACATATGACGAGGCAGTATCTGATAAAGATGCAGACAAATGGCTGATCGCCATGGATTCTGAAATAGAATCCATTACGGCTATGGATGTATACCAGAAAACTGATTTGCCAGATGGCTGTCGAGCCATCAGGTGCAAATGGGTATACAAAAGAAAGAAAGGAGCGAATGGTGAAATTACAGCTTTCAAAGCAAGGCTGGTGGCGAAGGGTTATAGTCAGAAAGAAGGTGTAGACTATGACGAGACCTTCTCACCGGTAGCCATGCTTAAGTCCATTCGTATACTCCTAGCTATAGCAGCACATAAGGACCTAGAAATCTGGCAGATGGATGTCAAAACCGCGTTTCTAAATGGGTACCTTGAAGAAGGTAAGGACATCTATATGCAACAGCCAGAAGGTTATGTGCAGAAGGGCGAAGAACATTTGGTCTGGAAGCTAAGGAAGTCGCTGTATGGACTTAAACAAGCTTCACGGTCATGGAATCTGCGTTTTGATGAAGTGATTAAATCCTATGGATTTTCACAATGCTCAAACAAGAGTTGCGTGTACCGTCTATGTGTCAGCGGAAGCGTGGTATTCCTTGCACTTTATGTAGATGATATTCTCCTATTTGGCGACAATGTGGAAGTATTGTCGGGCATAAAATAAAGCCTAGAGTAATTAGCGTAATATCAGGATTAGTGT
>JAPKLW010000945.1:0-94544 GCA_026898455.1 Plectranthus barbatus | reverse complement strand
GGGACGTCCTATTTATAGATTGGGCTTTTCAAATCTCCAAAAGATATAATTTTTGGGCTTGAGATTCGTCAGAATACGTCAAAACTTGCACAACCGGCGAGTAGGAATGCACGATCGGCGATCGCAGGGCATGCAGGAAGGTCGCCGATCATGTTACGAGAGAAATAAAGAAAATTTGCAGAATCGGCGACCCGGTTGCACAATCGGCGGTCGCCGGTTCTCCCACCTCGTCGCCGAAAATTCGGCTTGGTCGCTGGTTTGGCCACTTGGTCGCCGGCTGTGCTGCGAAAGAATTTTCACAACCGGCGGTCGCCGGTTCTCCCCCTGGACCGCCGTATTCGTCTCGAACACGGTTTTTGGCGAGTTCTTCGGCATTTTCTGACTCTTTCTTCTTCCCGTTGCAAGCTAGCATCGATTAGCCCCCTGGGTACTTGGTCAATTCTTGTAAACAGCTCAATTGTGCGTGAAATCTGCAAAAACAACCACAAACCAGATCAAACGTAATAATTCCTAAAAGAATATAGATGATATATGAAAACACCAGGTAGTAATCCAATCTAGGGTCAAAAGTGAGCAAATCCACATCAGTAAAATGCACAAAATGAGTGTTTATCAGTGTTTACATTGGGAGGTGGGGCCATATCATGGAGGAGTGCAAAGCATAAGTGCATTGCGGACTCCACCATGGAAGCAGAGTATGTGGCAGCTTCTGAAGCTTCGAAAGAAGCGGTATGGTTTTGAAACTTCCTTCTGGAGTTGGACGTGATTCCTAAGATGCCCAAGACAATCACGATATACTATGATAAGCTAGTAGAGAAGATTGAAAGGAACCACGAACTCACAGAGCAACAAAACACATTGAAAGGAAGTACCATATTATACGAGAAATCGTAGGAAGGGGTGATGTGCTAGTAGAGAAGATTGATACAAGAAATAATCTAGCGGATCCATTCACAATGGCTCTGCCTCAGAAGGTCTACGAGATGCATGTACGTAACCTTGGGCTGAAGGCAAAGCTATCCACGTAGAATGTTTGATGTAATAGCTAGATTAGTTTAGACGTGTTATACTCTGGAAAGCACCTGTATAATGCTTTGAGTATAAGTGGGAGATTGATGGATTTATATACTGAAAGCATTATGATTGGTATATTATGTACATGGTCGATTGGTTAATATACTGGGAATCATAAATGTTGTATGTTCATCTCCTGTCTGAATTAACAAACATGTGTCGCAAACGCAATTATCCTCTTATCTCGTCGATAGGGAGATCATACGGTGTGTAGAAGATCACGGAAGATCGTATGGATCGTTTGACCTAGCGAGATAGAAATAGTTATCACAGCTGAGACAGTTCCAGGATAAACATTCGGTGTAGGCTGCAGCATACGCAGTAATAAGCATCTTATCTTGGATGGCTTGGTATGCTGGTGTGGGGCACACATTGATAAGGACCTAAGTCGAGATCGATTCTTTTATCTGACATTAAAAGAATCTAGATCTATATGGCTTGACGAGATCCTAAGCCAAAATGAAGGTACAGAAGTATATGCAGATTCTGTATTACTTTGAGTTGCAGTGAAAGGCTCTAGTTGAGCTTGTATATCTATATCTTGGGTAATATCAGTTTGTGTATGACTGTCGGTACTGGAACTAGGTAACCACATCTAGTATAGGATGGTGACATTCCCAGAACAGCTCAAAAGGTTCGTTATGCTATGTCCTGGAGGCTGATTAAGTTCAAGCATAAGTGAAAAGGCTTGAGTGGATTGATTCAGGAATATAAGATGTTAATTAATTAAATAGCTTGTCAGAGCTTAAATTAATTAATGAATGTCTGTAACCTTAAATGTGGGGATATACCGAGCCCATGCAACCCGTACCTAAAAACGTGGTAGCAAATATGTAGGACAGTATTGATTCTCTGGTGGAATGAATCAATACTAATTAATTATTTATTTTATGGGTTGAATATGGGAATTAATTAATTGATAAGCCTTATTTGCTATTTGTATTTTGGTCTCTGGTCTGGCCCATGAAACTCAAGCCCAATAGGAGTTCAGTAATTTCCAATAAATAGGCCTCAGTTCCTCAGATCTCAACACACCACAAGATCATAAGTTGCACACAGCAAACCAGGTTTTGGGAGCTGTGGTGATCGACTAAGATCTGAGAACGAGGAGGAAATTCTGCTTTTCAACCGTGTAAGGGATCTGATAGAGAATCTTCACCAGATTTTCAGATCGAGTTGGGATACAGATCAGAAGATCAAATCAGGAGGATTTTTCTTCTTCTCTCTCTCCTTGTTTTTCGAAAATATTATTATTATTTTCATAGATTTATTTCCTCAATCTGTTAGGAAATTAAATCTTTGTGCGTGGGAAAGATCAAAGGGCATCTCCGCGCACGCGTTCTTCAGAGTTCATCGATCCAGGTATTCTGCATAAACCTTCTTATGCATAATAATATAGGAGCATGCTAGGATTGTTCATAGGCATAGCAATTTATTTTTGATATTCCAATTAACGATCCTTGGCAAACGGACTTTGTGATTCAGTTCACGAATCCCTTCACAAGGTACGTCATGTGCATTTATAACGGAAACATGTTTAGCATCGGTTTCTACCCATTCTTGGGTAGTGGATACTGGAGCTACTGATCATGTTTGTTATACTTTGCAGGGGTTCAGGCCGACAAGGCAGCTGAAGCATGATGAGATTACCATCTCGAAGGGCAGCGGAGAGCGAGTCTCAGCAGTAGCCATTGGAGATTTTACTTTATGCTTTGAAAATAATGTTTTGATTTTGAGAGATGTTTTATATGTGCCGGTTTTTTCGACGGAACTCAATTTCAGTTTCCAAGTTATTTAGTGGGTGATATTCAGTTTTTTTTTATAGTGGAGTTTCTATCATTGGTAATAACAATGTTATCTGTCATGGAAAACTAATTGACCCTCTCTATATCATATATTATATTCATAAATCTTCTGTGAATGTTGCAAACTCATCCAATAATAATAATCATTTAAAGAGAAAGTTTTCTTTCGATGAGGATCAAACATATCTCTGGCACTTGAGACTAGGTCACATCAATCTAAAGAGGATTAAAAGATTAGCATGCGATAGGGTCTTGGATTCCTTTCAAGTGGTACCGCATCAAATCTGTGGATCCTGTCTAGAGGGTATGATGACGACCAGGCCTTTTAAGGCAAGTCAGTCTCGAGCGGAGGATGTGTTGGAATTGATCCACTCTGACTTATGTGGACCAATGTCCACGCAAGCTCGTGGAGGTTGTGAGTACTTCGCCACATTTATTGACAATTTCTCAAAATTCGGATATGCCTATTTGCTTCGCCACAAGTCTTAATGCTTTGAGAAATTCAAAGAGTTTAGGACTAAGGTAGAAAAAAAGCTAGGTAAGACTATCAAGACACAACGATCAGATTGTGGTGGAGAATACCTCAGTAACGAGTTCTTGCAGTACTTGTCAGACAACAGGATTACATCCCAGTGGACTGCACCAGGAACCCCTCAACAAAAAGGTGTAGCGAAAAGTAGAAATAGAACTCTCTTGGAAATGGTCAAGTCGATGATGAGTTATGCAAGCTTGCCGATTTCGTTTTGGGGATATGTCTTGTTGACAGCGGCCTACTTGCTTAACCTGGTACCTTCAAAATCAGTTCCTAAAATGCCTCTGGAACTGTGGTATGGGCGAAAGCCAGGTTTGAACAGAGTGAGGGTTTGGGGTTGTCCAGCATATGTGCTGACAAAGGAACCTGATAAGTTAGAAAGTAGGTGTTAGCTCATGCTGTTTGAAGGATATCCCAGGCAAACGAAAGGTGGTTACTTTTTATTGTCCTGAGAATCAGAAAATTGTTGTCAGTACCAACGCAAGATTGTTGGAGGACGAATATGTAAGAAACCACAGATCCAAGAGTGAAATTATCCTCCACGAGCATGAGGATAAGGAAGCAATTCCATCAGGAAAGCCCAGTGTAGTGGTAAATCCACCTGTAATAGGTGAGGCTATACCAACACTGCCACTAATGCAAGGTATGGGACCAATGCGTACTCTGCCAACTACTGACACGGTTCAAATGCATTGTCACAGTGGGAGGGTTGTCCACCATAAACCGAAAGGTATATGTTTGTGGGAGAGTCTTCTGACTTGATCCCAGAAAACAGACTAGATGATACCGATCCCTGAACATATGACGAGGCGGTATCTGATAAAGATGCAAACAAGTGGCTGATCGCCATGGATTCGGAAATAGAATCTACGACTATGGATGCATGTATACCAAAAAACTGATTTGCTAGATGGATATCGAGCCATAGGGTGCAAATGGGTATACAAAAGAATGAAAGGAGCGAATGTTGAAATTAAGGCTTTCAAAGCAAGGCTGGTGGCGAAAGGTCATAGTCAGAAAGAAGGTGTAGACTATGACGAGACCTCTCACCGGTAGCCATGCTTAAGTCCATTTGTATACTCCTAGCCATAGCAGCACATAAGGACCTAGAAATCTGGTAGATGGATGTCGAAACCGCGTTTCTGAACGGGTACCTTGAAAAATGTAGGGACATCTATATGCAATAGCCAGAAGGTCATGTGTAGAAGGGCGAAGAACATTTGGTCTGGAAGCTAAGGAAGTCGCTGTATCGACTTAAACAAGCTTCACGGTCATGGAATCTGCATTTTGATGAAGTGATTAAATCCTATGGATTTTCACAATGTTTAAACGAGACTTGCGTGTACCGTCTATATGTCAGCGGAAGCGTGGTGTTCCTTGCACTTTATGTAGATGATATTGTCCTATTTGGCGACAATGTGGAAGTATTGTCGGGCATAAAGGGGTGGTTATCCGAACAGTTTCATATGAAGGCCCTTGGGGAGGCAGGATGCATCCTAGGGGTAAAAGTATTGCGGGAGGGCTTAAGAGGATGCTGACCTTGTCTCAAGGATCATATGTGGATACTGTGATTGCCCGTTTCAGCATGCAAACTGCCAAGAAAGGTCTATTACCCTTCATACATGGCAAACATCTTTCCAAGGATAAGTGTCCGGTGACACAAAAGGAGAATGATGAGATGAGGAATGTGCCGTATGTATTGGCCATAGGGAGCCTCATGTATGCAATGCTATGTATGAGGCCAGATATCTGCTTTGTTGTAGGCATGGTAGCGAGATGCTAATCTATCCCTGGACAGGCGCATTAGACCGCGGTAAAGTACATACTCAAATACTTGAAAAGGACTAGAGACTATTGTCTCGTCTATTAGTGTGAGGAATTGTGCCCTGTGGGTTATACTGATTCGGATTTCCAGGCAGACCGAGACAAAAAGAAGTCCACCTTTGGCTATGTGTTTACATTGGGAGGTGGGGCCATATCATGGAGGAGTGCAAAGCAGAAGTGCATTGCTGACTCCACCATGGAAGCAGAATATGTGGCAGCTTCTGAAGCTTCGAAAGAAGCAGTGTGGTTTCAAAACTTCCTTCTGGAGTTGGACAAGATTCCTAAGCTGCCCAAGACCATCATGGTATATTTTGATAATTCGGATGTTGTGGCTAATTCAAAGGAACCACGAACTCACAGAGCGACAAAACACATTGAAAGGAATTACTATATTCTACGAGAAATCGTAGCAAGGGGTGATGTGCTAGTAGAGAAGATTGATACAAAAGATAATCTAGCGGATCCATTCACAAATGCTCTGCCTCAGAAGGCCTACGAGATGCATGTACGTAACCTTGGGCTGAGGGCAAAGCTAACAACTTAGAATGATTGATGTAATAGCTAGATTAGTTCAGACACGTTATACTCTGGAAAGCACCTGTATAATGCTTTGAGTATAAGTGGAGATTGATGGATTTATATACTGAAAGCATTATAATTGGTTTATTATGTACAAGGTCGATTGGTTAATATACTGGGAATCATAAATGTTGTATGTTCATCTCCTATTTGAATTAACAAACATGTGTTGCAAATGCAATTATCCTCTTATCTCGTCGATAGGGAGATCATACGGTGTGTAGTAGATCGCGGAAGATCGTATGGATTGTTTGACCTAGCGAGATATAAATGGTTATCACAGTTGAGATAGTTCCAGGATAAACTATCGGTGTAGGCTGCAGCATATGCAGTAATAAGCATCTTATCTTGGATGGCTTAGTATGCTGGTGTGGGGCACACATTGATAAGGACCTAAGTCGAGATCGATTTTTATATATGACATTAAAAGAATCGTGATCTCTATGGCTTGATGAGATCCTAAGCCTATATGAAGGTACAGAAGTATATGCAGATTGTGTATTACTTTGAGTTGCAGTGAAAGGCTCTAGTTGAGCTTGTATATCTGTATCTTGGGTAATAGCAGTTTGTGTATGACTTTCTGGTACTGGAACTAGGTCACCACATCCAGTATAGGATGGTGACATTCCCTGAGCAGCTCAAAAGGTTCGTTATGCTAAAGTCCTGCAGGCTGATTAAGTTTATGCATAAGTGAAAATGCTTGAGTGGATTGACTAAGGAATGTAAGATGTTAATTAATTAAATAGCTGGTCAGAGCTTAAATTAATTAACGAATGTCTGTAACCTTAAATGTGGGGATAAACTGAGCCCATGCAACCCGTACCTCAAAACGTGGTAGCAAATAGGTAGGACAATATTGATTCTCTGGTGGAATGAATCAATATTAATTAATTAATTATATTCTGGGTTGAATATGGGAATTAATTAATTGATAGGCCTTATTTGCTATTTGCATTCTAGTCCCTGGTCTGACCCATGAAACTCAGGCCCAATAGAAGTCAAGTATTTTCCTATAAATAGGCCTCTGTTCCTCAGATCTCAACACACCACAAGATCATAAGTTGCACACAACAAACCAGGATTTGGGAGCTGTGGTGATCGACTAGATCTGAGAAATGAGGAGGAAATTCTGCTTCTCAACCCGGCAAGGAATCTGAAAGGAATCTTCACGAGATATTTAGATTGAGTTGGGATACAGATCAGAAGATCAAATCTAGAGGATTATCTTCTTTCTTCTCTCTCCTTCTTGTTTTCGAAAATTACTTATTAATTTTCACATATTTATTTCCTCAATCTGTTTGGAATTAAATCTTTGTGCGTGGGAAAAGATCAAGAGGAATCTCCGCGCACTCGTTCTTCAGGGTTTCGCAATCCTGGTATTCCGCATAAACCCCCTTATGCATATTCAATAGGAGCATGCTAGGATTAATCATAGGCATAGCAATTTATTTTTGATATTCCAATTAACGATCCTTGGCAAACGGACTTCGTGATTCAGTTCTCGAATCCCTTCAGTAATAACTCTAAGTCTTAGACTTTGGTACACAGTTTTGACACATCAAAACATCAATTTTAAAGGTGGGATTTCTACATCAACACCTAACAATTTCCCTTTTTTTGATGTTGTCAAAACCACACCTCTAAGTCTATCTAAGTCGGCAAGAAAATGTTGTTGATCTGAGTTTACAGTTTTTTTCAAGCTAACACTACTCAAAACTGTGCTTCTTCTATACTCGACCTACTCTAATTGATCTTTCCCTCAATGGGAGAGAACATTCTCGATTAAAATAAATCAAATTAGAGCGATAAGAAAACAAGGTGCTGATCACACTGGATCATGTGAATTCAGCCAGTCAAGAATCAAGGTAAGAGACAATGAGTAGTTGTCTTCAAACCAACGGTTTTTCACTTTTCACTATATATAAATTCGATAACAAGTAGATGAAAATTTTTAAAACTGCGGTAAAAAAAGAAGACATACACACAAAAAAAATCAGATTACAAGAACTACTCATTTTGCTTGTCATGATCCTTGTCCTTTGGCATTGAGGAAGCTGCGGCAGAAGTGGAAGATCCAACTTGTACATAACGCTTTGAAGCCATTTCCATGAATATTTTCATCTCTTGCTCTATAGAAGCCTTCAGTGCTTCTAGTTGCATTTTTATCTCTTCGTCACACAGTTTTTGCTCTACTTCTCACCTTTTTGCCTCCTCTTCTCGTTTCTCAATCTGTAAGAACTACTACTTTTTGCTTGTCCCAATCCTTGTCCTTTGGCATTGAGGAAGTTGCGGCAGAAGTGGATGATCCAGCTTGTATATAACGATTTGAAGCCATTTCCATGAAGAATTTCATCTCTTGCTCTCTAGAAGCCTTCAGTGCTTCTAGTTGCATTTTTATCTCTTCATCACGCAGTTTTTGCTCTACTTCTCACCTTATTGCCTACTCTTCTCGTTTCTCAATCAGTTTCAACTGCAACTTCATGATTTCATCTCTTCTCTCCTCCCCCTTTTTGACAAAATAAAAAATAGTAAACTAACGTTTATCCATTTCCTGTTGTAGAACTTCAAGGGGTAGATGAGGTACAACCACAAAGATGGGATCGGAGGACATTGTTCTCTCAAGTATAGCCAGTATTCTAGAGTCTCCACCAGTTTGACTCCAAGATGTAGCAATAGAGGGCTCTGGTTGAGGGTGAGCTTCGTTTTTTGCTTTCTCTTCCTCTTTTTGTTTGGCTACTTCTGCTAGTGCAATTTTTTCCCGTTCAGCAGCGTGTTCTTGTTCTTTTCTAGTTGCCTCAGCAGCCGCTGCTTCTTCCTCTTTCCTTTTAAGTTCAGCTGCTTCTTCTTCTTTTTTTCTCTACAGTTCAGCAGCAGGTTCTTCTTGCCTGATCCTTTCTTCCTCTTCTTTTCTAATTTTCTGAGCTTTCGTGACTGCAAATGCATCGACAGATTTGATGCGGAATAATTGCTGAAAATGCTTTTGAAGAAATAACTTCGCTTCTCGTTCACGTATAAGCTCAACAGCTTTCTCGGCAATTTCTGCAAGAGTTATTGCTTGAGAAAGTCTGATTGCATGAGCTAAGTTCTCTTCATCTTTTTTTCTGAGTCTTTCTTCTTCTTCTCTTCGTAGCCTTTCATCCTTCTCTTTTCTTAATCGCTCAAGCTCCTTCGCTTTTTCTTCTTCAAGCTCTAGAAGATCCATTTAGATCTCATCTGTCTTTGTATTGAGCCAAATTTGAAGATTTTGTACCTTCACAAGGGTAGCATGATTCTTATGAATTCTGTGTAGAATGGACTCGAGATATGTTTCATTTGCTGCTTGCGTATCTTGTTCGAAAAGACGCAATCTGGTAGTAATAATTTCTTGCAATGTCCGTTGCTTGACAGTTTTCTTAACTGGCGCAACAACAGTTTCCTGTAGTTGTTCTTTTTGCACTGCGATGGATTTCTTAGGAGGTGGATCTTGATTAATAACTTCTGTCATCAATAGATCCTGGGTTACTGTTTCCTGAATCGGCAGTTCTGAAACTGTTCCCCCTGTCTCTAAGACCGTCTGGTTATTTTGCATTATTGTTTCAGGTGTGGTCTGGTGAGCTTTGATAGGTGAGCTTCCAGAAGATGTTGAACGAGTAAAATGTTGCCTTGGAGGAGAGTTTTTCTTTGGAGGAGCTAGACTTTGTAGGTCTACAATAGTCATTGTACCATCCTCTGGATTTTCTTCAGGAGGTTCAGTCAACTCCCCATTCTACTCTTTTTTCATTCTTCTTCCAGGATGCTCGTAAGTACCAACCTCCTTCTTTTTCTTCTCTTTGTTGAAACTACTTCTTCCTGTACATGTTCTCTTCTAGTAAGCTGTGAGTTGGACTCATCAACCACGTCTTCTTGTTGTTGTCCATTGCTATCATCATCATCTCTACCATTGTCATCAACAACCCTTTCTTCTGCTTTGTCGTAGATCTTATCATTTTGTGGCAGAAAGTCAATTGGGCTAGGTATTCCCCTTCTTCCCTATGACCTATCAGTTTCTCTATTAGGTAACTGATTTTTAGTCCGAAACCAACACCAGACTTGAATTTGTTGGTGTCCTGGATGGTCTAATTCTTCCTAGCATGCTCAAGAATACGACCAAAAATAAATTTTGCCCAGTTTTCTCCTGGACCATCATCCAACACCATCATAACAATGTACTTCGGTCGGCTTAGTTTCGAGAAGGATCTTACACCGCAATAGATCATCCTACGTGCTATGTCACTTAGAGTTTTGTAGAAAGGCTTAAATTCTGAAACTTTGGTTGGTAGATGAAACTTGTCTTTATGCTCTGGCTTCTTCTAAATCTTCCAGTGCCTCCGTCGTGCCTCATCGTCACCCTTTAGGTAACTGGCGATGTGTTCACCAGTATTGGGTAGATGGAAGAAATTTGCAATAACATCAGCTTTAATAACCATTGGAACTTTGTGGATTTTTTTCTAAAGGATTTTCCGCCTTTGTTGACAATTGCATTTTCATAAAATTTAGCAACGCGATGAGGTTTGAATTTGTGAGGATGTAACCCCAGAAACTGTACCAGTTTTTCTTTGCGTAGCTTCTCATAAAATTCCTCATCTGAACATAGATAATCGATGACCTTTAGATACAAAATCTTCTCCTTAAAAACTTGATTTACTCAGATATCCTTGTTGGAGAGATCGGCGGCATCGACTGCATCGTTTGATCGTCGCTTTAATTCCTTTTGAGAGATATCCTTGACTGTAGCATTCTTCTTTGGATTTCCTGATGCAATTGAACCTTCGCCAGATGGAATATTCCTCTTGCCCATGATATCTCGAACAATGTGAAGTTGTAAGGAGTTTCAAGATTAGGGAGCTCTCTGAATTTGAGAGTGAGGGTTACAGAAATCAATGGAGAATGATGAATGATCACTAAGGGTTTGGTTTTGACCCTGTGAGATCCACGACTGAGATGATCTATCACTTTATGTGATAATCGGTTGTGATGAAAGCTGACGTAGGGGCGTCTGTTACTATTCTATCACGGCGTGCGGGAAGCGCATAAGTTTGGCGATGTGTCTCTGTCTAATACACCATGACACAATTCTTCATGAGTGTTGCTTTCAGGCGACTATTTCTTAAAATTTCAAATCCCGCTCTTGAGACATGGGATAGTTTTCCTTCTGATCTTGTCGTGGCAGACTGTTGGAACAGTTTCCAACTGTTGTAAGAAGGAAAAAAACCGGAGGGTTATGAAAGACTTTTAGGACAGTTTTGTTATAGCTACGTTTTGCACATCCTTATACAGGATCCTGAGGGGTCGTATTTGCTGAATCACGACCTTTTACTGATCTCTGTACTCATCAATCTTCAATCTGCTCGTCCACGTGTCCATGAGCAATTGAATCATGCACTTGTCAGGCATTCAATACTATCGTCTCAACTCATGAACCTATTTGCGGATCATCGTGTCAACATTTATGAGTTGTCGCATGCTCTAGATCATGTCAAAAATGTTGTCTATAAATTGCTTCTCCTTGCGAACAAGGAAATGCACAATACTCATTTTCTCATAATATCCCAGAAGTAGCTTCTCTCTGATAAGAATGGCTAACCTTGCTGAAATCGAGATAATGCGAGGTAAGATCCTAAACCCAACTGGGTTGGTAGTAGAACATTGGGAAAATCCTTTTCTTCATAACTCTGTTATGAGCGATCTGAGGGGAAATCAACTGGGGTCCTTTTTAGTCCGAAAGCCGGTCAAATTTCATGAGGACATGCTAAAAGTCATTGCGAACGAATGTTATGTGGCGGAAGGTTATGAGATTCACGCCAATCTCCTTGATCAGGAGATATGTTGGTCGCCGGAGTCCTTTTCCCTCAATTTAAAACTGCCTTATGGTAGAACTCCCGTGATGGACTATCTGAAAAATGAGATAGCACCAGAGTGGTATGCATGGGAAACTTGGAGAGATGGCACCACGGTCTTCCATCCAACAGTTTGTTTGAGGAACTTGTCGCCTCGATATCACGTGATTTTTGATATTATCAATCAAATAATCGTAGGGAACTCTTCACAGGTTATGGACTTCTCACTTCCGGTATGGAGAGCGATGATGGCCTTAAGTCCGACGTCCACTCTTTGGAACTTGATTTGGTAATTCACCAAGTAATAAGATACAATCCTCACGATCTATAGCCAAACACTGTAGAAACCACCGTCCACAGCAGAATAAAACACACGCCCAGGCAGTTGTTCTTCACTCCTTCTTCAGTTCCTCGAAGCTAGGTACCTCCTCGATGTCTCCTCAGAACTTGAAATCGTCGGAAATGGGTTGAGGAAAAACCTCCCTTCTCCTTCTCCGGTGGGTGGATGGTTCAGTTATTCCCAGAACGTAAGCTGGTTGGCAGTTGCCTATGATAACCTTCTTTCCCTCATAAAGGAAGGTTGTTGTGTTCTCACTTAGAAAGTGGGAACACCAAGAATGTAGACTAAGTCAGGAGACTTAATCCTCGTGCACACTAGGTCACACGGTGAATCTCAGAGGATTACTTAAGCAATTAATGCCTCGTGTTCAATAAATGAACCATGGAAGTAATGTCATTCGATTGAGATTTTAGTTCGGCAGAGTAAAGACATGCTTTTAACGTGTTCTAAGTTGTGTTGTTTGTCTCTGAATCTCCAGCTATTTATAGTTGGAATTTTGAATATAGTCGGGAGAGAAATTTTGAAAGATGTCTAATCAGAGTCCATCATTCTCTGAAAAGTAGACCTGCATCTCTGCCTTTTCGGAACTATTGTCATCCTTTTTGCAGGGCAGTTTGTACTTGGTGTGTCAGACGCCAAACAATGTTGTACGCCAGTCGCAACTGAGTGTTGTACCCTTTGACTTCTTTAGTGCTCTTTTATGACTAATCGACATCTTTTCTTTTCATTTATTCCTTTGACGTGAAGCTGTCCTGATCAGAAACTGTGAGCGCCTCTCAACAGTTTCTTATATGAAAATTGTATCCACAATTTTTATTGATATAACAATACTTGCTAGTTGGAATACTTTCAGTTTTCCGCATTCATTACTCTACTCGGTTTTTCTCGTCAGGATGGCTTCTACTTCAAAACCTGTTTCTTAGTTTTTGACAGTTTTCTTCTCCTATACTATTACAACTCGATCATCCTTTACAAGTAATACATGAGGTAATAACTCTAAGGCCTAGACTTTGGTAAACAGTTTTGACACATCAAAACATCAATTTTAAAGGTTTGATTTCTATATCAACACCTAACAAGCTCCCACTTCTCAAATGAATTAAATGTTTATCTTTAAGAAATCCCATCTATTTGAACTTATTAATAATAAATTAAGTAAGCTGCACATGTAGACGTTTACCTAATAAATTACCCAATTGCAATAAGGGATAGCTTTGTGGAGGTCTTATTTTAAAATTAAGCAGCTTAGTATTTTTAATTCATAAGGTTCATTTGCACAGATTATTTTATGTAGCCATAAATTACAACATTACTAAAATTTTATCATGCAAAGCATGAACCCCTAATTTATAGCTATAATTTAATATCATAAAATAGATCAAATAAAAACCTGCAAATTAAAGCATTAAATGTGCTCCTATTATATACAACATGCTTGGCTGTTGCACAATTAATTAAACATGTATATCGTGTAAGAACAAATAATAAAGAAAATAAAAAATATCATCGTGGCCTCATGATACAAATTTAAAAATAAATCCTATCTATTACACTTTGGATTTATGTTACAAATCTTCAACTGGGCTCCCACTGCTTGGACTGAGATCTGATTTATTTACTGAAAATTTTCCGTCCAAGATTCGATCCGTCAGAAAATAGGACAACTGGGCCTGTTAAAACATTGCAGGCCAGAGCACACATTGCAAGCCCGAAAACTCACGAGAAAAAGGCTCGACGATCCACCACCGGCAAACCACCACCACCGGAGAGATCCTGGAGATGCAAAGCATCCGCGCGCACGAGCGCGCAGGTTGCAGTCTACGCTCCTTTCTCCACCGACCGTCGTCCATGTCGCTACCGCCACTTCGGCCTGCTCTGGTCATTGCCCAACACCGACCACCAACTGCTTTTCTGTCCTTAGCTTCGGCCCGCCGGAGAACCGCACATGGGATGTGCACCGGTGTGCATGCAGGACTTGGGCGTACACCCTAGGGTTTGCACCACATGCAGCCGCACCGCCAACACCACGACCGCCACCCATCGCCGTCCATCACTAACCCTAAATCCACTCCATAGCACAGTCACCGCTGACACTATCCGAGGAGGGAGAGCACACCACCGGCGCACGTGCGGAGCCGTGCATGGTACCGTACGTGTATGCAAAACCAAGGGTTCTGCATGCCGTGCATGCCCCTTTCGCCCTAACTGCCGCTGCTGATCATTCCAACATCCCCCACGTTGCCCCGCATCATCGTCCCGGTGGCTTGCACCATGCCTGGTCGTCCGTGGGCCACACGGCTTCTGCCATGGTGTGCACGCGGCCTTGCGACAAAACCTAGGGTTTTTCCGTAGCTGTAGTGCCTCTTGCCGCCGAGCCGTGCCTGCCCTGCGGTTTCACGATCATCGTGCACGACCGCTTGTTGTGCTGGCGACATCATGCAGTTCCTCGTTCTTCGTGTTCTTCATCTTTGTTTTACAGATTTAATTTGAAATTCAATAATTTATAAGGGAAAAACATCCTGCTAAAATTTTTGAAATTTAAATCTAACCACACATTTATCTCGTAGGTGAAAAATTAATCTATATAAAAAGGCGGATTAACCCTAGAACCATGAGGAACAAAATCCATACAATCCAAAACCATTCATTCATAGAATTTCAATAATAATAATCATACATAATCTTAGGCAATATTATTTCTTCCGATAGAGCCTAATAATGAACCTGACTCTTATACCAATTGAATGGATTTTGAATATCGTGAATTGAATCACGTAAATCCATATAAGCACAAGATCGATAATTGGATATCAAAAATAATTTTTTTGCCTATGATTAATCCTAACATTCTCCTATTGAATATGCATAAGAAGGTTTATGCGAAATACCTAGATTGTAAAAATTGAAGAACACGATGCGCAGAGGTGAGATACTTCATCCTCTTTCTCGCGCAACAAGATTTATTCCTATCAGATAAAGGAATTAAATTTGTTAAATTAAATAAATAATTTCAAAAACTTGAGGAGAGAGAAATAGAAATCCTCCAGATCTGATCATCTAATCTGTATCTCAGCTCCAATAAAAAATCTTGTGAAGATTCCCTTCGAATTTATTGTCGATCGAGAAGCAAAATTTCCTCCTCATTTCTCAAATCTAGTCGATCACACTGCTCCCATATCTTGGTCCGCTGTGTTGCAACTTATGATCTTGTGGTGTATTGTGATCTGAGAACCTGATGCCTATTTATAGGAAATTCTGTTTTCTAGATGGGCTAGACTAGGGACCAGAATGCAAATACAAAATAAGGCATATTAAATTAATTAATACCCAAATTCAACTCAGAATATAATTAATTAATTAATATTGATTCATGCCACCAGCGAATCAATATTGTCATACCTATTTGCTACCACTTGGTGAGGACTGGGTTGCATAGGCTGGTAAATCCCCACATTTAAGGTTACAGACAATCATTAATTAATTTAGGCTCTGACAAGAAATTTAATTAATTAACATCTTTTATTACTGAGTCAATCCACTCAACCTTTTTCACTTATGCTTGAACTTAATCAGCCTGCAAGCCTTTAGTATAACAAACCTTATGAGCTGCTCAGGAAATCTCACCATCCCATACTTGATGTGGTTACCAAGTTATAGTACCAGATAGTCATGCACAAACCGCTAAAACCAAAGATACAGATATACAAGCTCAACTAGAGCCTTTAATTGCCTATCAAAGTAACACACAATCTATGTATATTTATGTACCTTCATTTAGGTTTAAGATCTCATCAAGCCACCAAGATCTGGATTTCTTTAATGTTAGATAAATGAATCGATCTTAACTTAGGTCCTATCAATGCGCACCCCGCACCAACATACCAAGCAACCAAGATAAGCTGCTTATTACCGCGTATGTTGCAGCCTATACCGACAGTCTATCCCGAGACTATCTCAATTTTGATAACCATTTATATCTCGTTAGGTCAGACGATCCATATAATCTTTCATGATGTACCACACACAGTATGCTCTCCCTATCCACGAGATAAGAGGATAAGAGTGTTCGCGACACATGTTTGTTAATTCATATAGGAGATGATCATACAACATTCATGATTTCCAGTATATTAACCAATAAACTTTGTACATAAAATACCAATCATAATGCTTTCAGTATATAATTCCATCAATAAGAGGATTCCATTGTTCTTGTAAGTTTGTTTGTTTACAAATAAGAGATAAGTCAATTGTATACACACTGCAATAAATACTTTTAGTATACAAAACCCAACATAATCCAAGGCACTTGATTCAAGAAGCAAGACTTTTACTAAAAAGAGAAGTTTCATTCAGCAATAAATTATACTCCCTCCATCCCGGCTGAATTGTCCCGGTAACTTTGGGCACAATAACCAAGGAGTGTGAGTGTAAAGTAAGTTGAGTGGAATTAATATTTTATTGTTGAGTGTGAAAAAGTTGCCTTTTTAAGTAATGAGACAATTGAGGTGGGACGGACGAAAAAGGAAAGTGGGACAATTGAGGTGGGACGGAGGGAGTACTCAAGAGAACTAAAAAGTAATTTAAACAGAGAAATCCAAGGACCGGGATAAAAAATTGGGGAATCATCACGGGCAGTCAAGATGATGTGGAGTATAAAAGAGAAGACGATAAAGAAGTATATAGAGTCAATCCGATTACTCTTACAAATTTTGAGGATGAAATTTTTGTAAGGAGGGGTGAATGTAATATCCATAAGTTTAATTAAGCTAATTAAAGCTTAATTTGGGTTTAATTAAAAATTTATTTAGTAATTTATTTTAAATTGCTCTTTGCTCAAAAATTAACTCTGGTCGTGACATGGATATCAATTTTAGGAGAACTAAATCCCTATGGGTATGTTTTCAAGAACCCTTGATGGCCACACAAATGAGTTTTACAAAAGAAATCTAAAAGCAATAAATAAAGGTTTCTAGCATATTTCTAAAATATTTAAAATCGAAACCTAAAACTAAATGCTCTGTTTCTTTCACCAACCTTGGATTTACTAGATATTGATTTATATGAATTTTAGAAACAATCGGATTGAGATTCTGATGCCTGTAGAATATTTTATGATTTTTCAAACTATTAAGTTTGAATTGAGAAAACACTAATTCCAGAAATTATGGAATTAAACCCACGAGTAGAATTCATGATTTTGAATATTTCCATAGATTTCCATTTTTCATTTTGGGTAATGGATGTCAAATTAGGAATTAGTGAAGGTTGATTAGCGGAGTTATTACATGAAACAACAAATCTAGAGTGGCAGCGAATAGAAGGGTGACACTTGTACCCTATCCAATTGAAACACTATATTTTAATTCATTAATGTCTAAATGGTGTGTGGAACACCACAAAAATAAAGAAAAAAGAATCGTGAAGCAGGAAACTCTTATTTTCTCATCTCTCTCTCACTCGCAGCAGCCCAAGACCCGTCAGATTTCTCTTCATTTTTCGACAAAACCACCGGGAATCCATCTTAGATCATAAAATATTGATTAAATAACATTGAAAGATCTTTCCATCAAGTAGTCATACGCCCAATTTTCTTGAAAAATGAGTGAGTTACAGGTCGGCAAAGTTTACCAATTAGTAAGCCGATGAATTTTGATTTTATTTCTGTAATTTTGCTGAACAGTAACAGAATCTTGTTCTAACTTGATATTTATGTCCCTATGTTATTTTGAATATTTTAGAACCTCTCGATCATTGAGCCACTTCTGTTTCATCGAATTTTCATGGGAAAACTTTGTTATGAAGTAAGGGTTTTCTCCCTTAATTTATTGTGGTCAAATTTGTGTTCTAGTTTGATTAAAGCGTGTTTTTAGCATCTAGGATTGTTCCTTATCATGTTTAGATGTTATCTGGAGGTTGGGGTAGTTCGTGGTGGCTTGGAAATGACCGAGAAAGACTTTGCATCACGCTTGCGACAATGGCGGCAGGAAGCACTCGGTGTCGATCGACACAAAGCTGTGACGGGTGACATAAGATCTATGTTGGTCGACTCAGAGTTGCGTCTGTCCAAGCAGACTGTCCATCTTCTTTTCATGTCGATTTTTCAATCTATTTTTGATCTGATACTACATATCTTTGATGTTTAAGCTCAAGTATCAATATTAAGGCATATTATAAACATGTTAATGAACTTGCTTATGTAATCAAACATCATTAACTACTCGAGTCAACATGATCAATTTAAATAATAAGTTGATCGTTTAATATCTAAATGAATTCCAAACTTGATGATTCTTTAACCATGGATTGGTTAAACTGTATAAAATGATTAAATGAGTCACATGCACATTTTGATGTACAAATGTCGCATGTTGGGTAGTTGGTTCATGTCAGTCAGTCAGTCAGTTAGACTGATTAGTTAGTCATAAAACCTGAGATTCACATTTAGCATCTTCTATAACACTAAAATAAACTTTAGATGATGCCCCCTATTTTTTATAATCTCATGTGTTGCTGATTGGAGGAAACATAGGGTAGAAGACCAACCTTTCAAACACGAACTTGCTTACTTATGTTTAAACATCTGTAAGTTATCGAGGTGGGGACTATTTTCTATAAAACTCAAAATGCCTTTTAAGTTGTGAGCTCTATTTTCTGAAAAACATGAAAATATTTTAGTTTGAAAGTAATTGTCTATGCCAAAAATGTTTTGTGGTTATTAATAGTGCCTCTGATATTCGAACGCGCAATTTCCCACTTTATATTCAAACGTGCACGTTCCTACTTGATATCCGAACATGCACGTTCCTACTTGATATTTGAACACGCACTTTCCTACTTGATATTCGAACGCGCATGTTCCTACTTGATATTCGGACGTTATCATCTATTTTTGATACATGGTCGTAATTGTCATTGCATCACATTTGATCTTGAATCTCAATGCATAGTGATAGAAATAGTTTTGGATAAACATGACTAATATTTTCTTAAAACCCAATGTGTTATCCGTGTGTGTTGCATAACATTCATAATTATAAATGTATTATTTTCTGGGCATGTTTCCACTAGGTAAGTTGTACTTAGCCCCATTGAATTATTTCCAAAATGCTCAGATTAATAGTAAGGATGAGGAAGCAGCGGTGTAGAGAGCAAGACTGAAAGGATGAGAGCAATGATCCTGATATATGCATCTCTACATTCATATCTCACTAGGTAACTTTCCACTGCAATGAAAGTCTGAAACCTTTTTCCTTCATTTGAATGAAATAATCATTTGAAAAAATGTACTCTATTCTATCATTTTTATGTTATTGATACTATTGTACGAGGTTGTTTCCTCATTACAACTCTTATTATATGAAATATTTTGTGTGATTTGGGTGTATGGTTGTCCAATCAATTATACATCTCATCTTTTAATTCAAGTCTTCCGCTGTTAAATCACCAAAACCACTGTAGCACGCCACTAAGTTTGGGAAGGCGAGTTAGGGGCATTACTGAACTATAACAAATAATTAATATACAAAATTTTCAAAAAAAAAAATCCATAACTTTCATCAACTCCAAACCACAAATTGATTCACCAAAATCAGAGAAGATGTACGAAGATGAATTAACAAACACGAACAGATATAAGATCGCAAATTGAATGAGATTTTGAAATTTACCTTTTGATAAGTTCATATTTTGTCTCGTTTATAATCTAATGCTTTTGCATTAGATTAGGTTTAATATTTGAGCATGAAATGTATTTCAGAGGTTATTATGCTTGTAGTGCTCGGTTTAGCATGTAAAAAGCTAAAAAGGTGGTAAGTTGATCAAAATATGAAAAAATCTGCGGAAGGCTCTCTTTTCGACCGACGTGCGGGATTTCGATCGACATGCGAATTCGCGATGGAGGTTGAAGTGAGAGTCTCATGTCGATCGACATGCCCCATTTTGATCGACATGCGGAGCTATTCTGAAAGGAAACACAATTTCATTAGTCATGTGCGGGATTGGGAAAGAATTTACCAAGTATAGCTTTTCCCCACAGTTCAAGAACTCGAGATTTAATCCTACCATTATATATACTGTTAGGAATATTGTTAGAAACATTATAACCCTTTGATCTCTATTGTATGTATCTTAGTTTTGGTGCATCATAGCTTAGTCAATCTAGTTTCTAGCAACTTAGTATCTAGTCAAAATTGTAAAAGTCCTGTATAAGATACTTATACTCGAGTTGTAATAGAACTAGAAAACAAGAATTGAAGAATGCTGAAGGATTCAACATATTTGAAGATTGCTAGAGACGCTAGTAAAAGCTAGAAAACAACAGAAGAATGTTGGATGCACTGAAAGGAATGCTGAAGGAATAAAGCAAACATGTTGCTTAATCTCAGCAAGACTACTGAGATATTAGCATACTATCAAATGCAAGCAAACACAACCCAACAATCAGAATAATACGAAGTCGTAAAATAGAAGGATCCAAACCAAAAGGAAACCTAACAAATCATAGAAAAGGAAAATCAACAGACACAAGGAAGGTTTCCAGATTCAAACAGAAAGATCCGTTCTAACAAAGACGGTTGCGAATAGGAGCTACTCCAATCAGAGACGAAGGAGACTTGAAGAGTCAGTGTGCATCGCTGGAAAAGATAAACAGAGATTGGCAAGCAGACACTCTGAATCTAACGGATAAGATTCAAACAGCGGTTTGAATCTTCACCTATAAATAGTTGTAATCAAAGAAAGATTCAAAAATTCGCAAAATATGCTACTCAACAAAGAAAACAGAAGAGATCTTAAAACTCTCAACACACGCGAACTCACATTTAAGCTTGTGCCTGATTGAAGCTTTTCATAGGCTTTCATACTCGAAGCTCGAGACATTTAAAGTTAATTATATGGTTAATTTTGAGATTCATTCTATCCTAGAAAGAATCTAGCAGTCACCTTGCTCTGCAAGCGTGATTATCACGGGCAACTGCCAAACAAGGAAAGGTTCCGGGAAGAATTATAAAACTACCAAGGTCAACATCCGAGGAGAAGGGAGGTTTGTCCTCACTCTAAGGAGTGTCAAAGTGTAGATTAAAGCCTGAGTTGCTTGAAGGTGCGCGCTGACCAGATAGAGGAGTTGTTCAACTTTAGAGATCAAGTCTGACCTTGTAATCAATCTATAGTGAATTTTCAGTTAGGAAGACTGAAGAGTGGACGTAGAATAGTTTTTCAAACCACTATAAACCTTGTGTTCATCTACTGCTTTTATTTTGTTACGTATTGTTCAATTTGAAACCCAACACATCAAGTGTGGAGGTATAATCTGCAATAAACCTAACAAATACTTGAGCTTAAACACATTTCGTAAACACTTGTTAAGTCGGGGCCCTAGAAAGATAAGTGAAATACTTTATTAAAATTTCCGCTTCAAATATTGATACTCTGATCAGGGACCAACAAGTGGCATCAGAGCGGTTGGTCTTTACAGACTAGCAGCTTCAGAGTCGCTTAGGATCAGATCAATTTTTTCCTTGCATATCATATTGTGTTTTTCTGTTAAGCTCAGGATAAAGAAAATGGCGAACAACGCAAAGTTGGGAAAGTTCACACCGAAAACCTATTCCACCTGGGAAATGAGATTGTTGATCATGCTGATGAACATACATCCGAAAAGGGAGCATAAGATCAACGAGGGACCAATCAAGATCTAAAAGGTGAAGACTTGACTCGACGAAGATGTTCGAGAACCAGATGTAATGGTGGACAAGCAGTACATGGAGTGGACTCAGGAAGATCGAGTTCTTGCACAACTTGATTATGTAGCCATGTATTTGATCTTAAATTCTCTGTTAGTTCCTCTGATGGCAGAAGCCTTGAAGTTCAAAGAATGCTAAAGAAAGGTGGGATTTTCTTGACACTCTGAGCAAAGAGACCGATCAAATGAAGAGAAACAATCTACAACAATACGTAGATATACACGAGTCGTTCTAGATGCTTCCTGGAGAAACAATCTAGGACATTGAAGTGAGATTCAATTCCATTGTAGCAGAACTGAATAAGTTGGGAAGAACATACGAACTTCCTGAAATGAACTCAAAGATTCTCTCCAAAATACCAAAGAAAGATTGGTTTGTTAAAGTGACAAGCTTGAAGGAGAAGGATCTATCAGTCATGAGCACGAAAGAAGTATTCTCCTAGCTTCAAGCACATGAATGGGATATTATGCAAATCAACAAGAGTGAAGCTGTACAAGCTGCAGTATCCATTGAAGATTATCCAAAAGATATAGCATTCTTCGTGAAAAGAGATATACAAAAGTGGAAAACAAAGAAGCCATTCCACTCAGAACGCCCAGCTCAATCAAGCCCAGCAAAGGAGATCACATCAACTAGTGGATCTCAAGTCAAAGAAAAGGAATGCTCAGTCAGCGAGCTGGAGGAGCAAATGAAAAGGTCATAGAAGTTGTTGTTGAAGGCTAAAGGCAAGAATGAAGAACCTTAACAAAGTCAGCCAGCAGATAGCCAGACAACAAAGAAGACGTCGAGAACATGTTATGAGTGCAACTCGCTAGATCATCTATCATTTGAGTGTCCTTGAATTGATCCAGATAAAAGGAAATAGTTGAGAAAGTTGTTTGAGAAGTGCGCGTCAAAGGTTGTTGCTAAAGTTCTACTGACCAGGAAAGAAATACCAGACATCCTAGATCACGACGACGAAGGTTACTCATTAGAAGATGAAAAGGATGTTCTCATGGTATTCATGGCCCGCATCTATGAGAATGTTGACGAAAATGAAGAACAGATAACAGAATCAGCTCTAGTTGCCACGAGAAACCAGGTAACAAATTCTATTATGTCTTTTGCATCTACATCAGATAACTTGCATGATACTACTGATTCATGTTTCTCTGAATCAGGAGATATAACTATAGAACTTCTTTTGAAAGAATTTTCAAAGTTTCATGCTTTAAAAGATGCCTTGATACAAGAAAACTCCTCGCTGAAATTTCAGCTTTCTACTTTGACCAATGGAATTGAAAAATCTAGGTCAGCAGACGAGGAACTTTCAAAACTCAAAACTGAATTCTCTTCACTCAGTAAAGATTATAAATGTTTAAAACAGGAGAATGAAGTTTTGAAAAGCAAAAACTCCGTGCAAAATTTATGTCAATGTAAATTTTCAAAAAGCACGAGAGATTTAAATGAGATTTTGAGTGTTCAAAGAAGCACAAATAATTATGCTGGAATTGGATTTGAGAAAAAAGAATCCAGCAATGTTGAATCTGCTCAATCAAAGAAAATCATCTTTGTCCCAGCAACCTGGAAGGTTCAGCAGACAGCTATGCAAGACAAAGGGGACCATGCTAAGTCAGCAACGATTGCTCAGCAAAAATTATGGCAGACTAATAATGTTGGGATTGTATACTGAAAGCATAAATGATTAAGTGTTTTGTATACTGGCCTTCATTTATGTGTTGCATCAACAATTCTTGCTATTTGATAAATGTGAGCATACGAGGAACTATAATATCCTTTTATCTCGTTGATAGGGATGACCATATGGTGTGTTGGAGATCACAGAGGATCATATGGTTCGTTTGACCTAGCGAGACATAAACAGTATCACAACTGAAATAGTCCCTAGATAGGCTGTTGGTTTAAGCTGCGGCACATCGGTTCATAAGTGGGCTTATCCTAGCTACTTGATGTGTCTGTACATGTTTATGTATTGATAGGATCAACAGTGGGATGTGCCATTCACATTGACATATGAATGAGCCAGATCCGGAACATACTTCATATGATCTTAAACCTTACTGAAGGATAAATGGCACACACGGATTGACCACACTTTGATTTGCTAGGATGGCGAGTCTTAAATTACTCTAATATCTGCATTTTGGGTGTTGGCAATTTGTGCGGGGTCTGCTTAGGCTGGATGTATAGGTTATCCGTTTCAGGATGGTGATATTCCCTGATGAGCTCACAAGTTCTTTATGCTAAGTCATGCAGGCTAAATGATTTGTTCAAGCATAAGAGAAAAGGAGTGAGTGGTATTAATCAGGAAATAAGATATTAATTAATTGTGGTTGATTGTCATAAGCTAAATTAATTAATGAATGTCTAAAACCTTAAATATGTGGATCATGTTAGATTAATGCAACCCGTTCCTAATAACGTGGTAATAAAGGGGCAAGTCAGCATTGTTACCGTGGTGAAGGTTAAAACAATGTTTTATTAATTAATTATGATCTGGGTTGAACAAGGAAGGATTAATTAATAAAGAAGGCCACTTTATTATTTGCATTTGATCCCTGGTCTGGCCCACACACTGCTCAAGCCCATTAGGGTTAGGGTTTCTTAAACCCTAACACTATATAAAGGATTTCTCTCTAGGTCAGAAGTAGCCACCACAGTATACAATTTAATATTCAAATCAGAATATTGAATTAAGAGAGAGAGAGATTGGCGGCGCTTCAGGGGGAGGATTTTTCTGATCGAATCCTCCGGCTTCCTGATTCAACTTGGTAGATAATCCTCACCAGATTTCCAAGGAGCAAGGGAACAGATCGGAACATCAAATCTGTAGGAACACGATCCATGCAACGTTCCATTCCGCTTCAGATTTAACTTCATCGTTCATCCTCCGATCTAGATCTGTAGATCAAACGATTGAAGATCAGGTATTCTCTTGAATCCACCCTATGCAATTAATTATTGTAGAAGCATGAATAGGGTGGCATGATTTATTTAATTGAATTTGTTCTTGATATCCTAAGAACGGTACTGCGAATTAAATAACAACTCATGTTGTTGACCGTAGACTCGAATCCTACAATTGGTATCAGAGCGAGGTTCCAGTTCTTAGGCTCTATCCTTGATAAATTTAATTAAATAAATTTGTATGTTCATGGATGGATTTAAATTGTTGTGTAGGTTTTGTTCTCGTGGCCTTCTCATTTTCGGATCTATTTTTCACCACGAGAAAATCCGTGGTTAGATTTGATAGGGAAAAATCATTGTAATAGATTTAGATCTACTTTGTATTATTTTATTTCAAATCTATAAAATTGGATCCAGAGAGAAGAACGAGAATTGAAGAACGAAGAAAACAACATGGTGGGGGTCGCGCGCGTTCAGCTGGGCCGCAGGCGGCGGCCAGCCATCAGGGCCATGCAGCAGGTGGAGGCGGGCAGCAGGAGGCAGCAGCGGCGACGTGGGTGGCGGCGGCGTGCGGCTACAACCCTAGGGTTATGCCGTGCGCGGCTGGGCCGCTTCTCTCGTTGCATGGCCGGTTGGCGACGATGACGACGGTGAGCTGGGATGGTGGCGCCCTCCCGGCGACGTGAACCAGCCGCAACCGGCGGCTGAAAGTCGACGGCGATGGGGGCTTTGAAGCAGCGGCCGAAACCCTAGTTTCAAACTAGGGTTTCGCTGCTAGGGTTTTGGTACGGGCCCGTTGACCCGATGGCAGTCCGTATTTCTGAAACCCTTATTTCAGCCCAAGTGTTGCAGATTCAGATTAAAGAGTGGGAGCCCAACTTGAAGATTTGTAATCAAATTAAATCTTGTAATAGTTAGATTTAATTTAATTTTCAGTTGTAATTGCATCTGAGGTGCACGAGAAATTTTATTTGTTTATTTAATTATTTCTCGTATGATATGATTTATTATGTGCGCACTAGTAAATAACAGAAAAGCATGCCTATTTGCTTTAATTATTTACTTTAATAAGCATGTTGCAATTATTTATATTTTTTAGCATGTCTTATGTGATTTATTTTATGTCGTAAATTATGTCTGTAAATTCCAGGATTCATATTAATTTATGATGGAATTTAAGTTGTGACATAATTTATGGCAACATAAAATAATGTGTGCGCATGAAACCTTTAGAATTAAAAAATACTAAGCTGGATCTTGGTTCTTTTCTAACCAAGATCATTAGACCTCCACAAATACGACTTCTCATTGGAAGTGAGGTATCTCGAAGCGTAAACGGTCTACTCGGGTAGCTTACGTTAGGGGTCCCTCACAAGTTCTAATGCGATGAGGTTTCCAAAATAAAACACTTATTTTAAGATGAGAAGTGGGAGCCTCTAAGCAAACGGTCTACTCAGGTAGCTTGCATTGAGACAACTTTCACTGGTCTCTAAGATTAATCTAAGTGGGATAACAAAGAATGTTAAGGGCATGCAGTATGGGTCTAGTACGTATACTAAATCCCTCTTTTACATTCGGAGTTAGGATTGTGTTATTTTGGCTTAGATGTTGCCTGGAGTATAACTCATTTGTGATGTCCCTGCTCCGGATAAGTGAACATGGTCTAAAGATCTCCAATATTAATTTCTTTTGTCATTAGATACCTGACATGTTAAGAAATTAAATGATCACTTGATTTGGTTGAGCGTTCATCGTAAAGGTTACTATGCATATTTGTTTCAATTGTTCTGTTGTATGTCCTTAATTTATTTATTTATTCATTTTCAGATATGTCTATCATTATTCGTATTTTGGCACAAAATCCCTTAAGGGGTTATAATTTCCTGGAATGGAAATGGCTCATGGAGCGATGCATGTTTGCTACGCAGACTGTTTTTATGTTACTTGTGCCTCGTCCAGCTGTACCTCTCATTGAGTCCTCAGATTTCTCTAGGAGCTCTCTTGAAAAATGGATGACGAACAACGATAAGTTACTATCAATGCTACGGTCATCCATGATTGAGGAGCTCCAGCTCAAGTATCAGTATTATACTGACGCTGTTGAGATTTGGAGAGACCTAATTATGACTTATGGTAAGCTTGGACAGACTGCCAGTGCCGAGTTCATAATGAGAATTGTGAACTGTAAGCTGGCACAGGGTGGTTATGTCAGGGAGCATGTGCTGCACATGGATCACCTCAGAAGATTCTATATCTTAAATGGTGGAAATATGAATGATCAGTTATTCACTGATAACATATACGACTCCCTTCCAGAATCATACTATGACTTCACTTCAATAGTCGAAGACAAGGTGTTTACTTTGGATCAGTTGATCAGTTTCTTGGAGGCTGCTCAACAGATCAATGATTCCTTGTCTGATGTTGTGCTTGACTATCACTTTCCACTTCCGAGTATAGAGGATGTAAGCATGAAGAATTTGACTAGTGATGGTTCTATAGAAAGATTTGGAGGCAAAGTTTACGAAAGAAATGTCTGTTCTGCATGCAAAAGGAAAGCTCACTGTAAAGTAAATTGTCCGGTGTTTGTCACCAAGGGACAAGGTACGTCATCTTCTGCACTAGTCATTAAAATATGTTTACCATCAGTTTCTATCCATTCGTGGATAGTGGACACTGGAGCTACTGATCATGTTTGTTACTTTATGCAGGGGTTCGAGCTGACTAGAGAGCTTGAAGATGGCGAGGTTACCATCTCTATGGGAAATGCTGCTAGAGTCTCTGCTGCAGTAATTGGAGATGTTACTTTATGTTTTGGGAATAATGTTTTAACACTAAGAGATGTTTTGTTTGTGCCGACTTTTCGGCAAAACTTGATTTCAGTTTCAAAACTCTTTGATGATGGATTTTCTGTTGTTTTTGGTAAAGATGTTTCTATCATTAGAAATAACATTGTTATCTGTCATGGGTCACTGAAAGATTCTCTTTATGTTATTACATGTTCAAACAAACCGACAATGAAAGAGGCATATAATTTGTCTAACCAACGGAAAAGAAAGTTTTCTTCAAGTGAGGATATAACATAACTTTGGCACTTGAGACTCAGTCATGTCAATCTTAAAAGAATCAAGAAACTCGTTGACTGTGGAATTATGGATCCAATCTAGGTAGTTCCACATAGAGTTTGTGAGTCTTGTATAGAGGGGAAGATGACGACCAGGCCTTTTAAGGCAAGTGAGTCTCGAGCAAATGACTTGTTGGACCTCATCCACTCTGATATGTGTGGACCTATGAAAACACAAGCCCGTGGTGGGCACAGATACTTTGTCACCTTTATAGATGACTACTCTAGATATGGACGCGTTTATCTGCTTCACTACAAGTCTGAATGCCTTGAGAAATTCAAGGAATTCAAGGCTGAGGTAGAGAAGAAGTTGAACAAGACCATAAAGACACTGCGATCTGATCGTGGTGGGGAGTACCTAAGCAATGAGTTTCTCCAGTATCTGGCAGATCAAGGGATTACTTCCCAGTGGACTGCACCTGACACCCCTCAGCAGAATGGTGTAGCAGAGAAAAGAAACAGAACACTGTTAGAAATGGTTAGATCAATGATGAGCTATGCCAGCTTACCAATTTCTTTTTGGGGATATGCACTAGAAAGAACAGCGTATTTACTTAATTTAGTTCCTTCCAAATCAGTTCCTAAAACTCCAGTTGAACTCTTGTATGGATATAAGCCCAATTTGTCCAAGCTAAGAGTGTGGGGTTGTCCAGCATACGTACTGAATAAGGAAGCTGATAAGTTGGAAGGCAGGTCTAAGTTAATGTTGTTTGTGGGCTATCGCAGGCAAACAAAGGGTGTTTTCTTTTATGACCCAGAAGATCAGAAAGTTGTTGTGAGTACCAACACAAGATTTCTAGAAGATGATTTTATAAGAAACCACAAAACCAAGAGCAAGATTGTACTTCAAGAAATTCAAGAGAACAATTCAAATCCATCAGGAGAACCCCGTGACAACCTGAGCATACCTGATTGGGTATGGAACCAGGTGCACGGCCGCCTGTGCAAGATGGTGAATCACAAGTAAATGCACCAAACTCAGACATATTTAAGAGGCCTCATCGTAGTGGGAGGTTGTCTCGGCAACCTGAATGGTATATGTTTGTGGGAGAGTCTTTCGACTTAATCCCAGAAAACGGACTGAATGATACCAACCCATGGACATAAGACGAAGCTATGAGTGACAAGGATGCTGATAAATGGCGAAAGGCCATGGATTCAGAAATAGAATCGATTACAGCTATGGATGTGTACTAGAAATCCTTACTGCCAGAAGGTTTTCGGGCCATAGGCAGTAAGTGGGTGTACAAGAGAAAGAAGGATTTGAGTGGTAACATAACGACATTTAAGGTCAGGCTGGTGGCGAAAGGTTATAGTCAAAAGGAAGGTATTGACTATGATGAATCCTTCTCACCATTTGCTATGTTAAAATCCATTCGGATACTTCTATCCTTAGCAGCATATATGGATCTTGAGATCTGGCAGATGGATGTCAAAAATTGCGTTCTTAAACGGGTACCTTGAGGAAGGTCGTGACATCTACATGCAACAACCAGAAGGGTATGTGCAGGATGATCAAGAGCATCATGTCTGGAAGCTTAAAGAAGTCCATATATGGACTTAATCAAGCTTCAAGGTTATGGTACAAGCGTTTCGATGATGTGATTAAATCATATGGATTTGCACAATGCAAAAACGAAAGTTGTGTGTACCGTTTATGTGTCAGTGGGAGTGTGGTCTTTCTTGCACTTTATGTAGATGACATTCTCCTATTTGGAGACAATGTGCAGGTGTTATCACGCATAAAAGGTTGGTTATCCGAGCAGTTTCAGATGAAAGATCTGGGTAATGCTGGTTACATCCTTGGGATTAAAGTCCTACGTAATCGTAGGAAAAGGATGTTGAGCTTATCCCAGGGTCCTTACATTGATACTGTGTTAGTTCATTTTAGCATGGAAAATTCCAAGATAGGTCTTTTACCTTATCGTCATGGAATTCGTCTTTCAAAGTCACAGTGTCCTGTGACAGAGAAGGAGAAGAATGAGATGTCCAAAGTACCATATGCTTCGGCAGTGGGAAGTCTCATGAATGCTATGCTTTGCACGAGGCCAGATATCTCCTATGCTGTTGGTATGGCAGCAAGATATCAGTCCAATCCTGGGCAGGCGCATTGGAATGCGGTGAAACACATTCTCAAATATCTGAGGAAAACACGAGACTTATGTCTTGTATATCAGAGTGAGAACTTGTGTCCTGTTGGGTACACGAATTCGGATTTCCAGGCGGATCAAGATGAGAAGAGATCGACCTCTGGATATGTGTTTACCTTGGGAGGAGGAGTTGTGTCTTGGAGGAGTGCGAAGCAGAAATGCATCACAGACTCCACCATGGAAGCTGAATATGTAGCAGCTTCAGAGGCAGCAACGGAAGCTGTATTGTTCCGAAACTTCCTCCTGGAGTTGGATATTATTCTGAGCTTGCCTAAGGCAATCACAGTATACTGTGATAATGCTGGTGCAGTGGCAAACTCAAAGGAACCCAGAACTCACAAGGCCTCAAAACACATTGAGAGGAAATACCACATCATACGAGAGATCGTGGCAAGAGGAGATGCGCTGGTCCAAAAGATAGATACAAAAGAGAATCTAGCTGATCCATTTACAAAGGGCTTGCCCCAGATGATCTATGAGGAACACGATCGTGCTCTTGGACTGAAGATCTGAGGCTGGATATCTTATGTCCCTTTTGTAATAGCTAGATTGTATAGACACACTTAATACTCTGTAAAAGTAATGGTATTATGCTTTTGAGTATAAGTGGGAGATTGTTGGGATTGTATACTGAAAGCATAAATGATTAAGTGTTACGTATACTGGCCTTCATTTATGTGTTGCATCAACAATTCTCGCTATCTAATAAATATGAGCATACGAAGAACTATAATATCCTTTTATCTCTTAGATAGGGATGACCATATGGTGTGTAGGAGATCACAGAGGATGATATGGATCGTTTGACCTAGCAAGATATAAACAGTATCACAGCTAAAACAGTCCCTGGATAGGCTTTTGGTTTAAAATACGGCACATCGGTTCATAAGTGGGCTTATCCTAGCTACTTGATGTGTCAGTACATGTATATGTATTGATGGGATCAACAGTGGGATGTGTTATCATTGACATATGAATGAGCCTGATCCCTAACATACTTCCTATGATCTTAAACCTTACTGAAAGATAAGGGACACACACGGATTGACCACACATTGATTTGCTAGGATGGCGAGTCTTAAAGGTACTCTAATATCTGCATTTTGGGTGTTGGAAATTTGTGTGGGGTCTGCTTAGGCTGGATGTATAGGTAAGCATATCCATTTTAGGATGGTGACATTCCCGGATGAGCTCACAAGGTTCTTTATGCTAAGTCCTGCAGGCTGAATGATTTGTTCAAGCATAAGAGAAAAGGAGTGAGTGGAATTAATCAGGAAATAAGATATTAATTAATTATGGTTGCTTGTCATAAGCCAAATTAATTAATGAATGTCTAAAACCTTAAATATGTGGATCATGTTAGTTTAATGCAACCCGTTCCTAATAACGTGGTAATAAAGGGGCATGTCAGCATTGTTACCGTGGTGAAGGTTAAAACAATATTTTATTAATTAATTATGATCTGGGTTGAACAAGGAAGGATTAATTAATAAAGAGGGCCCACTTTATTATTTGCATTTGATCCCAGGTCTGGCCCACACACTGCTCAAGCCCATTAGGGTTAGGGTTTCTTAAAACCCTAACACTATATAAAGTATTTCTCTCTAGGTCAGAAGTAGCCACCACAGTATACAATTTATTATTCAAATCAGAATATTGAATTAAGAGAGAGAGAGATCGGCGGTGCTTTAGGGGGAGGATTGTTCTGATCGAATCCTCCGGCTTCGTGATTCAACTTGGTAGATAATCCTCACCAAATGTCCAAAGAGCAAGGGAACAGATCAGAAGATCAAATCTGTAGTAACACGATCCAAGCAACGTTCCATTCAACTTTAGATTTAACTTCATCGTTCATCCTCCGATCTAGATCTGTAGATCAAACGATTGAAGATCAGGTATTCTCTTGAATCCACCCTATGCAATTAATTATTGTAGAAGTATGAATAGGGTGGCATGATTTATTTAATTGAATTTGTTCTTGATATCCTAAGAACGGTCCTGCGAATTAAAAAACAACTCATGTTGTTGGCCGTAGACTCGAGTCCTACAAATAACCCCCAGCTGCCCAATCAGAAGAGACTAAGCAAAGTTACATCTAATGAGAGGAAGTCAGTAAAGTCAATATATGAAACCCAGTAGAAAGTTCCATCTGCTAGGAAGGGTGATTTATATCCTAGCAAGGCTAAGCAATCTGCTTAGATTGCAAGGAAGCCAGCATACACTCCAAGTAGAAGGAACACCTACAAGAGGCTAGAGTCTAAACCATTTATCTTTCAAAAGACGGTGAAGGCTCAGCACACTACTACACATTTCCATGCTAATTCAATGCATTACATCAATAAGAAGGGAAAGGTAGTAAAACGTGATGACAAGAAAATTATCAAAATAGCAAAAGTTTGGATTCCAAAGGGGATGATCCAGAGAACTAATCTGGACCTGCAACTGATCGGGTACCTAAAGAGTAATTTCTTTTTTTTGTAGGAACAGGGTCTAGTAAGAAGAACAACGAATAAATTAAAAGAGTGGATCCTAGTCATCGGATGCTCAGGTTACAAGGCAGGAGATGAAGATTTATTCACTGATCTTCAGAACATCAGAGGACCTTCAGTTTCTTTCGGTGACAATTCAAAGGCTAGAGTAATTGTAAGAGGGTGCATTTAGCAAAATAGAATGTGCATCATCAATGTGGGCCTCGTCGACAGTCTCAAGAACAATCTATTGAGCATCAGCCAGCTAAGTGAAAATGGATATATTGTTTCCTTCTTTGACATAGGTTGCAACATTGCTGACAAAACCACTGGAGATGTAAAGCTTAGAGGAGTCAGGAAATGAGGACTCTACATTGTAGATAGGGAAAGTGGTCAGAAGCTTCACGCTTCATCGCATTCAACATAGAAGAAGCAAACTGGCTATGGCACAAAAGGCTAACACACTTGAACATTAAAACTATCAATTATATAGCCAAAAATAACATTGTTACCGAACTACCAAAGCAAACCTTCAAGAAGGAAGGAGTTTGCAGAGCTTGTCAACAAGCCAAACAAGCAAAGGCGTCCTTCAAGTCGAATCAGGAAAAGGCCACATCAAACACGAATCCTTGAGCTGTTGCACATAGATTTATTTGCCCTGTGAATAAGGTCCGACAATAGAATAGAATACTGTAACGGAGCAATGATGAACTTATATGCCGATGTTGGGATAGGACATGAAAGGTCTACATCAAGAACAACTCAGCAAAATGGCTTGGCAGAACAAAGGAACACGACTCTAAAAGAGGTAGTGCGAACAATGCTTGCCGATACAGATCTAGGTTAGAGATATTCGGGAGAAGTTGTAATAAATGCATGCTATACACAGAACCGAAGTGGCTTGAATCTCAGATTCAATAAGACTCCCTACGAAATCTATCATGGTCATAAGCCTTATTTAGCACATCTTTGTGCTTTCGGTTCACATTTTTATATTCATAACAATGGGAAGTTAAAGTTAAGTACCTTCTCTCCCAAAGCTGATGAAGGAGTGTTCCTAGGATATGGACATCTATGTCACAAAGGGTATAGAGTACTTAACAAGACCACCAAGCTTATAGAGATAACATGCAATGCAATTTTTTATGAAGCTACTTTAGTGTGCAAGACTATGAGAGATCAGAAAGATGTGATTTATGAAACTGATAATGTCAATGGTTAATCGGGCTCGAATATTTCCGATGCTCAACCTATTGATCATACTAGGTTGATGAGTGAATCTTTATCTTTTCTATAGACCACGGCTAACCCACAGGAAGGCGAGATGGCCGATGATGCAACTTGTACTGCTGAGGCCACCCTAAATCCTCTCAAGGAGATCATATGTCCAGGGGGAACTCAAGACTGCTCAGCAAAATGAAGACGTTGTTGAGATTCCCCAAAATTACGAGAGGATAGCTGAAGACAACCCTGCTGAAGACGACCAGGAGCGAGTTGCTGATAGAAGAAATAGCACTCCAGTAAATGCAAATCCAACAAACAATCATTCAGAAGAGGACAACCCAGCAAGTGTAGTTGAAAGTCTAAGCAACTACAACTCGGTTACGTACCTGTCTCAGAAAGCAGAATTGGAGCTTCCAGTAGTCAAACCATACCAGTCTCGGGGTTGCAAAGACCCAAATGGCTGCTGAGAGATCATCCTTCACATGCAATACTGAGAGATCTTGATGATCTAATTCGAACAAAACACAGTGCAATGCTAGCCTTCTATATATCTTAGGAGGAGCCAACCAAAATTGCAGACGCACTCAAATCAACCAATTTGATCAACACAATGCAGGAAGAATTGCGAGAGTTCACGCGGTATCACCTATGGGATCTCGTAGATCGGGCAACACATCAATCGATGATAAGCGCCAAATAGTTATTCAAGAACAAGCGTAACGAGAATGGAGTCGTCGTCCGCAACAGAGCAAGGCTTGTAGCTAAAGGATACGCTCAATGTGAAGGAATTGACTTCCACAAAACATTTGCTCCAGTAGCGCGATTGGAAGCAATTAGGTTATATCTTGCATATGTCGCTCAACATGGTTTCACTATTTTTCAGATGGACGTTAAGAGTGTGTTCCTAAATGGTGAATTAAAGGAGGAAGTCTACGTGGAGCAACCTTCAGGTTTTGAGCAAGAAAACAAGGTGTATAGATTAAGAAAAGCTATGTATGGTCTGAAGCAAGCCCCAAGAGCCTGGTACCAGACGCTGTCACAATTTTTACTGAATAATGGATTCAGGAAGGGGAAGATAGATCGGATACTCTTCTTGATCAAGGATGCTGAAGACATACTGCTCGTCCAAATCTACGTGGATGATATTATTTTTGGATCTAAAAATCTAACCCTCTATGAAAAATTTGCTCAGCTAATGCAGACTAATTTTCAGATTTGCATGATGGGGAAGATGTCATATTTCTTAGGCCTACAAGTTCAGCAATCCTACGATGGGATCTTCATTCACCAGAAGAAGTACACAAAGGATCTCATCAACAAATTCTGTCCAAACAAGACAAAGACCCTACGGATTCCCATGAGTACAGCATGCCAAATTTCAATAGATGAAGAAGGAGAATCCTTGGACCCAACAGCATACAGAGGTATTATTGGTTCTTTACTATATCTAACAGCCAACATGCTAGATATTTCGTATGCTGTAGGCATATGTGCTAGATATCAAGAAAATCTGAAGAAATCGCACATGGAGTACACGCAAAGAATTGTCAGATATTTGAAAGGGACTGAGTCTTTAGGAATTCGGTATCCAAGAGCAGATGATCTCACATTCATCGGATATTCAGACTCCAACTTTAGAGGATGCCGAATAGATCGGAAGAGTACGAGTGGGACATGCCAATTCCTTGGACATAAGCTGAAAAGTTGGTTCAGCAAAAAGCAACACTCTGTAGCATCATCCAAAATGAAAGCTGAATATGTGGTTGTTGCAAGTTGTTGTGGATCAAACAACAACTTCAAGATTATGAAGTCAGCACCAGATGCGTTCCAATTTACAACAACAATAGTGCAATGTGTATTACAAAGAATCCAGTGCATCATTCAAGAACGAAGCACATTGACAATCGACATCATTTTATCCAAGACCGCGTTGAAAAGAAGGATATCTCCATTGATTACAGCAGGACAGAAGATCAGCTGGCAGATATATTAACCAAATCGAGCGTGAGGTGAATGCTTGTAGGTTGAGAATTCACATGCCATTGGGAGTGTTATAGGATTAGATAACGTGACACTTTGACCATCCTATTTCATCTACAATTAGTTCACTGATACAAAGCGGATTAGTTAGAGTCGTGTGGATTGACCATATTAAGGGGAATTAAATCTTGTTTGCATCATTCACTTGCTCATGATTGTTCATTTTAAAATTCTTTCCAATGAATTGTTTTTCATCATTTGATTATCAAATTGTTTGAGATATTGTGTGTTCTATTGCTGGAGAGGTGAAATTTGATTTGTGAAGTGAGTTGTTGTCAATGATTGTTGGGTCAATTACTTGATTTTATAAATTTATAGTTAGCTAGATAGATTTAATATCATTGCTTAAATATAGACCAAACACAACAACTAGATTTGCTTGGATATTACCACACACAAAAGTAACTGGTATTGTAAGTAGGAAAAAGGAGTAATCTGGATTGATATTATTCTTCATTGGGGAATTAATTATTTGCTAGTTAAATTTTGTGTATCATGTTTTGGCGCAATTGTCGGGGAACTCAAATAGTAGGTTACTTTGCTATTGGTGAAATTATGTTGGTAGTAGTTTAAGATTTTGTTATTTTGTTTGATTTGGTATTTTTGAATTGTGTAAGGTGTTGTAGGTTACAAGCTCCAAGATTGGAAGA
Source organism: Plectranthus barbatus (assembly GCA_026898455.1). Taxonomy (NCBI): domain Eukaryota; kingdom Viridiplantae; phylum Streptophyta; class Magnoliopsida; order Lamiales; family Lamiaceae; genus Plectranthus; species Plectranthus barbatus. The sequence continues at coordinate 58,229 of JAPKLW010000945.1, read as the reverse complement.
GCAAAGGAGTCAAAGAGAGCTTGAAGGCATTGAAGTGGAGATGGAGAACAAATCAAGAGTGAATGTGGAGATGTTGGATGATTTGCAAAGGCAAATGAATGAAATTAAAGCATGACAAAGACCGTGGAGGACACTCCGGACAATATTTGAGAAGATGTTGGATGGTAATTACCAATGGCCGGTAGAGGGAAGATATTACCATACGGTGAAGTTTGTCAAGAAATCTAGCGAGAATGACTCGTGGAGGAGACAATTAGATCTAATGCAAGAACAACTTAACTTGTTGATGAGGTCAAGTACAAAGACTGAGGCGGTGAATGAGTGAAGGTTTGAGAAGTATGATGAGATACCTAAGGAGACTCCAAAGCATGTATAGACCATTTGCAAGAAAATGAGTGAATCAAATCAAGAGGACAAAGCTTCAATGGACACGGAAATAATCCCAAATATGAGTTTCATCGTGATTAATGAAGGCATGGAAGATGAGTGTGCGGGCATTGTTATGAAACGTGAGGAAAGAATGGGTGATGTTGAAGAGAATGAGGCAATGAAAGGAGCAGATAGATGAGGTGAAAGAAGAGGAGATAGTGGAGTTCCAGGAATAAGAACCAAACAAGGAAGGTGAAGTTTTACCTTACGGAGATGAGAAGGATGAAGGAACCAAGGAGTCGATGCAAGATTTTGATTATGTGAAGAAAGATGATAATGAGGTGCCTTCACCTGAGAAAATTCAAAAAGTATCGATTTTGGCACAACTTTTGAAAGAAGGGTGTGAAAAGAAGACTAGACCGGGAGATCCATGTGAAGGGATGGTGTTTACCCTCCCTTCCCGGTTGATAGAAAAGGTTGAAAAGAAAAGGGTGCAAAAGGAGAAAGTTAATGAGGTTTGTGAGTGGTTCGATAAAGGAGTTGTATTGAAGAGATTGAGTAGTTTTGATAGGGTACTTGAAGAGTCTCTAGTGATGGAGAATTTGTTGAAAGGTGTGCCCGAGAGCTTGCATATGTTAAGAGGAGTGCGAAAAGTAGTAAATAGGCTACGTTTGGTTGAAGGAAGCTTGAGATGTATATCAATCATCAAGTTGCTTCCGAGTATGGTGCGATCAGTAGAGAAAGGTATATCCAAAATCCACAAGGTTTTTGACAACGGATGAACATGGTAAATTCGTCTAGCTACCGACGTTAACCGAAGCACTTATTAGGAGGCAACCCAAACATTTTTCTCTTTTTTTTTAGTTCTTGCCTAGATATATTCTAATTTTGTTGTGTAGTTAGAAGAGTTTTTGCTATGAGTTCCTTGTAAGTTGCTAATGGTTAGTATTGTCTTTTGGCAAGGTGTACCGTTTGGGGGATGAAAGAGTACTTGATTATTATTAGGAATTATGTTGTAATTCTCCCTTAGATCAAAATGGTAAAAGGTTTTGTTGAACCAAAGCCTTAGTAATTTGGTTGATCATTGTTGAAGTTTAGCATAGTCTAGCAACTCACGTGTAATGTCCTATTTAGGAAAAATATCGAGTTGTAATAGATTAGATTGCTAGAAGTATTCTTAGCAGATGGTAGCTGCTAGAGAAGTCAGCAGACAAGGATGACTGCTTAAGATGGTAGCAGTCAAGTGCTAAGAAGAGTGATTGCTAAGGCGCTAGCAATTATATGCTGAAAAGAAGAGAATGCTAAGAAGATAGCAGACAAATGCTAGAAGGATGATTACTAAAGTAAAGGAGAGACTACTAGAAGTATTTACTCAGCAGTCAGCAGTAAATATCTAGAAAAATGCTAAAGGTGTTAGCATTCACTTCTTACTCAGGAGATTACTACAAGATATAGAAATCAGAAGCCAAGATATCAAGTGATAGTAGAATGCTGAAGGAGTCAGCATTTGCTAGTACTTAGCAGATTGCTAGATGAGCTCAACAACCAAAAGACTTAGCAGACTGCTCGAAGAGCTCAGCAATCTAAAGTCTTAGCAAAGTATTCCCAGCATTCTCCTATAGAATGCTAAGGAAGGAAATACTTAGCAAACACTTGCTAAAGACGCCCGTTCTGACAGAAGGTACAACAAAGGACGAAAGCCTTACCCGAAGTAGGTAAAAAGGCAATGTATCATGCCCGAAAGGAAGAAAAAGCAAGTTACTCTTTCTGACGAAGAAGACCGTTGTGTCTAACGGGTATGGAGATTCAAAATTTGAATCTCCAGATATAAAAGACAAGTCCAACAAAGAGAGTCTACTACTACTCATTCTCCTACCATAGATGCAAATGGAAAGATACCTTTGACAAGCGAAAAACTAAAATGAGTAGTCAGTTGCGAGCCCACAAAAGAGAAGAATCTTAAAAGCTCTCAACAGCAAGTGTCGAACATTGAATATCTGACACTACATTCAAGAGATTCCTTGACTCCATTCAATGATCAATCATTGGGATACCTTATCCTAGGAAGCATCCAGCAGTCACATCTCTGAAAAGAGATTGACTATCACGGGTTGTTGCCAAAAACCCAGAAAAGTTCAGGAGAGAACTATAAAACCTCCATTGAAGTAAGACAAGTTTTACGAAGGTCTTGCCCTTGTCTTAGCCACAGCTGCCGACCGAGGAGATCAAAGTAACAAAGGATAGCTTTGTAGTGGCCGGCTCTAAAGCTCACCGCCTACTACAAGTGTTCAGCGATTCCTTGTACTTCAAATAACTTTTTAGTGAAATTCTCAGCAATACGGCTGAGGAGTGGACGTAGATCTTGTAGATCGAACCACTAGAACTCTTGTGTTCTTATTTACTGTTTTATTGTTTCTTTTCATCGATTTAAAACCTATCAACTTTAAGTTGCTAGAGTATACCACTGAAACAATCTTAAGACCGACCTCGAGCTAAATATTTGAAAAGATCTAAGTGCAAAATAAACTTAATATTCCGCTTCATTAGTTAAGTAGCCTTCGGGTACTTATTACGACTCTGATCCGGGACCAACAAGTGGTATCAGAGTGGTAGGTCATAAGACTTGCTACTTCTGAGTCGCTTCGACCAAATCTACATTTTCCTTGCACTTTTTGTTGTTGTTTAGCTCAGGTATTTTAATCTTGCCAAGAAGAACCATACTCTTCCCAAGTACAACAAAGAGAAGTTCAACTCATGGCAGAATATGGCCACCATCCAGCTCCAAAGCATACATTCGGAGATGGTGGACGTTCTCAACAAAGGACCCATGAAGATCATGAAGCCTAATCTTTTCGTAGGTCCAGTTGCTGTGGGGCAACCATCACCACCACAAATGGTCGAAAAAAAGTTCAACGAGTGGACAGCGGAAGATAAGAAAAGAGCCCAGCTAGAATATCTGATAAAGAAGCTTATACTTGACAGTTTCCCTCCGTTAATGGAAGACAAGGCTCTGGAATTTGATACAGCTAAGGAGATGTGGGAATATGTTTGTGCATCTTCCCAATAGATAAACCAAATGAAACGCAACAAACTCCAGGTAGCTGTCGATAAGTATGAATCTTTTTCTATGATTGCAGGAGAATCTATTCAAGCAATGAAAGAGATATTCAACACAATCATTGGAGAGCTCTGGAACTTGGAAAAGACATACGATAATGGAGAAATGAACAAGAAGATCATTTCCAAGCTATTTCCAAGGAGTGATTGGTTTGTAAAGATGACGAGCTTGAGCGAAAAGGACCTCAGCAAGATGTCCACATCCGAGGTATTTGCTCAACTTAAAGCTCATGAATTTATAATACATCAATCAAAGAAGAAGGAAGCTGCTGCTGCGCAAACTTCGTCATCAAATGTTGTACACCCGGAGGATCTAGCATTCTTTGTGAAGAGAGATGCTGGAAAGTGGAAGCCGAGGAAGCCCTTCCACAATGAGAGATCTGCTCCAGCTTCCCCAGCGAAGGAGGTTACTTCAACCTCAGGATCACAGAATGTAGATCTAAAGATTAGTGAGCTCGAAGAGCAGAAGAAAAAGCTTCAGAAGCTCATGCTGAAAGCTAAAGTAGAGAAGGAAGCCAAGGAGGCCAAGCTCACATCTTCCTCCAAATCAGCAGAGAGAAAGCCTAGGACGTGCTTTGAGTGCAATTCGCCAGATCATCTAAAGCACGAGTGTCCAATGGCTCAAGGAGGAAAGAGAGCGCCTCTAGGAAAGATTTGAAAAGAGAGCTGTCAAAGCGGTCACAAGAGTGCTGCTGACCAGGACCGAAGTGTCCGACATCCCCGACAATGATAAGGAGTACTATTCATCAGAAGAGGATGATGAGGAGGCCATGCTGGTCTTAATGGCAGATATAGTTGATGACCAGGATGCTGATGATGAGCAGAATGCTGAGTCGACTCTAGCAGTCGATACCCAGGTGGTACACTCTACTAGCATTCCTAGTTCAACAACCATGCATGAATCGGAGGATTGTTTTCAAGATTCCGAGGATGATTATCTCACAAAGCTTTCAATAGAGTTTTCAAAAGTGTATTGAGATAAAAAAAACTCCATTGTAGGAGATAATACCTCACTGAAACTAAAGGTTACATCTTTGACCGAGGAAGTTGAAAGACTAAGGTCTGAAAGTGAGGAGCTTTTGAAACTCAAAGCTGATTACTCTAAGCTTTCTGAAAATTGTCAAATTATTAAAAAAGAGAATCAAGCTTTGAAGAGTAAACCTAAAGAGGATTGTATTTGTGCTTACACATCCAGCAAGGCAGTTCTAAGTGCCATTGTGAGCCAACAAAGGAAACATTCTAATAAATCAGGATTAGGCCTTGGTTGTGTTGAAGCAAAATCCTCTAAGGAAGCCTTGAGTAAGAATGCTGAACTTTCTAAGAAGAAAAATATTTTATTGGTTTCTGCTGGAAAAGTCAATGCTGACAAAAGCAAATGAAAGGTAATTGTAGAGTCGTCAACTGCTAAGCAGACAGGTTGGCATAGAAAGCATACATCTGCTGGATCTCAACGGAGTATCCACAGAATGCCTGCTAAGCATGCTTCTGCTGGATCTCAACATAGTACCCAGAGGATGTTTGCTAGACCACACTCAGTAGTGTCAAGGAGGAATGCTGAGCAATATATATCTAATGCTAGAATAGCATATCCTTCCTTCACTAGAGGCAAGCAGGTAGCATACCATGTTGTAAGACCACAGCACCCTATGTACACACCACATATGAGGAACACCTATGTGAAGCCTGAGTCCAAATATTTTCCTACCAAAAGGACTATGAAGGCTAAGCACACTACTCCACTTCGTTCTAATTATGCAAAGTTTACTTATCCAACGAAGGTCGAGAAGGTTGCTAAGGGTGATACCAAGAAGAAAATCTTGAAAATCACAAAGATGTGGGTTCCAAAAGGGACCAAGATCCACGATAATCCTACAGGACCCGATGCTAAGTGGTTACCTAAACAGAATTGCTAATTTTTGCAGGAACAGGATCCAAGAGCGAAGACATCTGGAATGTCAAATAAATGGATCCTAGATAGTGGTTGCTCAGGCCACATGACAGGGCGAGAAGAGTTATTCTCAGAATTGCAAAGAATTTATGGCCCCACAGTCATGTTTGGCGACAATAGCAAAGATCGAATGATTGGAAGAGGATGCATCGAGCAAGATGGCATGAGAATCATCAACGTTGCTCTCGTTTCCAACCTCAAGCACAACCTACTAAGCATAAGTCAACTATGCGAGAATGGGTACAACGTATATTTTATTTGTTGGAATTGTATACTGAAAGCATATATGATTAAGTGTTTTGTACACTGGTCTTCATATATGTTGCCGCAACAATGCTCGCTGTCTGATGGAACAAACATACGACGAACTATAATATCCTATTATCTCGCCTATAGGGATGATCATATGGTGTGTAGTAGATCACAGAGGATCATATGAATCGTTTGACCTAGCGAGATATAAACAGTATCACAGCTGAGATGGTTCCTGGATAGGCTGTCGGTCTAAGCTGCGACACATCGGTTCATAAGTGGGCTTATCCTAGCTACTTGATGTGTCGGTACATTGTTATGTATTGATGGGATCAATAGTGGGATGTGTCATTCACATTGACATACGAATGAGCCAGATCCCTAACATACTTCCTATGATCTTAAACCTAACTGAAGGATAAGGGGCACACACAGATTGACCACACTTTAATTTACTAGAGTGGCGAGTCTTACATGTACTCTAATACTTGTATTTTGGGTGTTGGCAATTTGTGTGTGGCCTGCTTAGTCTGGACGTTTTGGTAAGCATATCCGTTTCAGGATGGTGACATTCCATGAGGAGCTCACAAGGTTCATTATGCTAAACCCTGCAGGTTGAATTATTTAATTCAGGCATAAGTGAAAAGGAGTGAGTGGTGTAACTCAGAAAATAAGAGATTAATTAATTATGGCTAATTGTCATAGGCCAAATTAATTAATGAATGTCTAAATCCTTAAATATGTGGATCATGTTAGTTTGGTGCAACCCGTTCCTAATAACGTGGTAATAAAGGGGCGAGTCAGCATTGTTACCGTGGTGAAGGTTAAAATAATGTTTTATTAATTAATTATGTTCTGGGTTGAGCAAGGAAGGATTAATTAATAAAGAGGGCCCACTTTATTATTTGCATCTGATCCCTGGTCTGGCCCATTAACTGCTCAGAGCCCATTAGGGTTAGGGTTTCTCAAAACCCTAACACTATAAATAGGCCTTCTCTCTATCAGATCATTAGTAGTCAAGTGTTGTTGAAAACTAGGGTTTTCAGTAAAATTTGAGAGAGGGGGCGACGGCTGATCCTGTAGGGAGAACTTGATCGATTTCTCCAGATCTCGAATTCAACTTGGTAGATAATCCTCACCAGATTTCCAAGGAGCAAGGGAACAGATCAGAAGATCAGATCTGTAGGAACAACCGTTCATCGCCGGCATTCAGATCCAAGATCCAGATCAAGATCTAGATCTATTTCATCGTTATTATTCTCCGATCTGTCCTGTAGATCAAACGGTGAAATCAGGTATTCTCTAGATCCATCCTTTGCAATTAATTTTGTAGGAGCATGCATAGGATTTGCATGGTTTATTTAATTGAAATTTATTTCGGGTATCCTAAGAACGATCCTTGGCAAGAAATTCATAATGGCAACTCGTGTTGTCCATCGTAGACTCAAACCCTACATTATTAACATTGGTTGTGAGATTGTTGATAGTGCTACAGGTGAAGTGAAGCTCAGAGGCATCCGCGAGGGTGGCCTATATACTGTTGATTGGCAAAGCGGCCAACAACACTCATTCTTCGTAGCATTTAACATGGAAGAGATGAATTGGCTATGGCATAAGAGGTTAACTCATCTGAACTTTAAAACCATTAACCACCTAGCCAAGCACAATCTTGTTGTAGGATTGCCTCAGACGACCTTCAAAAAGGAAGGTGTGTGCAGAGCTTGCCAGCAAGGGAAGCAGACGAAGGCATCATTCAAGACAAACCCGGAGAAGGCCACTTCAGAGAGAATCCTAGAGCTTTTGCACATGGATCTGTTTGGTCTGGGCAAGGAAATCATAATGCTGGAGCACGGGACCAGCATAATAACTTTAACAAAGGAGGATATAACCAACAACAGTATAGCCAGTAGCAGAACAATCAACAACAGAGTGGTCAGCATCAAAGTCTGGAGGCACCACCTCAGGAACCTGATAAATCCATGGAAGAAATGATGAAGGAATTCATGGCCAAAAATGAAGTGAGGCAAAGAAGCCAGGATGCTTTGATACAAAGTTAAGCTTCCTCATTGAGAAATCTTGAAGTTCAAATGGGATAGCTAGCCAATGATATCAGGAATAGACCACAGGGAAGTTTACCTAGCAACACACAAGAACCCAAGAGGGGGATATGAGCAGTGTAAGGTGGTGACCCTGAGAAGTGGGAAGCAACTTGATGAAAGATCTACTGAGGCACAACAAAAAGAGGTGGAGTTATCTAAAAAAAGAGGTTCAGATTGGAACTAATACACAGAGAGAACAAAAAGCCCCTATCAAAGAAGCTTATCCAGTGATCAATGAGGAGTTGGTAAACCAAGAAAAGTCTGTCGAAGCTCCTGAGGGAAATGTACTTAACAGCAAAAGGAAATCGGTGGAAGATGATTACAATCTACCCCAGCCACCATTCCCTATCAGATTCAAGAAACAAAAAGAAGAAGAGCAATTCAAGAAGTTCATGGACTTGCTCAAGCAAATCCACATCAATGTACCTCTAGTGGAAGCTCTGGAACAAATGCCAACTTATGTGAAATTTCTGAAGGACATTCTGACTAAAAATAAAAGGCTGAAGGAGTTTGAGACTGTGCCCCTAATTGAAGAAGTCAGTGGACACTTGAGGAGGCAAATTCCGGCAAAGCTACAATATCCAGGGAGTTTTACCATTCCCTGTTCAATTAGAGGAAGAGATGTGGGAAGAGCACTATGCGATCTGGGAGCCAGTGTGAACTTAATGCCACTTTCAATTTTTAAGAAGTTGGGTATAGGAGGAGCAAGACCAACAACCATCACTTTGCAGCTTGTAGACATATCAACTGTTCATTCAGAAGGGACGATTGAAGATGTACTAGTCAGAGTAGATAAGTTTATCTTTCCCGCATATTTTATCATTCTAGATTATGAAGCTGACTGAGAGGTACCCATTATTCTGGGAAGACCATTTTTAGCCACAGGGAGAACACTGATTGATGTGGAAAAGGGGGAACTGATCATTAGAGTTCATGAAGAGCAGACTACTTTTAACCTGTATAATACCTTGAAGTTACCAGATGAATCAGAAGACTGTTTCACAATTGGAATATTGGAATCAGTAATAGCGGAGCACGTGGAAGAACTGCAACATGAAGAATGTGAAAATGAGGACATATCTGGTGGAAATGTTCTAACATGGGTAGAGCATGGTGCAAAGTTTGGGGGGTACAAACCCAATTTCGAATCATTGGATCTCATGAATAGGGAACAAAGAGAACCAAGGTCTTCCCTTGAAGAACCCCCTGAACTAGTGCTTAAGCCTTTGCCAACCCATCTGAAGTATTTATATTTGGGGGAAGCAGAAACCCTACCTGTGATAATTGCTTCTAATTTGAAAGATGAGGATGAGCAGAAGTTGATGCACATGCTTAAGAAATACAAACGAGCAATTGGATTGACCATATCAGATATTAAGGGAATCAGCCCTACAATTTGTATGCATAAGATACTGCTGGAGGATGGAAGCAAGAATTCAGTGCAGCCACAGAGGAGGCTTAATCCCAACATGAAGGAGGTTGTTGAGAAAGAGATAATCAAATGGTTGGATGCAGGGATCATATTCCCTATATCAGACAGTTCATGGGTGAGTCCAGTGCAGTGTGTGCCTAAGAAAGGTGGAGTCACAGTGGTGCAGAATGATAAGAATGAGATGATAGCTACGAGGACAGTTTCTGGGTGGAGAATTTGCATAGATTACAGGAAATTGAATGATGCCACCAGAAAGGATCACTTTCCACTGCCCTTTGTAGATCAGATGCTAGACAGATTGGCTGGTCAGGACTACTACTGCTTTTTGGATGGATATTCTGGGTACCATCAGATACCAGTAGCCCCAGAACATCAGAGTTTGACTACATTCACTTGCCCTTATGGAACATTTGCATTCAGAAGGATGCCCTTCGCCCTTTGTAATGCTCCAACAACTTTTCAGCGTTGCATGATCTCAATAATCTCTGAGATGATTGAAAATGGGCTTGAGGTGTTTATGGATGACTTCTCAGTCTTTGGAAGAGACTTTAATACTTGTCTGGGAAATCTTGAAAAAGTTTTGCAGTTATGTGAGAGGTCACAACTAGTTTTAAACTGGGAGAAATGTTGTTTCATAGTGCAGCAAGGGGTAGTATTAGGGCACAAGATTACCAACAAAGGCATTGAAGTGGATCCTGCAAAAATTAAAGTCATTGACAGAATGCCAATTCCAAACTCAGTTAAAGCAATTAGAAGCTTCTTGGGCTATGCCGATTTTTATTGAAGGTTTATCAAGGATTTTTCCAAGATAGCCAAGCCACTGTCAGAACTGCTAGAACAAGACAGGAAGTTAGATTTCAGCAGTGAGTGTATGAAGGCATTTACCAAGTTGAAAGTTGCACTCGTCACATCTCATGTAATGCAACCACCAAATTGGGATGAACCCTTTGAGCTGATGTGTGATGCAAGTAATTATGCAGTTGGAGCAGTGCTAGGACAGAGAAAGGATAAAATTTTTAGATCCATATACTATGCAAGCAAGATAATGGATGGGGCACAGAAAAATTATACCACTACAGAAAAAGAGCTGTTAGCAGTGGTAAGTTCAGATCTTATCTAGTTGGAGCCAAAGTAATTGTGTTCACCGACCATTCTGCAATCAAATACTTAATGGCCAAGAAATATGCAAAACCAAGGCTCATTAGATGGATACTACTCCTGCAAAAATTTGATCTGGAAATCAAAAATAGAAAAGGAACAGAGAATCAAGTTGCTGATCATTTGTCAAGATTGGAAAATCCATTTGGAGTGGATGACACAGCACAGATTAATGATGCTTTTCTAGAGGAGCAGCTTATGGCATGCAAGGAAGATGCACCCTGGTTTGCAGACATTTCAAATTATCTTGCTACAGGCCGAAAACCCTATGGTTTGCATGGATAGCAGTTGAAGAGGTTACTACATGATGCAAAGTTCTATTATTGGGATGATCCAACTCTGTATAGACTGGGCCCTGATCAGATTTTCAGAAGGTGTGTCCCAGATTATAAGATTCCAGATATTTTGAATGAATGTCATGCTTCAGCATATGGAGGGCATTTTGGGGGACAAAGAATAGCAGCCAAGGTGTTGCAGTCAGGGTTCTACTTGCCAGGGATCTTCAAATATGCTTTTGAGTTTGTGAAGAACTGTGATAGATGCCAAAGAGTGGGGAATTTACCAGCCAAGAATGCTATGCCTCTGAATAATATAGTGGAAGTTGAACTATTTGATGTGTGGGGTATGGATATCATTGGGCCATTTCCATCCTCTTTTGGAAATGAATATATTTTGTTAGCTGTTGACTATGTATCTAGGTGGGTGGAAGCCTGTGCTTGTGCTCACATTGATGCTGCCACTGTCAATAAGTTCTTACACAAGAACATCTTCACAAGGTTTGGAACACCAAGGGCAATCATCAGTGATGAGGGAACACATTTCATTAATAAAACTTTGGCTGCTTTTTTAGCCAAGTACAACATTAACCACAAAGTTTCAACTGCTAATCACTTGCAAACCAATAGACTCGCTGATTTGTCAAACAAAGAGGTAAAAAGTGTGCTAGAAAAGGCTGTGAATACCACAAGGAAGGACTGGTCCAAGCACTTAGATGATTCGTTGTGGGCTTACCGGACAGCTTACAAAACACCTTTGGGGATATCTCCTTACAGGATTGTATTTGGGAAAGCTTGTCATTTGCCTCTGGAGAAGGAGCATAAAGCATTTTGAGCCACCAGGAAATTGAATTTTGACCCTAAGGCTAGTGGGGAAAAGAGAATGTTGCAGCTTAATGAATTGGAAGAATTGTGGATGCAAAGCTATGAAAATGCAAAGATATACAAGGAAAAAGTGAAGAGATGGCATGACAGCAAGATTCTAAACAGAAATTTGGAAGAAGGACAGCAGGTTCTACTTTTCAATGCTAGGCTAAGGCTATTTCCAGGGAAGCTCAAGTCCAGATGGTCAGGACCTTTCACTTTGGTGAAGATTTATCCACATGGAGTTGTGGAACTGAAAGATGACGGCACAGGGATTACTTTTAAGGTCAAAGGACAGAGGGTGAAGCAATACCATGAAAGAGGCTGGAGCCAGCTGAAAGCTTCTTTCATATTGGAAGAACCCTGAAGTTGAGGTAACCTAAGCTATCATGAGGATTAGATGAACCATGTGGTGATAGCTTAAGATATTTATTTTAATTCTGCATTTAATTTCTTGCCTAGTTAAATTTAAATTTCTTTTGGTTTAACTTTAGGATGGTCGAATGCTACAGCCTGTGAGTAACATTAGTGCTGAGTAGATTTGATTTAGTTACTTAGAATAAATTAGGAATTTCGTTTAGTAATTCGGGCTTAATTATTTTATGTTTTTCTTAAAAAAAATAAAAAAAAAAACAAGAAAAATAGTAATTCTGGAAAAATATGTGGATGAGGATTAAACAGAGTAGCCGTTGAGGAGAGAGAGTGCAGTTATCCCTAGGAATGACAGTTTTGGAAACTTACTTTTTGAATTGAAAAGAAGGGGCGTGTCTAATCAAGGTAAGTCGAAAGGGTTTTCTTATTTCTTGTGCCGATTTTGCTTAAAAGTAAAGTTATATATATATTGTGCACATTGTTCAAATTGTTCAAAAGCACTCCATCTTTAGCAATTGGGCAGAAGAAACCAGGAAACCTCGTGCATAAATCAAAGAGATTTGTCGAACAACAGGTACAAATTCCTCAATTTCCTTTGCTCTTTTACCTCTGGGTGTTCATACTTACTCTCGAACTTGGTTGTTCCATGTTTCTTGGTTGATTTCGCGACTTGGAATGGCTGGTATGTTCTTATTATTGAAGTTCTTGTTGATTTGTTATCTTGGGAATGGGTAAAAATTCTTTGTTTGCATTATTTTTAAAACCCATGAACTTGAATAGAGATAGAAAAATTTGTCTTGGTTTCTGTGATCATTGTGAGTCGCATGCAGTAGTACTGACAGGATAGTCTGACAAGTTTGCGCTAGGGCTTAAAACGATTTCAAATTTCAAACTGGTGTTTAATCTGTTGTGAGAAACTTTGAGTGAACTCAAAGATTGGGGGTGGATTGCTGATGTGTTAAAGGAAACCCAGAGCAGTTGAATGCCAAACTTCATTCTTGGAGTATTCATTCATACTATAACAAAATTATGTTCTTGGGGTCTGAAAATGTGCTTTTTGCAGATTTAAATATGAGGACTAAGCAAAGTGGAAAGAAGCGACCAAGGATGGACACTGAATCCCCTGAAGCTACACCGGAGAAAGTTACTCCAGCTTCACCAAAACCCAAGGCTACCAAAAAGGCAAAGAAGCCAGAGCCTGCTCAAACATTGAGGAGGTCGAGGAGGGCTGCTGTCTCAATTATGGCCCAGAGGAATGTGCGGTTACATCCTACCAGCGCAGAGAACCCAGTTGAAATCCCAGATGAACCAGTGAAGAAACCTAAGGCCACAACCACCAAGCCCAAGAAAGGGAGCCTGATGGATTTGGTTGATACAGCTACATCCAAACTTGATCCTGAAACTGTGAAGAAACCCGAGGCGGAAATGGTTGCTGAGAAAGAGGCCAAGCAATCTGAAGGTGTGGAATCAGAGGCAGAGGAAAGTGCGGAAGGCCAGTCTGAAAAGCCGGAAGCAGAACAGGGATCCGAACAACCAGAGGACGAAGAAGTAAGTGCAGAGGAAGCAGAGAAAGGCCAGTCTGAAGTGCCTGAAGTAGAAAGTGAACCCGGTACTCAGGAAGGTTTGGAGACCCAGAATCAACCCCCTGCTGAGGAAAAAGCAGTGAGTAAGAGAACCCCGGCTGAAGAAGAAGCTAAAGCAACAAATGCTACATCATCCAACGAGCAAGCAGCCACATCTGATGTACAACCAAAGGGAAGAAAACTGCATCTGAGAAGAATGCAACATCTAGGAAGAGGAAGCGAGTTGAGACTGTGGAGGATGCTAAAGGGATTTTGAGAAGAAAGAAAATGGGAAGGCGTGTAAAAGAAGTGGCAGTCAAGGAAGTAGGTGAGAGTGCGGCAAAGAAATCAGACAGGGAAAGGAAGAAAGAGATTAAGCGCGGAAAGGCCAAGGTTGTAGATATGTCTGTAGAAAAAATTAACAAAATTTTGAAATTTTCTTCGAAGCTGCATAAGGCAAGGATGCAAGAGCTTGCGAACCGCAAATTTAATCTAGAAAGGGGATTCAAGGACCTTTCTAAACTGCCAGCAGAAATTCTCAGAAGTGTCGAGCAACAAGGGTGGGAACCCTTTGTGATTATGCAGCCCGCACCAGTCATCGCTTTGGTTAGGGAGTTTTATGCAAATTGCGAGCAGTTTACGAGTGTGGACTATGAGATTAGGGCAACTATCAGAGGAAAGGAGGTGGTTTTGAATCCCAGGACAGTGCATGCAGTCTACGACACGCATCCAGCACAGCCCGATACGTTCATTGATTTATTGAATTCAGCCATGAAGGAGCAGTTGGATGAGGCTCTGAGCGTTGTATCGGTGCCAGGCGCATGTTGGGTGGATGAAACAAAGGATAACCTCTCTGCCTTGGCCAGCTTCTTGACGACTGAAGCCAACACGTAGATTCACTTTTTGAGGAACATAATTAGCTCAACAACCCACAACACCTTGGTGGGATAGGATCGAATCCTAATAGTGGCCGCAATTGTAAAGGGCGACCCGATTGACATTGCACCGTTCATCATCGATTCAATAGGCGTCCAAGCTTCCACAAAGGCTAGGCCACTCTTTTGCCCTTCGCTAATTTCTGAGCTCTGCAAGCGGGCAAGAGTTCCCTTCCACTCTGAGGTGCCGAGGAGCATCGCAAAAAACTACTTCAACATTCCATACCGGAATCCGCAACACACTACTGTATTAGATTCCTATAACTCCTCCTCCAAGGCCAACACATAGTTAGAGGTCGATTTCCTTTCCTTATGATCCTCCTGGATATCCGATGTCATTCAACTCACACGGCTCATTCATTAACCAATGTGCCTATCCAGAGTTGAACTGATATCTGTTTAACATGCTATAGCATTATAGATATCTAACTTCGTTCATTTACAATATGGAAAGATAACAATCTTTCTTGCTGTGAACGACTCACCACAAAATCAATTTAAGCGACTTGAGATACCTGAACATCCTATTCTTGTGACATCACAAGACCTTAATTAAAAGATGTTCCAAAATCTCATAAGTCCTACTTCTGAAACTGTTTGGATAACCATCCTTTATGCCTGATAATAACTCCACACCATTTCTTAATATGAAAATACCATCCACATAATGTACAAGGAAAACCACACTTCCGCTGACACATAACTGGTACATGAAACTCTCATTCTTGATAGACAATATCGAGATGTCTGTTTCATGACTTTGAAGCTTCTTTAAGTTCATACTTGAACTTCCATGGATTCCAGACATGATGCTTTTCACTATACCGGACATATCTTATATGGTTGTTGCACATAGATGTCATCACCTTTTATCAAGGTACCCGTTTATAAAATACGGATGATATCATCTATCTTCCAGATGCTTAGATTCATATGTCCTGTTACGGTTAAAAGAAATCGAATGAGTTTAATAGTTGCAACCAGTGAGAAGGTCTTCTTGTGAAACATACCTTGCTCACTAACCTAGACCTTCGAAAACATACTAGGTTACCATTCTGGCATCTCTTTTCCTGTATTTCAGTCAGTTACTTATAGCTGGTAAGCTATTTGGCAATCACTGATCCTGATACACAACCATAACCTGTACCGATTCATTTCTGAATCCATGACTTGACGTCATTAAACTGCAACTTTTGTCTTAACAACTTCGTTGCGCTTTAAGGGATAAGTACGATGTTGTTCGTTAAGCTGGGAACATGACCAGATACCGTTTCCATGAACTATTACCATTAAGCCTGTTAAGGCAACCTCCCACTGCAATGATGCTCCTTTTACGTTGTCAGTTAATGGTGCATAAATTTATGGTTTACCACCTTACACAGGTGACCGTGCAATTGGTACCATACCTTCCAAGGTATGCTCAATATGCCACGGGGTATTTCCTGATGGATTTGAATTGTCTTCTCTAAAACGTTAGAGAACAATCTCATATTTGGATTCATGGTTTTATCCTATACAACTTGCTTGTATCTGGGATACACAAAGCAACCATCTTTTTCGTTTACCTGGAATAGCCCACGAAGCAGTACTAGCTTAAACCTTTCTTCCAAACATTCAGTTTCCAATATCAGCTTAACAGCCGAATTACCCATCATTTTCCTTTTGACAAAGTTAAGGTCTGCTAGGGTATTTTTAACTGATTTAGAGGACACAAGGTTAAGCAAACATACAACTACTTTTGGCACTGTTCCCAAAATGAAAATTTGGCAAAGCTGACACGACTTATAAACTTTTAAAGAATCTTATTTTGTTTTACCTACACTATCCCAATCGAGAGATAATAGGTGTAGTTAACTGGGACACAATCCCTTTGCTCTGCCAGACACTGTAAAACCCCATAACTTAAGATATACCATTATGAATGAACCATAATGTTTTTACGGTCTTGTTTAACTTGTTCTCTACCTTAGTCTTGAACGCTCTTGATTAAAGCAAGAGACTAAGATTTGTAGTGAACTAGATAAACACATCCAAATCTTAAATGATTACAATATCAATGCCTGTTAACGCAACTGCGGAAGTAGACTCAAACCCGCAAACCAGAGCAAACACGAAATAACCTATAGAGATGTAATTGCGTATTAAAAGGCCTAGTTACCAATTTATACCTTTAAGCAGTTGTCATAAGTACCATTCTTAAGAATACCTGGATTGAATCCATAATTCCATGAATTACTTAAAACTACTCAGATTGATGTAACCTATCTCTATAGAGATTCTTTAAATTATACCTTAGAACACTGATACTTTATGTAATCAAGTAATGAAGAGAAAATCATCCATAATAGAAAACACTGTTATTCATTATGATAGAAAAACTCTATCTGAATAACTAATAATCCATAACAATAGATGAAAATTGTTTATAAAAAAAAACCAATATCTCTTCAAAAGATCTTTAATTAAAACAGAGTTTTAACATGAACTTAAAGCAAATAACCCCAACAACTTGAGAGCAATCTCCAGCATCTTCCTTGGAGTTGGTAGTCCCGTCATCCTCAAGCATTATCATCAGCTTGATTCTCTGCACAACGCAGCCAAAACATGATTAGTATTCAAAGTAGCCACTACTCACAAGGAGTAGAAGACTGATACTAAACATGTAAATGATGACGTACCTCATCCATTGGTGTTAACACCTGGACAATTTGCTTTCCAGTGTCCTAGCTTGCCACAGCGGTAACACTTGCCCTTTCCTTTAACTTTCCCAGCCTTTTTCTTTGGAGCATAGACTCCATTGTTCCCACCAGCAGTTTTCTTGTTCTTATTCCTAGCCGTTCTTTTACGTTTTGCTCGTCTAAGAGCAGCAGACTGACTACCGAAAGAAACCAAAACTGCTTTTTTGGGTTCCATCAGGGACTGTGCTGCCATTAAGCCACTGAGTAACTCATTAAGAGTATACTCCTTGTTCATTACAGCATTCAACCTGAAGTTTTCAAAGGACTTGGGAAGAGTGTTTAGTATGATATCGACTTGGGCTTCTGCGTCAATACAACCACCATGCAACGTTAGATCATCCATGAGGTGAGTCATGGCAACCACGTGCTCTCTCACTGAACTGCCTTAAGACATTTTCTTACTCACAATCTCCTTCATGAGATTGAATAAGTCGCTATTAGATTATCCATTATCTCACATGCCTTATCATAATGTTGATGCTGCAGCTACAGTACCTTACTCATAGTGGTCATCATGTAGCATTTCACTACATTATTAGACTTGATCCACTTACTGTAAGACTGCTGCCGTTCGGTATTAACGTCAGCAGTTGGGACCGGCAGACAAGGATATAATCCAAATTATGTTTCCATTAAAGGAAATTAGGACCATTGAGAGGATTTTGAGCAAGGATATTAATAACATTGTTCATAAACATTTCTGAAAACAAATAAGCGAATTAAAGTAAGCACATACTACGAACAATTGAAACAAATATGCATTGTACCTTTAGATAAAACAATGCAATTTGCTTCCGCCAATTGCCCTAACTAATTCACCGCAAGCTACCCGAGTAGACGTTTACGGCAAACGCTAAACCATACCAAAATAGGTCCTTTAATTTCTTAACATGCCAGGTATCTTAAGCAAAAGAAATTAATATTGGAGATTTTAAGACCATGTTCACCTATCCGGAGCAGGGACATCACAAATGAGTTATACTCCAGGCAACATCTAAGCCAGATAAACAACAATCCTAACTCCGGATGATAAAAGGCGATTTGGCATACGTACTGGACCCATACCGCATGCCCTTTACATCTTTTGTTATCCCACTTAGATTAATCTTAGAGACCAGTGAAAGTTGTCTCAATGCAAGCTACCCGAGTAGACCGTTTGCTTAGAGGATCCCACTTCTCATCTTAAAATAAGTGTTTTATTTGGAAACCTCATCGCTTTGGAACTGGTGAGGGACCTCTAACGTAAGCTACCCGAGTAGACCGTTTACGCTTCGAGATACCCCACTTCCAATGAGAAGTCGTATTTGTGGAGGTCTAATGATCTTGGTTAGAAAGGAACCAAAATCCAGCTTAGTATTTTTTTAATTCCAAAGGTTTCATGCGCACACGTTATTTTATGTTCCCATAAATTATGTCACATCTAAAATTCCATCATAAATTAATATGACTCCGGATTTTATAGACACAATTTAAAACATAAAATAAATCACATAAAGCATGCTTGAAAATTAAATTGCAACATGCTTAAACAGTAAATAATTAAAGCAAATAATCATGCTTCATATTATTTACTAGTGCGCACATAATAAATCACATCATTAAGAGAATAAATAAATAAACAACTAAATTCTCGTGGCCCCTCAGATGCGATTACATGGAAATAAATTAAATCTAACTATTACAAGATTTACTTCCAATACAGATCTTCAAACTGGGCCTTCGTTTCACTTGAAATCTGAATTGGATTGGGAAAACAACATTTGGGCTTCAAATTAGGGTTTCTGGCCCAAATAGGGGAACCAAACCCTAATCTCAGGAATGCGGGCTGCCTCCGGGCTGAGAAGCCCGATATTCAGCCCGGGCTGGAAACCCTAGGGTTTTGGAAACCCTAGTTTCCCAACCCAGCCGCCACAGCCTTGCAGCCCCCGGCGCCGCCTTTCCGACTGCTGCCTGCGGCCGGAGTTTGCACCACAACAGTTGTAGTCAGTCGTGCTGCAACCCAGCCTCCTGAACTCGCCGTTGCCGGATAGAGTCACGCAAGTAGCAGCGAATGCAGCAAAGCTGCGCCGCTTCGCACCACCGCGCGCAGCGCTGCCTCTGCGCACAACCGCCAACCCCGTCATCCTCTTCATCCTCAGTGCCATCGATATCTGCCGCCCATCTCCTTCACCGTGCCAGGGAAGACGATAGGAGAGTGACACAAACCGGGGCTCGTGAACACTGGCGAGGGCACGGCCCAGCCGCGCGCAGCATAGATCTGCTGCGCGCCGCTACCACCCCCGCAACCTGCTTCCTGTCGCGACCTGCAGAGTTGTTGGCTACCTCCAAACAAGAGTCAAACCGTCTGCATCTTGTCTGGGACGACTGTCGGCATCACCCGAGCCCGGGGACGTGCGCACGTACGGTGGGAGGGCTGCCCAACCGCAGCAGGGATTCCGCCCGCCGCCGCCACTTGCCATTAATCAGAAACGCGCGCAACAGCCTAAATAGGTGTGGCCCAGCGACATGCAGGGGTTCTGCCCGCTGCTGCCACCTGCCACCGCTCGCCTTCTCTGTTTTTCGTTCTTCAAATCTCGTTCTTCCGGATCTCAGATTTTTACATATTTGAATAATAAAAAATACAAAAATTACACATCTAAAATCTATTACAATTTTTGCCTATCAAATCTAACCACGAATTTTCTCGTGGTGAAAAATAGATCCAAAAATGAGAAGGCCACGAGAACAAAAACATCCACGACAATATAAATCCATCCATGAACATACATATTTATTTAATCTCAATTTATCCAAGAAAGAACCTAAAAACATCAACCTCGCTCTGATACCAGTTGTAGGGTTTGAGTCTACGATGGACAACATGAGTTGCCATTAATTAAATTCTTGCCAAGGATTGTTCTTAGGATATCAGGAATAAATTTCAATTAAATAAACCATGCAAACCTATGCATGCTCCTACAAAATTAATTGTCGAGGATGGAATTTAGGAATACCTGATCTTCAATGTTTGATCTACAGATCTAGATCGGAAAATAAAATGATGAAGTAAATCTGGATCTGGATCTGAATCTGAACAATGGCAGTGGACAATTGTTCCTACAGATCTGACCTTCTGATTAGTACCCTTGCTCCTTGGAAATCTGGTGAGGATTATCTACCAAGTTGGATGCGAGATCTGGAGAAATCGATTAGTTCCTCCCTCTAGATCAGCCGCCGCCGTCTCTCTCTCTTGTTCTTTCAATATACTGAAAAACCACTTTGATCTGATAGAGAGAACACCCATATATAGTGTTAGGGTTTTGAGAAACCCTAACCCTAATGGGCTTGAACAGTTCATGGGCCAGACCAGGGACTAGATGCAAATAATAAAGTGGGCCCTCTTTATAAATTAATTCTTCCTTGTTCGACCCAGAACATAATTAATTAATAAAATATTGTTTTAACTTTCACCATGGTAACAATACTGACTCGCCCCTTTATTACCATGTTATTAGGAACGGGTTGCACCAAACTAACATGATCCACATATTTAAGGTTTTAGACATTTATTAATTAATTTGGCTTATGACAATCAACCAAAATTAATTAATACATGAGACTTGAGACAGAAACAATAAAATAGTAAATATTGTTTCTTATTAATAAGATCACAAGATTTAAATTGTGATATCAATTTAAATTCTTAGCGATACGGCTGAGGAGTGGATGTAGATCTTGAGATCGAACCACCATAAATCTTGTGATCTTATTTACTATTTTATTGTTTCTGTTCATCAATACTGTATTAATAAGTATCAATTTGAGTTTTGATATTTTTATATCATATTCGTTTGTGAGAGGCGAGATTGAAAGTGAGAAATCTAGAACTTGCATTCGTTATCTAGCTATTGCTCATGAGCTTTTTACTAGAAAATGATATTAGGTCATCGATTCCTTGTCCTACCTTGCAGATTCGGGTATGAGATATTTTATTTTTTTGTTATTCGTCATTCCTACCATTGTTCACCAAGATTGAGCTTAAATGGAGAATTCTTTGATTTATGTTTAAGAACATGTTTGGGGGGAATGTGTGTATGAAAGTGAATACGGATGTTGTGAGTGTTAGTTTGGGAATTTGATTGGAAGGTGTGAATAAGTATGCCGTGTTTGAGGCATGAAAGAAAAGAAAAAAAATAGAAAAATGAGAAGAGTTTGAGTTGAAAAGAAAGAAGAAGGAAATGAAAAGAATATAGTGAAAGAAGAAAGAAGGTGCAATCAAGAGAAAAATGAGCACCAATGAAAACTTGAGTGTTGAAAAAGAAACATGCAATGGGAATGATGACAACAAAAAGAAGTAAGAAATTGCATTTGTGTATGCCTCGGGATTGGTTGATGTTGAACAATAGCTTGGGGGTTATGGGTTTTTGATTAGCACAAAAATGACCTACCTTTAGTCAACCACGTTATAACCAAAGAAAGACCTTTTAATTCTGGAATGAAGTTCGTTGTACTATAGTGGTGAGATAGGATGCAAGCCTATGAAAATCGAACTTGATATCTTGTAAATGAGTGAATTGTCCCTAAGCACGAAAGGGAGTAAAATTCTTTGCTTAACAGTTTTGTTGAGTTGTTTGAATCTCTTGTATTAACCATTGCACAAATAAAGGTTATGATCTCGTTTGATTGAGGCATGATAAGATTGATTTGATGAGCTATAAGGTATTGCACTAAGTAGGGAGATTGCTTTAGTGTGTTTTGATTGATGACAATCAAAGGTTCAAGTTTGGGGGATTATGATATGTGTGTGAAATGTCTACTTTATTGGAGCATTATTGTTATGATTTCATGCATATTTCACCCACATATCATAGATTTTTGGATAGATTTGATATGTTTTCGAGTATGTTGGTGTTTGAGTTGTGTAGGTGGAAATTTGAGCATAAATCCATGAGTTGGAGCCATTTTTGGGATGGATTTCGACCCAAATCTTGCATATGTAAAGTATATTTCGATCCAAACAGAGCATGAGGAGCTGAAAGGGGGAGACAGAGCCAAATTTTGACCCAGATCCGTAAATTTTATTCAAAATATGCCTTAAAGAGGTAAATTTGGACCGGTCCAATTTTCTGAACAGAGGACCACTTCGGTCTAAATGGAATCAACTTGGGCAAAATCTGTGAGTGGTTAGTAACTATAAAAGGGGAGGATTTGAGTTGGCTAGGGACTTTTGGCAAATTTGGAGCAGTTATTCACTTTCAAACACTTCCTAATTCAACCACACACAATTTAGGGGGAACCTAAGCTTGATCCAACCAATTAGGGAAGATTTGAAGAGGATATTGTAGTTCAAGGATTGGAGATCAACAATTGAGGAAAACTATCAACCAAAACATCGATTGTAATGACTATTATTACTTTTCTTATTCAACTGTGCCAATTGATAAGCTCGTATTTACACTCACTTATCTAGATTTTTTCTCCATTATTTTAGTTACACTAAGCTTAGTTTTTGTTATTTTCGTGTGTAACTATATTATAGAGGTTGTTAAGCTTGCCATGGTGAGTTTTTGCAGGTTTTTGTGCTAAAAAGTGACTAAGTGGTGAAAAGAGCCGAATTAATGAAGCCTCTATATCGATCGACACATGGGATGTCGACCGACATGGAAGACAAGCCGAAAACCCAAGCAATAACCTCTCTATCGATCGACACCCTAGTTGTCGACCGACACAGAGGTCTGATGTTGACCGATAGAGAGATCAAAAGGGAGCTTGACACATGACACGTGTGTCAATTGACTGCCTGGCTGTCGATCTATACCGAGGATGGAGAAGAAAAATTACGCCAAATTTGGATATATCTTTTATTTTTTTCCAATACCTAGATGAGATATATTTATCCCTCTTAAAATATTACTTATAAATTCAAAAATAAGTCATTTTTCCCATTCGAATATTTTAAACCTAGAGAATTCAAGACTTGGAGTTTTTCAAGGTTCCTATTATTTTTAACTTAAATTATGTTCTTTAATCATATGTTTACTTTAGTTCAATTCTAGATTTGTGGCTAGAAACCCTAGCAGGTTCTAGGGTTTTTGATAATTAAATCTTGATGCATCTAAAATTATTTAACTCAATAGCATGGTTTAATTTCCTAATTTTATTTAATCGAATCTAGATTTAAAGAAGGATGGAGAGATGAATTTGACTCTAGGTTTGTAGTTATCAATTGAAGGACTGTGAGGTGAAAATTGGTAATAGGAAGAGGAAATTATTTACAATGTTTTTCTATCTCAAAATGAAGAATTAATTGTAGGATTAAAATATGATAATGGTTAACGTTGTGTTCTTGAGACCGAGAGGAGATAGTCACACTTTAATAATCTAGGGTTTAATTGCCAAACATAGAATTTTGACCATTTGAATATGATTTCGTCCCCATTGCTGAATTGATGAATTTTGCATGTTGATGATTTGATTATCTGCCCTGGAATCTCCAGCTTTAATTACTGCTTTTAAAACCTTTAAAATTCTGCTTTGCCATCATTAAATTCCAAACCAAACCCTATTTTCATGTTGCTCAAACAACTATAATTTAGAAACTATAGCTAGTATTTGGAATAGAATTGCAATACATTCCCTGTGGGTTCGACAACCTTTGGGTTTTACAAATTTATTTTTATCACTATATTATAATTTATCTATAATTTTTACAGAGAGCAAATTGGTGTCGTTTCCGGGGAATGTTAGATTTTATTACACTATTAGTTTGTTTTTGTATTTGTTGGATTGAGCTTTTTATTTTATTATTTCTGTTTAACTGTTCGTGTGGTGTGTGTGCGTTGATTTTGTGAAACCTGACCTCTGTGTTGACCGACACCCTCCGAGTCGATCGTCTTAGGAGAGTCTTTCGTGTGGATCGACACCTCCCCATGTCGATCAACACAGTTGATTTTTTTTTTGTGTTTCTTCTCAGGTCGCATGAACACAAGGGCTCAGGGCAAACCACTTGAAGCCTTCGACCCAAAAATCGAGGTCACAATCAGGAGAAGAAGAAACTAGGATATAAACAGTACAATCATCAACATGGAGCCACCAAACAATCATCAGGAAGAAGAAGATCCAGAGATGCCACCCTTGGAGGAGTCTGATACTCAAATCACAACAAGAGGTGCCCTTTTTTTTGGTCCAAGAGGTCAACCAGATGAAGGAAGTGATCAAGCAACTGATGATGGAAAGAGAAATAGATAGAGTTGAGACTATAAGGTGAGAAAGAGAGCTGCTCGAATGAGAAAGACTGCGCTAAGAGGATTCTGATGATGAGGATCCCAATGCCATGGTGAGGAGGTATAGACCATAGTTCGAGAATGATTGATTCATTATTGGTATCAACGCTAATAACTTTGAACTCAAGAACGGGCTAATTAAGATGGTTCAGCAAAACTAATTTGGTGGACGAGCTGTGGAGGATCCATACACCCATTTATGGATGTTTGTGGAGGTATGCGAGACAATCAAGCATAATGGAGTCACCCAAGACGTGACCCATCTACGTCTGTTCCCTTTTTCACTTCGGGATCAGGCTCAGACGTGGTTTACGTCGCTGGATTGCAATAAGATCAGGACTTGGGCAGATCTTCGAGTAGAATTCCTCTCCACCTTCATTCCACCATCTGTGATTATCCAGTGGAAGATGGAATTCTTCAGTTCCATTAGAGGATCGACGACTCCTTGTTCGAGGCTTGGAGCCGATTCAATGAGGTGTTGAGAAGCTACCCCGGACATGGAGTATACATCAAGGAGCAAGCCCACATCTTCTATAAGGGATGAATTAAAGGACTCGGGAATTCATGGACAATGCTGCTGGAGGATCTGTGATGACTAAGTCTGCCGACAAAGCTCTCAAACTATTCAAGAAGATGGCCATGCACACTCAAAAGTGGGCGAATCCAAGGAGGCCTCAAGTCAAAGCAGTGGAGAAGAAGGAGCTTGATGACAGCCTGAAGAAGGAAATCGAGAAGCTCAAGGGTGAGATAGAGAAACTAACTGCAAACTCTTCTATTGTATCTATTGCGCAGGTTGATCCCGTGTCTAATGTGAAGTATATGAATCGGGGAGGCTACCAAAACTATTATCGGCAAAGGAGATACCAGCATTACCCGCCTAGAGCTCATCCAGAATTCTCTTATGCCCAATCGGAAGGGGCTGAACACCCTCCACATGGGAAGGATTGAGCAAGAAGTGGCTGGGGTCAATACTATGGTGGACCGACTCGAAAAGCACGTGCATTTGATCGAGACTCAAGTGAGTCAAATTGCTACCTCACTTAGTACGCAACACAAGCAAGGAAAGCTACCCGTCACCACTAAAGTGAACCCTAAGAACTAAAAAGAGTGCAAGGCGATCAAATTGAGGTTTGGAATGAGCTTCAAAGGCCCATAGATGCGCCAAAACAAGTTTGCGGGAGAAAAGGATGAAATTTCTGCTAAAATGACCACTGTGTCGACCGACACCCCGGGTGTCGACCGACATAGAGGCCACGAAGAAGCAGACGTGTCGAGCAATGATGAGGAGTTGATAGAGCCGACTTTGACCTCTGTGTCGACCGACACACCCACATCTTAGGCAACACAGAGACATGCCCAACTCGAAAATTCTACTTCCAAAGCTGCTCCAGCCCCTCCGATGCACTTTCCTCATAGATTTTCCAAGCAGAAGGAGGATTCCAAGTTCTCAAGGTTTGTGGAGAATTCGAAGAAGGTGAGTATCAACTTGCCACTAATATCGAAGCCTTGAGGGAGATCTCGGGATACATTAAGTATCTACGAAAGTTGATGAGCAGGAAGAAGCAATTCGTGGAGAACTCTAAAGTGAAGATACATGAGTAGTGAGGTCTGCTACTTCAAAAGCAAATACCAATCAAAAGGAGTGACCCTGGATGTTTTTCGATCCTAGTGGAGATTGGGGGATAGAGTTCCGATGAGTGTTATGCGACACTGGTGCCGACATCAATCTGATGCCCTACTCCGTCATTAAGCGCCTGAACATTGGAGAAGTGAGGCAACCTACCATAGCTCTACAGATGGTGGACCGATCTGTGTCCCAACACAAAGGTGTATTAGAGGATGTTCTAAATCATGTTGGTCATCTAATTATTCCTGCAGATTTTGTAGTCTTGGAAATGCAAGAAGATGTCAACATGTTGTTGATCTTGGGGCAAGAATTCTTGGATACAAGTAAGACAGTGATCAACTGTAGGACTGGAAGGATCACCTTACATGCAAACGATGAGGAGATCACCTTCGTGATTGAAAAAATTTGCGAGCAGTCAGAGTACAACCGGCTCACCTCCATCCAGGACACTGATGAGGAGTTGGCGGAAACTAAAGAGGAGAAAGAGGGTCGCGCTGCCATTGAATGGGAAAGAGGGAATGGGATGGAAAAATTGCCAATTACACAATCTTATCCTGAGCTCACTGTTGGTATTCAAGACAGGATGGTCTACATGGTTGATGCACGAGGGAAGCGAGTCTTCACCCAACCCACCCAATGGACTTGAGATCTGAGGTACCGTCGAGCTACGACATTAAATAAGCACTTTTTGGGAGGTCACCTAACCTTTACTTGTTTTATTTCAATTTAAAAAACACGGATGATCTCCATATCGATCGACATCCTGTATGTTGATCAACACATAGGTCTCGATAGAGACACCCTTTGATCGACAGCGAGGTCGACAAAAAGGCTCTGTGTCAACCGACACCCTGGCTGTCGACCGACATAAAGTGCTAGCAACCCGAAATGTCAAAGTCAAGATTTATGTGTCCTCTAGTGGATAAAAACATTGATGTCTGAGATCGACTGTCAGTTACAGTTCTTATTCTTGTCTGATTTTCAATTTTTTCTTCTCTCCGAGTTCAAAATAAGTTTGGGGGATGTGGACTAGAATTTTAACTTTATGTCCTTTTATTTATTATTCATTCCGTTATTTAAATTTTTTCTATTTAAATTTTTGCCTAGAAAAAAAATATGGATATAGTGTGAGGAAAACTGTTGAGTTTTGACAAATTTGAATTGAATGTGAGTTTGAAATCGATTGATGATGAGTTTGAATTGAATTAATTGTGGTTAATTGCTTATGAATTTAGAATACTGCATGATAGGATATGATTGAAACTCATACTTGCATGATGTTTGAGTGGATTGAAATTGACTGTGGAAGAAAAATTGAACCCAAATGAGATTTGAGCCTGATTTTTGTTCATGTGAGATTCACATGTATGTTTTTATTTCTCTAAAACTTGCTTAATTTATGTTTCGAGACTGCATAGTGTGAACAAGGATAGAAAATTATTTTAGGCAATCTTTGTTAGCCACTTTATCCCAAACACTGCCCCTTCACTAAAATTTATCTCTAATTAGCCAATTTGAGCTTGTACAATTTTCTTTCCTTGTCTATGAGCTTAAGAAAGGTATTGGTTGCACTCAAGTCGTGAGTTGTGGAGAATAAAGGGTAGATGGATTTATATTGTTCATGATTGGTCTTTGAGTCCTTGGTTTTCTTTTCTTGTCCACGACTTAAAAAAGTTTGGATTCCTTCTTGTCTATGAGTTGAGGTGGAAAATATATGGACAGTAGTTGTGATGTGGAAAAGAAATGTAAAATAGTGGTAAATAAAGATGGGTGGTTGTTTAGCTCGAAAGAAAATTAAAATTCTCAAACATTCATAAGAGCATAAGAGATTCAAAAAGAGCTAGGAAAAAAGAGGGGGAAGAACTTGGTTTATAAATCTAAGGAGATAAGGTAGATGAAAAATTATAGTGGTTTTAATTTATTAAGTTGGCCATTTGATGGATTTTACTCACTTGACCATAATTCCCTACATTGTCACAAAAAGCCTACATTACAACCCAATCAAAATCCTTTCTGATTCTTGACTTGTGTGCACATTCAAGCAGTGGAGATTTTAGAAATTTTGCAAGTGTATGGTAGAAATTTCTTCATACATGTTATGAGTGCTTTCATTGAAAACACAAACACTTGTGTGATGAGTGAAACACTTTCCTGTGAGTCTTCCGCGGTTGATGAAAATCTTATCTCTTTCAAATTGCTTGTGTGATGTGGATCTTTGGTTCTTGAATATTATAAATCTTGTGAGGCATTGCACTTTTAACTGCATGAGATTTTTTTTCTATTAATTGAGAATAATCAAATATTCAAGTTTGGGGGTTTGATAAGCTCATATTTACACTCAATTATCTATATTTATTCTCCATTATTTTAGTTACATTATGCTTAGTTTTAGTTATTTTTGTGCATAAGTATATTATAAAGGATGTTATGCTTGCCATGATGAGTTTTTGCAGGTTTTTCGGCTAAAAAGTGACTAAGTGGTGAAAATAGCAGAATTGATGAAGCCTATGTATCGGTCAACATACGGGATGTCGACCGACACGGAAGACAAGCTGAAAACTCGAGCAATAACCTCTATGTCGACCGACACCCTAGCTGTCGTCCGACATAGAGGTTGAATGTCAACCGACAAATAGATCAATAGGGAGCTCGACACATGATGCGTGTGTCGATCGATTTCCTGGCTGTCGATCGACACTAAGGACGAAGAAGAAAAATCACGCCATATGTGGATATATCTTTTATTGAAGTCCAATAAATAGTTGAGATATATTTATCCCTCTATAAATATTACTTATAAACTCGAAAATAAGAGTTCTTTTTTCCATTTGAATATTTTAGACCTAGAGAATTCAAGATTTGGAGTTTTTTCAAGGATCCTATTATTTGTAAAGTTTAATTATGTTATTTAATTATATGTTTTCTTTAGTTCTATCCATGATTTGTTGCTAGAAACCCTAGAAGGTTCTTGGGCTTTGATAATTAAATCTTGATGCATGTAGAATGATTCAACTCAATAGTATGGTTTAATTTCTTGAGTTTAATTAATCAAATCTAGATTTAAAGAATGATCAAGAGATAAATTTGACTCTAGGTTTGTAGTTATCAATTGAAGGACTGAGAAGTTAAAATTTGTAATAGGAAGAGGAAATTAATTACCATTGTTTTCTGTCTCTAAAGGAATAATTAATTTTAGGATTAAAATCTAATAATTATTGGGATTCGTTAATGTTGTGTTTTAAGACCGAGAGGAGATAGTCACACATTAATAATCTAGGGTTTAATTACCAAACACGGAATGTTATCCATCTGAATCTGATTTCTTCTCCATTGCCGAGTTGATGATTTTTGCATGTTGATGATTTAGTTATCTGCCCTAAAATCTGTAGCTTTAATTACTATTTTTTAAACCTTTAAAATTTTACTTTGTCATCTTTAAATTCCAAGCCAAACCCTATTTTCAAGTTTCTCAAACAACTATAATTTAGAAACTATAGCTAGTATTTGGAATAGAATTGTCATACATTCCCTGTGGGTTCGACATCCTTTAGGTTTTACAAATTTATTTGTATCACTATATTATAATTTATATGTAATTTTTACAGTGATCACTAATTACAAGGTATGTATAGCTAAACCACTATACGATTTTGGATTGAATGATGTAATGGATTCTATGGATTAGTTGAGTGATTGTTAACTTTTTCCTTGTTGATTACAACATGCTTGAGCTTTCTCCTTATTCAAGCAATGTAGGCGTTTACCAATTATTTGATAATTTGATATATAAATTACAGCCGATAAGCGGATTTACATGTTGTGAATAGCATGATTAGATGCAAGTATAGATCCAATTGAGTGTGAGGTGAATGCTTGTAGGTTGACAATCCATGTGCCATTGGGAGTGTTATAGGATTAGATAACGTGACAGTTTGACGACCCTATTTCATCTACAATTAGTTCACCAGTACAAATATGATTAGTTAGACTCGTGTGGATTGACCATCTCAAGGGGAATTAAATCTCGTTTGCATCATTCAATTGCTCATGGTTGTTCATTACAAAGTTATTTCCAATGTCCTGTTTTTCCTCATTTGATTATCAAATTGTTTGATATATTGTGTGTGCTATTGTTGAAGAGATTGAATTTTATTTGTGAAGTGAGTTGTTGGTGATGATTGTTAGGTCAATTACTTGTTTTTCAGAATTGATAGTTAGCTAGATAGATTTAAATTCATTCCCTAGATATAGACCAAATACAACGACTTGATTTGCTTGGATATTACCACACGCAAATATAACTGGTATTGTTAATAGGTGAAAGGAGTAATCTAAATTGATATTACTCTTGATTGGGGATTTAATTGTTTGCTAGTCGAATTTCTGTGTCTCACTCACCAAGCTATTGAGCATCTCTAATTTAGAGGATAGAGAGGAAGCATCATTCAACACGCACCATGCGAGCCCTAGGAAATCAATTTTGGCTCCATAACCCTCTTGGCTTCCTCCGGCTAACATCCCCTCCCCAGTTTGCATTCCCCAATTTTTGATCTTCAGCATGATCCTCAAATGAGGGATCTCGGTAAAATCAACTTTCTCGACCACCCGCAACTCAGGCTCGGGACTAACACATGAAGGATTCTCAGTATTGGGATCATCGCAAGGAGGATGTCTTTTATTAGCCAAAATCAAAGAGCTGTCCCAGTGATGGTCCATCGATAACACCCTGCAAACATCTAAAAAAATAGGCGATGAAGTCCCCATGTCATTTCTTATCCTCTTCTTAGCATGGGAATGCATGGCTTTGCCCAATTCCTTTAGACTGATTGAAGTTGCTGGATGACTCACACCCTTCGACCTTGATGAGTGCATGGCATCTCCCAACACCTTCAAGTTAATGCCCATCAGTTTGTGTTTGACCAAAGCAATGGTAGAGCGTCCTTGAACAAGCTCATAAAAATTGTGGATAGGCCAAATTCTGACTTTCACAAGATTGTGACACTTTGAGTTGGATAACGAGCTATGTGCGGGACCTGCAAAACTAACTGCCAAAAGTTAAACCTCTTGAGATTAGTTGATAGTACAAATAAAAATACCTACAAGTGGCCTCCATAAAAAGTACTTGAATATAGAATTATTTGGGATAAAATTTGAAAAATACGAAATCTTGTTTCCATCCACATTAATTCGAAAGATAGTCTGTGATCCAAAGGTTTGGACTATCGGACCACTTTTTAAATTAGTAATGATAGTTTGTCTTCGATTTTTTCAACTTGTATAATTCAACCGACTCATCATTACCCATATCAAGGAATAACATCAATGTGCCCATCAAATGGTACTACGAGGAAGGGTCATGTTGCATAGTGGCTAGCCCATACATTATAAGTATCTCAACAAAAAAGGGATCAAGTGGAAACTGTATACCATAACTCAAAATATGGATGCAAAAGGCACTCGCCTACATTAGAGGATGATGACAAGATTGGTTAGACAAAGGAATGGAAAAATGATAGGAGGAAGAACCTGATCTTGTAAGAAGGACATTGACATCAGGGTAAGTCAACCTTATCCTAGCCTCGACTAAAGGTCTGTTGGTCCCTGATCAGAGTCGTGTTAAGCAATGGAAGACTATTTAACAAATGCAGCGTAGTGATTCAAGTTATGTTGCACTTAGTTACTTTCAAATGTTTAGCTTAAAGTTGGAGTTAAGATTGTTTCAGATATACACTAGCAACTTGAGGTTGCTAGGTTTTAAATCAATGGTAGAAACAATAAAACAGTAACAAGGAACAGTAATAAAGACGCAGGATTTATAGTGGTTCGATCCTTAAGATCTACGTCCACTCCTCAGTCGAACACTGAGAATTTCACTAAGATATTTGAAAGTACAAGGATTCGACGGTCACTTGTAGTAGGTGGTGAGCTTTCGAGCCAACCAATACAAAGCTATCCTCCGTCACTTTAATCTTTCGATAGTTGCGGCTAAGTCAAGGGCGACACCTTCGTAAAACTTATCCTCGCTATAATGGAAGCTTTTTAAGTTACTTCCCGAACTCTTCTGGGGGTTTATGGCAACCGCCCGTCTTAGTCAATCTCTTTTCAGAGATATGACTAGTGGATGCTTCCTAGGATGGAAGTTATCCCAATGATTGATTCTTGAACAAAGTCAAGGAATCTCTTCTTGAATGCAGTGTCAGATATTCAAATTTTGAATCTCCAGACCCGTTAGACACATCGTTCTCTTTTCCAATAGAGCTACTGCTTTTTCCGTCCTTTCCGGCTTGGTACAATGCTTTTTCACCTACTTTGGGAAAGCTTTGTGTCCTTGGTTGTACCTTTTGTCAGAACGGGAGTCTTAGCAGAGATTGTTTGATATTTCCTTGCTTAGCATTCTTTCGGAGAATGCTGGGAACATTCTGCTAAGTCATTAGACCTTTTGACTGCTGAGATCTTCTAGCAGTCTGTCTTTGTATCCAACTGCTGACTCCTCAGCAGTTGCGTATTCAACGCTTTGATTCTTGATTCCTGATTGCTACAACTTCTAGCAATCTTCTGAGTATTTGGGAATGTTGATCCCTTCAGCATTCTGCTATCTTTACTTCTGACTGCTGATCAAGTGTTCCTAGCAGTCGTTTCTTTCAGCATATGACTACTAACTCCTTAGCGACTTTCTTCTCAGCACTTGACTACTATTTCCTTAGCAGTCATTCTTCTCAGCACTTAGACTTCAGCAATGATCCACCAAAATAACTAAGGCTTTGATTCAACAAAACCTTAACAATTTGATCTAAAGGGACATATACAACATAAATCCAAAAATAATTCCCGACAAGGTCCGATAGAAAGTGCATTATAACCAATGGGAAATTGAGGATGCTGATCACTATAAAATTCTACAGATTAATTGCAGACATAGCGACAAATAAATTTATATGAGTACCCTAAGTTTGTCGAACCCAGAGGAATTGTATAACAAAATTATTTCATGTACTAGCCATGATCCTAGAATCTATTGTTTGAGTCAACAGAAATCAGGATTTTGTTTTGAAAAGTAAAGATAGCAATGCGGAAAATTAAAGAGTTTTGAGAAATCAAATTAAAGACACAGTCTCTAGGGCGAACTATCAATCAAAATACATATCAATTAATTAACTTGAATTGGTGGGAAATCATAATATACTATAACTTCTTGGTCAGACAATGTATATTCTTTGTCGGCCTCAATAACACAATACTAATCAACCTTTCATAAATCCACATATTTAACCCTACAATTACTATCTTCCCCTAGGACAGATATTCTAGTTGTATTCGAATTAATTTTCCTGCTATTAATTTTATCTTTTCAGTCCTCAATTAACAACTATAAACCTAGAATAAATTCTATCTCTCGATCTGATTAATTCTAAATCCTAACAATTAAAACAGGAATTCAAAACCAAGCAATTCAATGTTAATCAATTAAAAATGCATCTGATTAATATTCATTGCCCTAGAACCCGCTAGGGTTTCTAGCCACGCATCGCAGATAGAAAATCAAAACAAAACATATTATAAAAGTGCATAAAAATGACTGACAAGAAAATAAAGGTTCGTGCTGGAAATTAAAGGATGTTGAATGCTTCAAAAGTTGTAAAGTATGATCTAGGATGAATAAAACTCGATTTTACAAGCTATTTATAAGAGTGGATGTGTATCCTATCAAGTGTAGGGCTGAAGATCCGATTTGATTCGGATTTAATCAAAAAACTCGCCAGATTGGCCCGCACTTCGACCGAGGTGGGTGGGCGTCGATCGATACACGTGTTTTGGCATTGATTGAGGTCTAAGCCCTGTCGGTCAAAATCGATCCTCGTCTCTTCTGCGCGGTCTCATGGTTTTGGCAATAACTCTCACTCCCGAACTCCGATTGACCCAAATCCACTTGCATTGGAAAGATAACTCATAGCTCTATCTATTTCCATGTGCCAATAGCCCGAATTCCTTGTGTGGAGAAACTCTTCACTGCTACTCTTGCATGTCACTGCTTTCGGAATGGTTTTCTAGTGAATGTAAGCCGAAAAACTGCTAAAACACACCATGACAAGCATAACACCACATATAATTGACTCATGCATGAAATATATATATATATATATACTCAAGAAAACTACATAAAAGAGTAGAAAATAATATAGATAAGTGAGTGAAATAATGAACTTATCAATGCTTCGGGATCTCAAACAAAGACTCTGAAGATGATGACCCATCTAAGGAGGAAATCTAAACCATAAAAAAAGAGGGAAGTCGAGGAGACTAACCTAGAGAGGCAGACTATGAAAAGACAAGAAGATAGATGAACGAACTTGAACGGAGGAGAGGAATAACAGTCACAGGGTGCAAGAAAACAATTATGAGCTTAAAATAGTGAAATATTTATCGATTTTCAAAATGAAGCATCTTAGAATCACTTTAAATAAATGTCACCAATCAATTCCTGACATGTATCAGATCCACGACAATTTTACTTCAGTATTCGACTCATGAAGAGGATTATCCATGAATAGCATATCACCAAATCAAATGTTGAGCACCAGGAAGGCTTCTCCTGCAGCCTCATCGTATGATATAAAGTAGCCATCATCATTGTCTGAGATGTCAGGAACCTCAGTTATGGTAAGCATGGCCTTAGCAACTGCTCTGGAGACTTTCTTTTCAAACATCCTCTTCAAGCGCTCCCTTTCCTCCTTGGAAACTAGTGGACCCTCGTACTTGAGGTGATCTGGAGAGTTGCATTAAAACCAACCTTTGGGAGGTCTGTTGCTGAACTTCAGTTCACATGACTGCGAACCTTCCTTCTTGGATTTGGCTATCTCAAGAAGTCTAGTCAGCTTCCTCATTTGCTCCTCAAGCTCTTCAACTGAGCTCTCTTCCTCCTTTTTCTGGTGGGAAGGTGTTGGTGCTGACTTAGATGTGAACGTTTGTCCAGAAGTTCTGTCAGCTTGATATGAGGCTTTTGAGGCCTACTTTTGAACTCCTTTTTTGCGAAAAAGGAAGCATCTCCTTCTAGATGTGTGCTGACACTTCGCACTGTTTCATTTCAGTTCGCCATTTGGATGTCCCATTCGTGAGCTTGAAGCTAGGCGAACACATCCTTGGTTGTCATCTGGGAGAGATCATTCTCCTTCAGGCTAGTAGCCTTGACGAACCAATCTTCCTTGGGCATCTTCGAGTGAATATTTGCATTCATATCAGCAACTTCATATGTTCTCCCCAAGTTTCTCAGCTCGCAGATAATAGCGTTGAATCTTGCTTCCATTGATTTGACATTTTCACCAGGAAGCATTTGGAAAGATTCATGCTTATCCACACAGTTTTGAAGCTTATTTTGCTTCATTTTAGCTGTTTGTTGACTGAGTGAGCCAAGAAATTCCCACATCTTCTTGGCGTTATTGTGCTCTAAGGCTTCGACAACCAGTGGCACTGGTAAAGATTGTAACATGAGCTCTATGGCCACTGCATCCAGCTGAAAATGAACTATATCGTCGTTTGCCCATTCTGCATAAGGCTTCTCCACTATCTCGTGACCTTTTGCTCCTCCGAGCTGAGTATTTACCTTAGGGATCTTTATTGGTCCGGTAAATAGAACCTCTGTCATTTCTAGATGGTCGTTTTTCAGCATGATCAATGAACGATTCTTCCATATCTCAAAGTCTTCTGATGAGTACTTTGGAAGTTTTGTGATCTGAGCCACATCTATGTACCTATGCTTAAAACACACAAAAAAACCAAGTGCAAAAAAACATAACCAAGCGCAGAGAAACAGAGATCTCGTCCTAAGTGACTCAACACAACTGTAGTTTGTAAGAACCTTGGCACTTGATACCACTTGTTGGTCCCAAAAACAGAGTGCAATATGTGCAGCGGAAGGTTTGTGTACGCAGCAAAAATAAATGTAAGCACATGCACTGGTTCGTTTAAACAGGGCAGAGTCAGTATTGTGTGCAGTCAGATTAAGCTTGAGTCTTTGTCCCGTCTTAAGTCAGTTTCACAGTTTATATTCTTCAATACTTGGACAAGTATTGATGTCTGAAGTAGTCAGTTTGTGAAACAGTAAAACAGAGCAAGTATAAGGAAAGCATTAAAGCAAGACACAAAGATTTATAGTGGTTTGGATTTCCATGTCCTACATCCACTCTTCAGACCCAAGGTCTGGATAATTCACTAAGTAAATACAAGCCTACTTACGATCTATACACAGCCCGTGGCACCTCTGTCCTCCAGTCACTTGTGGCACTCGCTTAGGAACTCCTTGTAAACTCATTCTTCAGGTTGAAGTGGGGACGCACCCCACAGCCTCCTTGCTGGTGGGTGGATGTTTACTAATACTTCCAGAATGGTTGGATGTTTAGAGGTTCTTCCCAGAACACAATTTGCTAGCATACGCCTGTGAGAATCAGAGTCCCAGACTAGGAAACTAACTGTTGTGAAAATATCTCAGAAAGATATAGTCACCAAGAAGAGCCTCAGCATAAAGCTTCAGCCTCGTCCTAAGAGAAGATAGCATGGTGGGTAACTTGAGTTGGAGACTCAAGTCTTGTGTTTACAACGCGGAAAAACTCTGAGAGAGTTTTGTGGGATAGATAACCTGAATATGCCCTTTGTCTCTTTACACTAGTAGATTTTGAATTTCAGTTCAGGTAACCTTTTTGGTTCAGGTTCTTGATTCAGGTAACCTTCTTGGTTCAGGTTCTTTATTCAGGTATCCTGTTAAGGTTGAGAGGGCCGATCTTTATATCGAGAGGAGAGTTTAAGGCAATTTGAGTTTCTATCCATTAGACACATAAATCAAGATGTTAGACTCATGGATTATATTGTCCAATCGTAGCCCATGACTTAGATCTCCATTCTGCTCTGCCTATTGTTAGTGTACGATACACTAACTTTTTGTTAGACTACTTTACAGCCCGAGAAACCCAGTTTTGGATAACCTCGTACTGACTTAGACCTTTTGCAATTGTCTGAGTCTGACAGAGGCTTCTTATACCGACTTCTAAGAGTCAGTAGAGTTTAGCCCTCATACTGTCTTCCCACGGTCAGTATGGTAAATCCTCAGACTAACTTTCCATAGTTAGTATGGGAAATGCCCTCATATTGATTTCCCAGATCAGTATGGTAATCCCTTAAACTGACTTTTCTTTAGTCAGTTCGGGAAAGCCCTCATACTGACTTCTCCTTGTCAGTATGGTTAGACATTAAACTGAGTGCTCCAACTCAGTTTTTGGTTAAGGCCAGGCGTGATGATAGTCAATTCTCGAGCATTCTCCATTGTTGAGTTAGAAGCATTAAACTGAGTTAGAAAAGTTTGAAAATCAGACAAGAATAAGAACTACTACCTGACTGTTGATCTCATACATCAACGTTTTTATCCACCAAAAGAATCTGCGTTACGCGACGAAGACTTGTGGTTGCTGGCACTCTGTGTCGATCGGCATGGGCCAAGTTGATTGACACAGAGCCTTCATGTCGACTCCTTCCTGAGGTCAAAGTGTAGCTCCATCATGACCTCTATGTCGATTGATATCAGGCATATCGATCGATACAGAGATCAATTCTCCAAAAAAAAATTTGAAAATAAATACAGAAAAACAAATGCTTAGTTAACGTCGTAGCTCGACGATACCTCTTTTTCTCAAGTCCATGGTGGGTG
The DNA here is from genome assembly GCA_026898455.1 of Plectranthus barbatus. NCBI lineage: Eukaryota > Viridiplantae > Streptophyta > Magnoliopsida > Lamiales > Lamiaceae > Plectranthus > Plectranthus barbatus. Next base: position 20,527 of record JAPKLW010000945.1, on the reverse strand, counting down.
AGTGCGGACTCTCCTTCCTTAGGCATCAACCATGTAGACCAAGCGATCCTGAATGACAGCAGTGAGCTCAGGGTAAGATGGTGTAATTGACAATTTTGCCATCTCATTCCCTTGCTCCCAATCAATGGCAGTTCGGTCTTCTTTTTCCTCTTTAGTTTCCTCCACATCATCCTCAAAGTCTTCAATAGAGGTGATCCGGTTGCATTCGGATTGCTACCGGATTTTATCGACCTTGAATGTGATCCTTTCTTCACTAGCTTGAAGGATAATTTCTCCACCACGGCAGTCAATCAGGGCAGCACTCGTGTTCAAGAACTCTCGTCCCAAGATAATGGGTGGTGCTGCCATCCTCCTTCATGTCCAAGATTACACAATCTGCACGAAAGATTAGATGACCCACACGAATGAGAACGTCCTCAAGTATACCTTTTGGGCAAGATACAGATCGGTCTGCCATCTACAATGTGATTGTAGTCGGCCTCGGTTTTCCAATGTTGACGTGTTTGAATATGGAGTATGGCATGAGATTGATGTTGGCAGTTGTGTCGCACAACACCTTTTGAAATTCAATCCCCCCGATCTCGATTGGAATCGAGAAACACCCTGGATCACTCCTTTTAATTGGAATCTTCTTTTGTAGGAGTAGGATGCACTGCTCATGAAGCTTCACAGTTGAATTCTCCACGAAGTGCTTCGTCTCACTCATCAACTTGCGGAGATACTTCAAGTAGCCCAGAATCTCTCTCAAAGCTTCAATCAATGGTAAGTTAATACTCACATTTTTCAAGTTATCCACAAACCTTGAGAACTTAGAATCCTCCTTTTGTTTGGCAAACAACTGAGGAAAGGGCATCGGAGGTGTCGGAGCAGATTTGGAACTTGAATTGTCTAGCTTGGGAGACTGTTGTGTCGACCGAGATGGACCAGTGTCAACCTCTCTTCCATGTCGACTAATAGGGGGTGTGTCAATCGACACACCCGTAAAATTCTTGTCAGTTGATTCATCCTCATTGTCTAACATGCCGACCTCCTGTTGTCCTCTGGGTCGATCGACACGGGGTGTGTAGGTCGATACAAAAGTCATTCTTGCAGGAATTTCGTCCTCTTCTCCCCCTGGTAGCTGGTTCGGGACCTCAAATTGATTGCTTTGCACTCCTTTTAGTTCTTGGGGTTCACTTTGGTGGTGCTCGATAGCTTCCGTTGTTGATGTTGCGTACCAAGTGAGGTAGCAATCTGACTTGCTTGAGTCTCGATAATCTGCACATGCTTGCCAAGTTTGTCCACGTTAGTGTTGACCTCTACCACTTCTTGCTCAATCATACCCACACGGTAGTCGGAAGCCTTGATGAACTTTTGTAGCACCTCGTCGAGACTCTCCTTCTTCTTATCCACAATTTCACCACTATGCATATCGAAATCTAGTGGAGGGTGTTTGGCACCTTCAGGCTGAGCATAGGTGAAACTTGGATGAGCTCTGGTGTGGTAGTGTTGGTATCCCCCTTGACTGTACTGATTTTGGTATCCACCTCGATTCATGTAGTTCACGTCGGCTACGAGATCAACTTGTGCAACAAAAACACAAGCACTAGATGTCAGTTTCTCCATCTCCCCCTTGAGCTTTTCGATTTCCTTCTTGAGTGTGACATCTTCCTTCTTTTCCACTTCTGGAACTTGTGGTCTCCTTGGATTGGCCCATTGTCGAGTATGCAAGACCATCTTCTTGAACAGCTTGAGGGCTTTTTCAGGTGATTTGCTCATCAAAAAACCTCTGGTTGCATTGTCAACAGACTCTTGGGTTCTCTCATTCATCCCTCAATAGAAGATGTGGGCCTGCTCGTCAGTGTCAACTCCATGGCCCAAGCAACTCCTCAAAAGCTCGTTCCATCTGCTCCATGCCTCGAACAAGGACTCATCCATCTTTTGGTGGAACTGCAAGATCTCCATCTTCTTTTGAATGATCACAGATGGTGGAAAGAAAGTTGCGAGGAATTCTGCTCGGAGATCTGCCCAAGTGCAGATGTTGATGCAATCCAGGGCTGTAAACCACATCTGAGCCTGATCTCGAAGTGAGAAGGGAAACAAGCGCAGACGGCTCACATCCTGGCTGACTCCGTTCTGGTTGATGGTCTCACACACCTCCATGAACATTCGGAGATGATTTTAAGGACCCTCTACTGCTCAACCTCCAAATTGGTTTTGTTAAATCATCTGAATCAATTCGGTATTAAGTTCAATGTTATTGGCAGTGATACCAATAACAAATCTCTCATTCCCAGGTTGTGGTCTGTACCTCCTTGCCATGAAGTTTTGATCCTCATATCAAAGTTCTCTTAGCGACGCCTTTCGCTTTCTCTTTCTCTCCTTGCAGCCTCGACTCTATCTGCTTCTCTTTCTGCCATCAAATGTTTGATGATATCCATCATTTGGTTGACCTCTTGGACTAGAAGAAGGGCATTCCCTTGAGTGAGTTGTGTGTTTGGCTCCTCCAATGGTGGCATCTCTGAAAAATCTTCATCGTTTGGGTCGTGTAGGGGCTCCATGTTCATGGTTGTGCTTTCCTTTTCTTTGCCTTTTCTCCTTCGGACTGTGGCCTCGATTTTTGGATCAAAAGCTTTGAGTGGTTTGCCCCGAGCCCTTGTGTTCATGCAACCTGAGAAAAATCGGTTTTAGAAATCAGCCTCTATGTCGATCGACATTGATGATACGGTTGTGTCGATCTACACGGGCTGTGTTGATCGATATAGACGCATAAACCCTGAAAAACACACGCACACTAAACAAGAAAATTAAAGTAAAAATAAAAATAAAAACTCAATCCAATAGATTTAAAAACAAACTAATATTAAGATAAAATCTACCAGTTCCCGACAATGGCGCCAATTTCATAACTGTGGAAAAAGTGGCAAATAAATTTATAACAAACTAAGGTGGTCGAACCCACAGAGACTGTGTAATGAAACTATCCTAAGTACTAGCCATAGTTCTTAAAACATAGTTGTTTGAGTAAATAGAAATTGGGGTTTTGTTCTGTAATTTAAAGATAACAATGTTGAAAAGTAAAAGGTTTTGAAAACAATATTTAAAAATACAGATTTCAGGGCAGATAATCCAATCATCAACATGCAAAGTTCATCAACTCAACAATGGGGATTAATTCAGATTCATATGGATTAAATTCCTTGGTTAGGCAATTAAACCCTAGATTACCAAATTGTGACTATCTCCTTTCGGTCTCAAGAACACAAACTAAGACAACCTCAATAATTATCTAATTATATCCTAAAAATTAATTCTTCCTTTTGAGACAGAAAACAAATGTATTTAATCTCGTTTTCCTATTACCAATTTTCACCTCTCGGTCCTTCAATTGATAACTACAAACCTAGATTCAAATTCATCGCTCGATCCTTATCTAAATATAGTTTCGATTAATTAAGCTCAAGAAATTAAACCATGCTATTGAGTTAATTTATTCATACATGCATTAGATAGATTATCAAAGCTCTAGAACCTATTAAGGTTCCTAGCCACAATTCATGGGTCGAAATAAAGGATTCATATTATTAAAACACATAAAATACCTTTACAAAATGAAGAGGAACCTTCAAAGTCTTCAAAAACTCCAATGCAATAGTATTCTAAGTGTAAAAAATGATAAAATTCGAGACTAATTGAGTTTGTTATTTATAGAGGAGCCAAAACATCTAAACTAGGTACTTGGCTAAAATATCAAAAATAACCAAAACTAGAAAAATTCCCTTCTCGGGTATTTGTGTCGATTTTACACAACGCGTGTCGATCGACATGGATGCAAATCAGCATCCTTCTCTTCTTCCATTTCGATCCAGTGTCTTCAACTTCCATGTCGATCAACACAATGCATGTCGATCGACATAGACCACCATTATCGGCCTTTCTCTACAGCTTCCTTCGATCGACATCCGACCTCTCTGTCAGTCGATATGCACCATGTCGGTCGACACAGAGGTAATGCTTTAGGTTTTTGGCACTACTCCCAACTCGGTCGACTTCCCGGTGTCAATCAGAGCAGCAACTCTGTAAAACTCGGCTCTTCTCATCTTTTGCTCACTTTTACCCTCAAATACATACAAAACTTAGCATCACAAGCATAACATCCTCTATAATACACTCATGCACGAAAACAACTAAAAACTAAACCTAATTGCACCAAAACAAAGGAGAAAAACATGGATAAGTGAGTACAAATATGACCTTATCAACATCCTCACTAGTTGTTCAAATATATCGGGGAGACTGTATCATGGAATCCTTGAAGCCATACTCCATTAATAGTGAGCTTGATCCACTCACTCATAGCTCTGAAAGCTGCTCAACTTTCAGAGACTTAGGATGAACTACTTTCTAGACGTAGGGATTATTCAATGGGAATTCTAGCGAGCCCCTAGTAATTCCCCGACATCTCATATGTTAGTTTCTTAAGTCCCATGACAGTCCCATACGAAGGGACCAAGTGAGATGCCACCTCTGTTCTAATAAATAAAAATTCAATGATCTTCAAAACAAACAAGAAAACGGAGGCAAAGAAAACTATGTTATACTAGTTAGAATACCTTGAAATATTGAAATATTGTAGGTATTCTAAAGGAAGCAAAGTTGCTTTACAAAAAAGAATGACCATCCCTAATGGATGATAAAAGAAATCTAGGCTAACTAGGAGAAAACATGATATTATACCTGATGTTGTTTTGCATGGTGCAGTTGATTATTTTGACCTTCGTTTGATGAATTGCCTTTGCTAAACTGTAAGGAATTCAACAAAGGTACGAGGCAATTATTATCACTCAAAATAAACAAGACCACAAAAAGGCTCAATTCAACCGATCTAGGAAGAAAAGGCTTGATGGTCCAAGTGAAGGGATTCGAGAACAAAATCACGAAGTCCGTTTGCCAAGATCGATAATTGGAATATCAAAGATAAATTGCTATGCCTATGATTATTCTTAGCATGCTCCTATTGATTATGCATAAGGGGGTTTATGAGAAACACCTAGATTGTAGAAACCTGAAGAACGAGTGCGTAGAGATTTGATCCTCGATCCTTTTCCCACGCACCAAGATTTATTCCTAACAGCTTGAGGAATTAAATCTAAGAAAATTAAACAGTAATTTTTGAAAAGAAAGAGTGAGAGAAGAAAAAACATGATTCTCCTGATCTGATCTTCTGATCTGTATCCCAACTCCAATCCGAATATCTGGTGAAGATTCCCTTCGAATTCCTTGTCTGGTTGAGAAGCAGAATTTCCTCCTCGTTTCTCAGATCTAGTCGATCACCACCGCTCCCAAAATACTGGTTTGCAGTGTTGCAACATATGATCTTGGTGGTGTGTTAAGATCTCTAGACCTTTTCAAGTATTTGAGTATGTGTTTTACTGCGGTCCAATGTGTTTGTCTAGGGTTAGACTGGTATCTTGCTACCATTTCTACAACAAAGCAGATATCTGGCCTCGTACATAGCATTGCATACATGAGACTCCCTACAGCCGATGCATACGGCACGTTGCTCATCTCATCTTTCTCCTTTTGTGTCACCGGACACTGATCCTTGGAAAGATGTTTGCCATGTCTGAAGGGTAACAAACCTTTCTTGGCTGTTTGCAGCCGAAAACGGGCAATCACAGTATCAACATATGACCCTTAAGACAAGGTCAGCATCCTCTTATTGCGCTCCCGCAATACTTTTACCCCTAGGATGTATCCTGCCTCCCCAAGGTCCTTCTAATTAAACTGATCGGATAACCACATCTTTATGCCCGACAAAGCTTTCACATTATTGTCAAATAGGAGAATATCATCTACATAAAGTGCAAGGAACACCACGCTTCTGCTGATACATAGACGGTACACGCAACTCTTGTTTGAACATTGTGAAAATCCATAGGATTTAATAACTTCATCAAAACATAGATTCCATGACAGTGAAGCTTGCTTAAATCCATACAGCGACTTCTTAAGCTGCCAGACCAAATGTTCTTCGCCCTTCTGCATATAATCTTCTGGCTGTTGCATATAGATGTCCCTACCTTCTTCAAGGTACCCATTTAGAAACGCGGTTTTGACATCCATCTACCAGATCTCTAGGTCCTTATGTGCTGCTATGGCTAGGAGTATTCGAATGGACTTAAGCATGGCTACCGGTGAGAAGGTCTCGTCATAGTCTACGCCTTCTTTCTGACTATAACCCTTTCTTTCTTTTGTATACCCATTTGCACCCTATGGCTCGATAGCCATCTGGCAAATCAGTTTTCTCGTATACATCCATAGCCGTAATGGATTCCATTTCCAAATCCATGGCGATCAGGTATTTGTCTGCATCTTTATCAGATACTGCCTCGTCATACGTCCAGGGATCAGTATCATCTAATCCGCTTTACGGGATCAAGTCAGACGACTCTCCCATGAACATATACCTTTCGGGTTGGTGGACAACCATCCCACTACGATGAGGCATCTGAGTCGTGTCAATAGTTGGCACAGTAATTGTTGGTCCCATACCTTGCATTGATGGCAGTGTTGGTATTGCCTCACCTATTACAGGTGGATTTACCACTACACTGGGCTTTCCTAATGGAATCGCTTCTTTATCCCCAAGCTCGTGGAGGATAATTTCACTCTTGGATCTGTGGTTGCGTTGGTACTGACAACCACTTTCTGATTCTCAGGACAATAAAAGTAACCACCTTTCATTTGCCTGGGATATCCTACAAACAGCATCAGCTTACACCTACTTTCTAACTTATCAGGTTCCTTTATCAGCACATATGTTGGACAACCCCAAACCCTCACTCTGTTCAAACTTGGCTTTCGCCAATACCAGAGTTCCAGAGGCATTTTAGGAACTGATTTATAAGGTACAAGGTTAAGCAAATAGGCCGCTGTCTCCAAGACATATCCCCAAAACGAAATCGGCAAGCTTGCATAACTCATCATTGACTTGACCATTTCCAAAAGAGTCCTATTTTTTCTTTCCGCTACACCATTTTGTTGAGGGATTCCTGGTGCAGTCCATTGGGATGTTATCCCATTATCTGATAGGTATTGCAAGAACTCGTAACTGAGGTATTCACCACCATGATCCGATCATATTGTTTTGATAGTCTTGCCCAACTTCTTTTCTACATCAGTCCTAAACTCTTTGAATTTCTCAAAGCATTCAGACTTGTAGCGAAGCAGATAGACATATCCAAATGTTGAGTAATCATTAATAAACGTGACAAAGTACTCATAACCTCCACGAGCTTGCGTGGACATCTGTCCACATAAGTCAGAGTGGATAAATTCCAACACATCCTCTGCTCGAGACTGACTTGCCTTAAAAAGCCTGGTCGTCATCTTTCCCTCTATACAGGATTCACAGATTTAATGCGGTACCACTTGAAAAGAATCCAAGAGCCCATACATGCAAATCTTTTAATCCTCTTTAGATTGATGTGACCTAGTCTCAAGTGCCAGAGATTTTTTTGATCCTCATCGGAAGAAAACTTTCTCTTTAAATGATTATTATTATTGGATGAGTTTCCAACATTCATGGAAGATTTATGCATACAATCAATGATATAGAGAGACTCGATCAGTTTGCCACGACAGATAACACCGTTATTCCCAATGATAGAAACTCCACTATCAAAAATAACTTAATATCCATCATTAAACAACTTGGAAACTGAAATTAAATTTCGCCGAAAAACCGGTACAAATAAAACATCTCTCAAAATCAAAACATTGTTTTCAAAGCATAAAGCAAAATCTCCAATGGCTACTACTGAGACTCGCTCTCGACTACCCATTGAGATGGTAATCTCGTCATGCATCAGCTGCCTTGTCGGCCTGAACCCTTGCAAAGTATAACAAACATGATTAGTAGCTCCAGTATACACTACCCCAGAATGGGTAGAAACTGATGCTAAACATGTTTCAATTATAAATGCACATGACACACCTTGTCCAGTCTTCCTGACTTGACAATCGTTCTTCCAGTGACTAGCCTTGCCACATCTGAAACACTTGTCCTTTTTCACAGGCACGCCCGGTGTCCTGTTTGACTTCTTCACAGAAGTTGTACCTTTGGCTTTCTTCTTAAACATTCCTTTGCACCTCTTGCTAACCAGCACAACAGGACGGTTTTCTGAAGTAGCCAAAGCAACCTTTTCTGGAAAACCACTAACTCCGCTGCCATAAAATCATTGAGTAACTCGTTAAGAGTGTACTCTTTCTTGTTCATGACAGCATTCAGTCTAAAGTTCTCAAAAGGACTTTGGCAGAGAGTTGAAAATGATATCAACTTGCGCTTCTGCATCGATACCACCTCCGTGCAGCGTGAGTTCATCCATGAGATGAGTCATGCTGACCACGTGCTCCCTGACCGAGCTACCTTCAGCCATTTTCTTTCCCATGATTTCCCTCATGAGATTAAATCTGACAGCTCGGCCTGACTCACCATAGGTCGCTGTGAGGCTGTCCATAATGTCACAAGCATTATCATATGAATGATGTTGTTGTGCAAGTACCTTGGACATTGTAGTCATCATATAGCATTTTACTATATTGTTTGAATTGAGCCACTTGTTATAGTAGCTCCTTTCCTCATCAGTCGGTGTATCAGTGGGAGCAGCCAGATGATGCTTATCAAGGACAAACTTGTGTTCCTCTGCAACAAAAATGTAATCCAAGTTGCATTTTCATTCTTGAAAATTGGGACCGGTTAATTGGTTTTGTCCTAAGATATTGATCTCATTTGGTAAAGACATGCCTGAAAACAATAAATTAAAGCAGAAATTAAAACATAGTGGCAAACAATTGAAACAATTAAATATTGAAACCTTATGATAAAACAATATTACTGTTTCCTCCAATTTTCCTAGGTATTACTATTGCAAGCCACACATGTGGACGTTTACAACAAAACACTTAATCAGACTACATCTTTCAATTCCAGTCCTTTAATTCCAATCCATGCCCGGGTTCGTTAGAAAAATGGAATTAATAATTGGAGACTAACTTAAGACCATATTATCTTACTGAGCAGGGACATCACAAATGAGTTATACTCTGGACAATATCTAAGCTAGCTTACCACCAAAGCCAACCCTCTCATATAAGGATCTGCTAGTACACACCCAAATCCCTTATAATAAGGTTGTCTCATTTAATTAAATCCCTATAGAACTTATGAAAACTCAATATAGAAGCTACACATGTAGACGTTTACGCATGAATCCCCACTTCTCACATGAATTAAATGTTTGTTTTAAAAAATCATATCTATTAGAACTTATGAATGATATATTAAGTAAGCTACACATGTAAATGTTTACCAAATAAATTACCCACTTCCATTAAAGGATCGCTTTGTGGAGGTCTTATTAAATAATCAGCTTAGCAATTTAAATTCATAAGGTTCAATTGCATAGATTATTTTATGTAGCCATAATTATAACATTGCTAAAATTCTATCATGCAAAGCATGAACCCCGAATTTATAGTTATAACTAATTACACAAAATAAATCACATAGCATGCTTTAAAGTTGTAAAAAAAAGCTATAAACATGCTCCTATTATCTACAACATGCTTATATGTTGCACCATTAATGTAAACACATATATCATGCGAAGACAAATACTAAAGTAAATAAAAAATGTTCTCGTGGCCTCATGATACGAAATTAAGAAATAATTCTATCTATTACACTTTGGAATTATTTCACAGATCTTCAACTGGGCTCCCACTACTTGGACTATGATCTGATTTTATTTTCTGAAAAATGGGCCTCCAAGATTTAATTCATCAGAAAATTGGACAACTGGGCCAGTTAATCGTAGGGCCGGGCACACATTGCAAGCCCGAGAACTCAGCCCGACGGGCCACCACTGGTGAACCACCGTTGCCGGCGACCCGCCGCCGTCGTGGACCTACCAGAATCGCGCAGCAGCCATGCATGCACGTTGCATGGCTGTAGCCCGCGAAACCGCCACCACAACCGTCGCCTATCTCGCCTATGACGCCATCGCCCCAATGTTGGCCTCCATCTTCTCCACCATCGGCGCCTTTAGCTCGTCGGAAAAATGCGCGGGTGTGAAGAGGTGATGCGCGCCTCGGCTGCAGCCACAAACCCTAGGGTTTGCGCCCGCTGCAACTGCGCCGTCGCCCATGACTGCTGACAGTTGCCTGCCACCGTCTCGAGCAATGCCGCACCAACTTGCCCTATCGTCGACGACCAGAGAGCGCGAGCCCACCACCAGTGAGCGCGCAAAGGGTCGTGCGGGTCTCTCACGTGCGCACGCAAAATGTATGGTTCCGCTGTGTCACGCGCGCCCCTCGTGCCCTGACTGCTGCCGCTCACCGTCCTGGCCAGGCCTCCGCCTCCCCGCATTGCCGTCCCAGAGCCGCCGCACCTGCCTACCGACCATGGCCGTGCGGCTGCTATCCTGCGTGCACGCGCGTCGCGCGCTGGAAACCCTAGGGTTTCGCAGCGGTTGCGCCACCACCGTGGCCTATCGCGCGCCGTCCTGTCGTGCCACTCGCTGTGCACGGCCTACTGCCGTGCCGGCATCATCGTGCATCATGTGCGGCCCTTCGTTCTTCATGTTTTTCATTCTTCGTTTTATAGGTTTAATTTTAAAATTGAAAAATTACATAGAATAACATCCTAATACAATTAGGAATTTAAATTTAACCACAGATTTATCTCGTGGGTGTAAAACAAATCCTTATAAAAGGCGGATTAACCTGAGAACCCCGAGGAACAAAAACACAATCATACAATCCATAAACCATTCATGCATTCATTCAATAATAATTATCATGTAAATCATAGGCAATATTATTTTTCCTGACATAGCCAATTGATAAACCTGGCTCTGATACCAATTGAGGGGATTCGAGAACTGAATCACAAAGTCCGTTTGCCAAGATCGATAATTGGAATTTCAAAAATAAATTGCTATCCCTATGATTATTCCTAGCATGCTCCTATTGATTATGCATAAGGGGGTTTATGCGGATTACCTTAACTGTAGAAACCTGAAGAACGAGTGCGTAGAGATTTGATCCTCGATCCTTTTCCCACGCACCAAGATTTAGTCCTAACAGATTGAGGAATTAAATCCAAGAAAATTAATCAGTAATTTTCGAAAACAAAGAGGGAGAGAAGAAAGGACACGATCCTTCTGATCTGATCTTCTGATCTGCATCCCAACTCTAATCCGAATATTGGGTGAAGATTCCCTTCAGATTCCTTGCCCGGTTGAGAAGCAGAATTTCCTCCTCATTTCTCAGATCTAGTCGATCACCACATCTCCCAAAATACTGGTTTGCTGTGCAGCTACATGTGATCTTGGTGGTGTGTTGTGATCTGAGAACCAGAGGCCTATTTATAGGAAAATATTGGACTTCTATTGGGCCTGAGTTTTCATTGGCCAGACCAAGGACCAGAATGCAAATAGCAAATAAGGCCTATCAACTAATTAATTCTCATATTCAACTCAGAATATAATTAATTAATTAATATTGATTCATTCCACCAGAGAATCAATATTGTCCTACCTATTTGCTACCACGTTTTGAGGTACGGGTTGCATGGGCTCGTTTTATCCCCACATTTAAGGTTATAGACATTCGTTAATTAATTTAGCTCTGACAAGCTATTTAATTTATTAACTTTTTATATTCCTGAGTCATTTCACTCAAACCTTTTCACTTATGCTTGAACTTAATGAGCCTGCAGGACTTTAGCATAACGAACCTTTTGAGCTGCTCAAGGAATGTCACCATCCCATACTGGATGTGGTTACCTAGTTCCAGTTTCAGACATTCATACACAAACCGCTATCACCCTAGATACAGATATGCAAGGTCAACTAGAGTCTTCCACTACAACTCAAAGTGATACACAATCTGTGTATACTTCTGTACCTTCATATATGCTTAGGATCTCATGAAGCCATAGATATCTAGATTCTTTTAATAACAGATAAAAGAATCGATCTCGACTTAGGTCCTTATCAATGTGTGCCCCACACCAGCATACCAAGCCATCCAAGGTAAGATGCTTATTACCGCGTATGCTGCAGCCTACACCGACAGTTTATCCTGGAACTGTCTCAGCTATGATAACTATTTATATCTCGTTAGGTCAAATGATCCATACGATCTTCTCTGATCTACTACACACCGTATGATCTCCCTATCGACGAGATAAGTGGATAATTGCATTTGCGACACATCTTTGTTAATTCAGACAGGAGATGAACATACAATATTTATGATTCCCAGTATATTAACCAATCGACCTTGTACATAATATACCAATCATAATGCTTTCAGTATATAAATCCATCACCAAGTAACCCAAAGATGAGTATTGAAGATGAGGATGAACATATCTAACTAACTCGAGACACACCTTCGAGGAGTCCCATGTAAATCAAATTATGAAGGACATGAACGAATATGCATGTGTTTAGAATTTAAAAATTCAAAGAGCAAGTTCTCCTGAGGTGTTCGAGGACGAGGGAGAGCAGCCACATTCCTGGTCGAGACAAAATGATGTGGTAGAATTGAAGAATGGAAGAGCACAACCAATCAAAGAGTGATTCGACTAAAAGGGTGATAAACGAACCACCTAATTGAAGAGCACGAAAGGGAATATTAAATGAAGTGGATCGAGGACAAAGAAGTTGAAGAAGAGTGGTAATTACGCACAAAGATGTTAGAAATGTATTACAATCTGAGATACACGAGGCAGATGGTAAACAAGTACAAGGAATTTAAAATGAGACCACAAAAAATAGCAAGCAAGCCGAGTCGAGAGAACTCTTCCTGCAAGACAGAATATGCCTCTGTAGTGCTCGGAATAAGGCAGTCTGTCCCTAAAGGTAAAATGGCTTTCCTCTTGATTGAAGCAGCACCGCAATCGACAGAGCTCCAGCAAACTGAAGTGGAGTAGGAGCAGAGTTGGCAGGAAAATAGAGTGCAGGAGCTGAGGGAGCAAAATGCAGCTAAGAGCTATTTTTGGAACGTTTTTGCATGCACTTGGGGATGCCTATTTGTGGGCATCCACACCTGAGGGAGCGTGTCGGACAATTAAGGTCCAACAGCGGTTACACCTGCGCTCATGATGGCGCGGATGGTAATGGTGGGAGACACGGGCTCGAGCAGCCGTTACGGGCGACAATCACAGAGTCTGAAGGATCGTTTGAATTCAAATGAACGTAATGGTCCGGACACCTTAATGCAAACGTGTGCTGACTCATCAGCCACGTCGCAAGCCACGTGTCTATTCGTATTGACTGGACCTGACCCAGTCAACTAACCCACTTTGATAAGCCCATCAGGCTCATTTTTGTTGACCAAAAAGATAAGGTCGTAACCGGCCAAGGCCCAAAGACCACCCAAAGACAAATTGCCAAGAACCAGGAATCGGGAACCGGGGTCCGTGAAGGGATTCGTGAACTGAATCACGTAGTTCGTTTGCTAAGGATCGTTATTTGGAATATCAAAAATAAATTGCTATGCTTATGAACAATCCTAGCATGCTCCTATATTATTATGCATAAGAAGGTTTATGCGAAATACCTGGATCGATGAACTCTGAAGAACGCGTGCGCGGAGATGCCCTTTGATCTTTCCCACGCCCAAAGATTTAATTTCCTAACAGATTGAGGAAATAAATCTATGAAAATAATACAATTATTTTCAAAAATAAAGAGGAGAGAGAGAAGAAGAAAAATCCTCCTGATTTGATCTTCTGATCTCTATCCTAACTCGATCTGAAAATCCGGTGAAGATTCTCTATCAGATCCCTTGCCCGGTTGAGAAGCAGAATTTCCTCCTCGTTCTCATATCTTAGTCGATCAGCACAGCTCCCAAAACCAGGTTTGCTGTGTGCAACTTATGATCTTGTAGTGTGTTGATATCTGAGGAACTGAGGCCTATTTATAGGAAATTACTGGACTCCTATTGGGCTTGAGTTTCATGGGCCAGACCAGGGACCAAAATGCAAATAGAAAATAAGGCCTATCAATTAATTAATTCTCATATTCAACCCAGAATATAATTAATTAATTAATATTGATTCATTCCACCAGAGAATCAATATTGTCCTACCTATTTGCTACCACGTTTTGAGGTACGGGTTGCATGGGCTCGGTATATCCCCACATTTAAGGTTACAAACATTCGTTAATTAATTTAAGCTCTGACAAGCTATTTAATTAATTAACATCTTATATTCCTGAATCAATCCACTCAAATCTTTTCACTTATGCTTGAACTTAATCAGCCTGCAGGACTTAGCATAACGAACCTTTTGAGCTGTTCAGGGAATGTCACCATCCTATACTGGATGTGGTTACCTAGTTCCAGTACCAGACAGTCATACACAAACTGCTATTACCCAAGATACAGATATACAAGCTCAACTAGAGACTTTCACTGCAACTTAAAGTAATACACAATCTGCATATACTTCTGTACCTTCATTTAGGCTTAGGATCTCGTCAAGCCATAGAGATCCAGATTCTATTAATGTCAGATAAAAGAATCAATCTCGACTTAGGTCCTTATCAATGTGTGCCCCACACCACCATACCAAGCTATCCAAGATAAGATGCTTATTGCTACGTATGCTGCAGCCTACACCTACAGTTTATCCTGGAATTGTCTCAATGATAAGCTCATTATTTTACTCACTTATCTATATTACATTTTACTATTTTATGTAGTTTTATTGATTTTATATATATATATTATGTGCATGAGTCTATATTAGGTGGTATTATGCGCGTTTTGGTGTTTTTGCAGGTTTTAGGCCTAAATTCACTTGAAAGTCGTTCCGAAAGCAGTGACGTGTAAGAGTAGCAGTGAATATTTCTTCCACAAGCGGAATTCGGGCTATTGGCACATGGCAATGGATGATGCTTTGAGTTAGCTCTCCAATGCAACTGGAATCGGGTCAATCGGAGTTCGGGAGAGAAAGTTATGGCCAAAACCGTGAGACCGCGCAAAAGGGGCGAGAAGCTGCGTCGACAAACGCCAATTAGCATCGATCGACGCCGACCAAGAAGCCACGTCGATCGACGTGGATCAGCCACGATCGATGCGAGGCTGTCTGCTGGAGCGGAAATTCGAGGAAAAACGGATTTATTCATATCTTTAGCCCTAGATTTGATAGGATACACATCCACCACTATAAATACCTATGTAAATTCGATTTTTCATTATTCCCTATTATTCCTAATCTTATTTTAGAGTTTTTAGAGTTTGGAGACTTGGGAAACACGAAACCCTTTTATTTTCTTGTAAGTTATTTATGTTTATACAATTTAATATGTTTTCTTTTGGATTTATATCTACGATGAGTGGCTAGAAACCCTAGCGGGTTCTAGGGGTTGATACTATTATGGATGCATGTTAGGATTAATTAATTAGGTTCATGATTCCTGTGTTTATTCAATAATTCTAGATTAATTCAAGGACCGAGAGGTGACGATTAATTTAGATGTCTAGCTATTGATAGAAGGACCGAGAGGTGAATATTAATAGTGGTAATAGGAATGCATGATACAATCTACACTATCGAAACAGATGTACTAGACTGTAGGAATTGAACTGATTTGCTTATCGGATTGACTTATCTGGTGTACTTTGAGACCGAGCGGAGATAGTCACTAATTAGTAATCTAGGTTATATTTGCCAAACAAGGAAATATAGCATTGTTGCAGTATTCCACCTGTTAAATTAATTGATTCCTACATGTTATCCATAATAAGAATTCTTCCCTAGAATCTGTGTTCCTTTAAATTTGCTTTCAAAACTACTTTAATTTTCTGCATTGTTTTCTTTACTTTTATAAAACCCTGATTTTGGATCCCTCAAACAATGAATCTTAGGATCATAATTAGTTCATAGGATAATTTCCCCACACAATTCCCCTGGATCGATAACCTTAGGGTTTACAAATTTATTTGTCGCTGTTATTATAATTAATCTGTTAGAAATAGCAGTGATCAAATTGGCGCCATTGCCGGGGAGTTGCTAGATTTTATCTTGTTACTAGTTCGTTCTAGGATTGGCTGGATTGAGTTTTAATTTTCTGTACGTGTGCGTGTGTGAGTTTTCGAGTCTACATCTCGCATCGATCGACGCCACCTAACGTCGATCGACGTCGATCACTTTGCAGCGTCGATCGACGGACACCTTTCGTCGATCGACGCCGACCACTCTTTTGTGTCGATCGACGTGAATCCACGTCGATCGACGCTGAACTGATATTTACCTATTTCCTGTGCAGGTGCATGAACACGCGAGCCGAAGGAAAAACACTCGAAGCCTTTGTCCCTAAAATTGAAGCAACCTGCAGGAAAATCAAAAAGAAAGGAAAAGACAAACAACGAGAGATGGCTGAAAATCCTAAAGCACCTCTGCAAAATATGACTCCCGAGGAGCAGAGGAAATTTGTGAATGAAACACATCAGCTGAGAGCACAACTACAAGCAGCCCAAGCTACTCAGGCGGAACAAGCTGCAAGACTGGCAGAGTTGAACGATAGGCAGGTTGTGATCCCACAAAGGTCCATCTTGGGTCGATTTCTTCCACAGCAAGCGGAGGCCGGATTCAGAGTTGGCATTGATGCCAACATCTTTGAACTACGCACAAGCCTTATTCAGATGGTGCAGCAAAACCAGTTTGGGGGAAGAGCTGTAGAAGATCCATATACCCACCTCAACCAATTCATTGAGGTGTGTAACACTGTGAAGAAGAATGGAGTAACCCAAGATGTGATCAGAATGAGACTGTTCTCGATCTCACTCAGAGACGAGGCACGGTCTTGGTTTGCTGGACTGGATAAGAGTCAGATCGGGACATGGGAGGAGCTTCGAGCAGAGTTCCTTACCAACTACTTCCCACCGAGCCTGCTACTGAAGAGGAAAGCTGCCATTACTACTTTCAAACAGATGTGTGATGAGTCACTCTACGAGGCCTGGAAGAGATAAAAAGAGCTTCTACGACTCTGTCCTGGACATGGCATCGATCTGGAGATGCAAGTGTGTCATTTTTATGAGGGACTGAACCCTCACATGAAGGAGCTGGTTGATGCATCTGCTGGAGGAATACTGATGAAAAAGAGTGGTGCAGAAAGTATGAGGTTGCTGGCAGACATGGCGCTGAATAGCCACCAATGGCCAACTGATAGGCAGCTACCAGTCAAAGCAGTCGAGACAAAGCAAGAATTCGACATGGTCGCTGAGGTGAAAAAGCTCCGGGAGGAGATTGAAAAATTGGGCATATCACAAGTTGCAGCTGTTGCATAGCCAAGCATGGCCATAGTACCCGTGGAGGCTGACTACATCAACAGGGGTGCAAGCAGTTCGTCTGGAACTGCCGGTACGGAGGTGAACTACATTGGCGGTGGTTATCACAATAACTACCGAGGCAATCAAGGGTATCAGTACAACCATGGGCGATCTTACCCTGGTTTTTCCTATGCTAACCCTTCTGCTGCAGAACACCCTCCGCCTGGTTTTGATGCAGGTACTGGAGGAGAGATTGTGGAAAGGAAGAAATCCGTGCTAGAGGAGACGCTCGAGAAATTTATCAAGAGCTCGGATAACTGGTTTGGGAAAGTAGAAACCGAGGTGAAGGGAATGGCAAACCACATGCAGCAGATGACGAAACATCTTCAGATGATGGACACACAATTGAGCCAGATTGCCACCACACTCGGCAACCAACACAAGCCTGGACAGCTTCCGAGCACAACGGAGGTGAACCCAAAGGCCCAAAAGGACTGCAAAGCCGTTACTCTGAGGTCCGGGACGAGCTACAAGGGTCCCGAGATGGCTGTAGATGATTCTGGAGGCAAAAATGAGCAAAAATGCACAGGAGATGAATCCACGTCGAGCGACGGACCTGCCACGTTGATCGACGCAGAAGAAAAAGGCCCGTCGATCGACGCCACACTACGTCGGTCGACACCGAAGTCTGTCCCAAGCACGAAGTTGAAGCAGTCTGAAGATCAACTCCCTCCTTTACCATTCCCACAACGGTTCGCGAAGCAGAGAGAGGACGAGAAGTTCTCCAGATTTGTGGAGAATCTGAAGAAGGTCAGCATCAACATCCCGCTGATCGAAGCACTGAAGGAAATCCCGGGGTACATGAAATACCTCCGGAAACTGATGAGTGGAAAGAAGCAGTTCGTGGAGAATGAGACGGTGAAGATCCACGAGCAATGCAGCCTGCTACTTCAAAAGCAGGTGCCCATCAAGTGAAGCGATCCTGGATGCTTCTCTACTCCGGTTGAGATTGGGGGACACACATTCGAGAGAGTACTATGCGATACTAGGGGCCAGTATCAACCTGATGCCGTACTCCATCTACAAGCGTCTCAACATCGGAGAGATGAGGCCCACGACGATCACCCTGCAGATGGCGGACCGGTCTGTGTCTCGCCCGAAGGTATACTAGAGGATGTGCTCATTCGCGTGGGCCATCTCATTTTTCCTGCAGATTTTGTGGTGCACGAGATGAAGGAGGACGAGACCATGCCCATGATCTTGGGGTGTGAGTTTCTCGACACTAGCGCTGCTCTCATTGACTGTCGAGGCAGAGAGATCACACTCCGAGCGAATGACGAGAGGATCACCTTTGTGATCGACAAGAACAAGAAGAAGGCGGAGTGCAATCGAATCTCCACTACTGAAGAAGAGGATGAGTCTGAAGAAGATGAAGCAGCTGCCATTGAGTGGGAGCGAGGAAACGATAGGGTAGCAGTGTCAACTGCGCCACCTTTTTCTGAGCTCACCACCATTATCAAAGATCGGAAAGTCTACATGGTGGATGCCAAAGGTCGGCGAGTCTGGACCCGACCTCCTTGGCAGTGATTTGAGGTATCGTTGAGCTGCGACGTTAAATCAAGCACTTGTTGGGAGGTAACCCAACATTTTCGGTATTTTCCTTTCAATTTTCGTTTTTTTTATTATTTCAAATTTTTGCTTTTATTTCATTGCTAACAGTTGTTTTGCAGTATTGAAAAAAAAAATAGAGATAAGCTCGATGCCGATCGACGCAGCCTGGCGTCGATCGACGCAGAGCAACCGGCGTGATACACTTCGATCCGCAAAGGGATCGACAAGAAGGCTTCAAGTCAATCGACGCGAAGTGCCAACACCCACTATTTCACGCCGCGCAATGTTCGAAGACTCCGGGGGATAAAAAGTTGATGTCTGAGGTCAACTATCAGGTATCGTTCCCTCTTTTGTCTGATTTTCAAACTTATTCCACTCTTCGAGTTGGAAATAAGTTTGGGGGGATGTGGACAAGAGATGGAACATTCTATCTTTTATTTATTCTGGTTTTCATCTTTAATTTTTGCCTTAAATTTTAAAATTTTATTTTGTGGGGAAACTTTTTGAGTTTTGAAATAACCCGAATGAGATTGTGAGATTAGAATTGATTGAGGGTTGAGTTGAATTGATTGTGATTGTGGTTAGATGCCTATGAATGTAGAATACCGCATGATAGGATTGATTTGACACTTGTGCTTGCATGCTGATTGAGCTGATTTGAAATTGACTGCGGAAGAAAATTTTTGAACCCTTGTGTGAGAATTTTGAGCATTTATTTCGTTTGATGTGAGATTCACATGTGTGTTTTTATTTCTCTAGAAATTGCCTATTTTCTGTGTTGAGACTGCATAGTGTGCACAATTTTAGGAAATGATCTTAGGCCATCTTTGATAGCCCAATTCCCTAAACACTGTCCCTTCACATTGAATTTTCCTTAGTTAGCCACTTTTGAGCCTATACAAATTTTTTTTTTCCTTGTCTATGAGATTAAGAAGAAGTATTGGTTTCGCTCATGTCTTGAGTTGTGGTATATGGGTGGAATGATTGTGATATGGAGATAAGAAGATATAAATTAGTGGTGAAAAGATGTGTGAAAAAGAAGCTCAAAGCAAAATAATTAGAATTCTCATAAGCTCTCTGAAAAGAAAAGAATACACAAAAAAAATTTATGAGCATAAGAGATTCAAAATGAGGTAGAAAAAAAAAAGAGGTTGTGTATTTGTTGATATATTTGAGGAGAAAGGTGAATGAACTTAGATGGTGGTTTGGATTGATTGAGGAAGTACAACTTGATTGATTTTAGTCACTTGGCCATATTTTCCTACCCCTCACAAAAGCCTACATTACAACCTTATGAAAGTTCTTTTTTATTCTAGACATGTGTGCACATTCTAGCAGTGGAGATATTAGAAAATTTGCAAGCCAATGGTAGAAATTTCTTCATACATGTTATTGAGTGCTTTCATCTATACCTTAAACACTTGAGAGTTGAGCAATACACTTCCCGTGAGTTCTTCCAATGTTGATGAATTTTCTGTCTCTTTCAAATTACTTGTGTGTAGTGGATTTTTGACCCTTGACTGTGATGAATCTTTTGAGGCATTGCACTTTAATCGCATGATCTTTTGATTTCTTTCTTGCC
>JAPKLW010000944.1:229394-301248 GCA_026898455.1 Plectranthus barbatus | reverse complement strand
ATTGCTCACATCTCTGGAAATTAAATTGGGATTGAATTGCATGAAAACGTTGTTTGTTTAATATTCAAAGTGGATTGCCCTGGAATCCTGTTTTCTCACGTGCTTTCGAAAAAAATCTTTAAGTGTTCTTGTTATTTTATTTTTGCTTTAAAATCATTGCTAGTTTAAATAAAAACCAAATCTCTTTTCTGATTCGCCTAGATAGTAGTACGGTATCTACATCTTAGTGCTTGGTTATATTTCGAGCCTGCAGTCCTTGAGTTCGATAAATTATTACTTGCCCTCTGCAGTGGTCTGTACACTTGCAGCTTTAGCGCGTTGCGAAACGCGCTATCAGTTCACAGCTACAATTGGAGAGGAGGATGGTGAAGTAGAATCAGAGTAAGGATTTACTTTAACTGGTGATGAGTCACTAACTTCTTACTAGTTTTTATACATTCTGCATACATATTAGAGGATTCTGAATCCTATTGCTCTGATTCAAGAAAATAGTTCCCTCGATCATCTCTTAAAAGAATTTTCAAAAATCTATGAGCAAAAAAAAAATTTTGCTAGTGAAAACTCCTCGCTGAAAGTCCAAGTTCATTTTGACTTATGAGATTGAAAAATCTCGGTCTACTAGCGAGGAACTGGCAAAACTTTAAATTGAGCACTCCAACCTTTTGAATGATTTTAAATATCTTAGAAAGAAGTGTGATGTTTTGAAAGAAAAACCTTGAGCAAGAACGCTGCATATGCCCTTTTGGAGAAGCTCAAAAGGATTAGATAAAGTACTTTTAGCTCAGAAAGACCCATCAGATAAAGAAAATCTAGGTTTTACTGAAAATGATTTGAGCAATTCTTCATCTATCATAGATAGAAGAAACTTTGCTTTATCAAATAAAATCTCAATGATCAGTGGGACTTGAAAGGCAAGGGGTTAGCCAAGGAGATCCCAGTTCATACCGGAAAGCCAAAGTGTTGGTCCACCGACAATCTGAAACCGGTCAACCAGCAAGTGTCAAAGAAGTGTGTTCGATGGAAAAAATAGGTAAAACAGTGCATTCCCAAACTGGACTAGTCACAAACTGGGAGAAAGCCAGTCCAACCTAAGAAACTGGTGAAGCAATATGTTCCTACTCAAAAGGAAGTTGGTTTCATTAACCAGTTTGCCTAAGAAACATGTTTGAAATGCAAGGATAACAAACAAACAAACAACGTGGTTATGCCAATAACCAAAGATCCTAATCTCATATCAAATATGAGAGGAGGAATGTGCCAAATAGGGGAAACACTTATTTGAGGCCTAAACCCAATCAAGTTATGTTTTTAAGGGCGAGGAAGGCTAACCACGTTGGTCAAACATTTAGTTTTAAAAAACCACATGGTCACCACACACATTCAGAACCTATATTATGAGGTCATACTGGGAAGTCTCTCACTTCCAAGAAGACTACACACACTTTCACTTCTTCACAAACTAAAAGCATGCATTATTTTAATAGGAAGAGAAGGGTGGAAAGGTAATGATACGCTACCTAGCTGAAGAGTAACTCATGTTTGGATACCCAAAAGTTTGATCCAACATACTAACCCATGAAGGACCTGCAGTTACTCGAGGACTTAAAGCATAGTTTGTGCTTTGTAGAAAAACGTACAAGCTTATCAGCTTAAGAGGAAGAAGAATGTCTGGATTCTTGACAATGGGTGTTATGCTCACATGACTGGAGAAAGAGTTCTGCTCTCAGATCTCATAATGGTCAAAGAACCATTGGTCATATTTAGTGACAACTCTAAGGGAAGAGTTATTGGAAAGGGATGGGTGGAAGATATGGCATCATCATCAAGAACGTATCCTTAGTCACCAACTTGAAATATAACCATCTAAGCATCAGTAAACTTAGTGAGAGTGGTTATGTCGCTTCCTTTGCCGAATCAAAATGTCAAATTAGAGATAAGGCTTCAGAGGAAGTCAAGCTCAAAGGCATAAGGAAAGGAGGTTTATGTGTGGTAGACTGGCAAAGTGGACATGCCAATCTAGCTTTGTAGTCTCCTGTTCAGGAGAATCAAACTAGTTATGGCACAAAAGGCTAAGTCATCTGAATTTCAAGACGATCAATCACTTAGCCAAGCACGAGCTGGTAGAAGGTCTACCCAAGGGTGTCTTCAAGAAAGAGGCATCTACGGACCATGCCAACTGGGAAAACAGACTAAAGCATCCTTTAAGAACAAGCCAGTTAGTGCCATTACAGAGCGCGTCTTGCAACTTCTACAAATGGACCTTTTTGGACCAGTGACTCCACCCACAATCGAGGAAAAATGTATATTCTTGTAGTTTTGGATGACTACTCGAGATATACGTGGGTGAGACTTCTCAAGATAAAGGATGAAGTGAAGATGACACTTCCAAAATTAGTCATGGTTGTCCAAAATGAAAGAGGGTCATGGTCAAGAGAATCAGATCGGACAACGACACCGAGTTCTGCAACGGGCCACTTATGGATTTTTGTGTTGAAGTTGGAATTCGGCATGAGGAATCTGCTTCACGGACTCCATAACAGAATGACCTAGTAGAGAGAAGAAACATAACACTCAAAGAAGCTGTGCGGACCATGCTGGCAGAGACTAGTTTGAGCGAGCAATATTGGGGAGAAGCTGTAATTACATTGTGCTACACTCAGAAGCGAACTCAATAGTCGGTTGCACAAAACCCCCCTATGAGGTCTATCATGGTCATTTGCCTTCCTTAGCTCATCTTCATGTTATTGGTTGTCCATGTTATATTCACAACAATGTGAGGTCAAAGTTAAATACTTTTTCTCCAAAAGATGATGATGGTGTTTCCCTTAGATATGGGAATCTTTCTCACAAGGGATATAAGGTACTTAACAAAACCACCGGGATAATGGAAATAATATGCAATATTATTTTTGATGAAGCTACTTTACTATGCCGGACCATAAAAGAACTAGGTGAGGATGTTCATAAGGTCAATGATGTCAATGGACAATCGGGCTTAGAAAATTATAATCGAGAATCAATTGACCTGACAAGATCTATGAGTGAATCATCTTCACAACCAGTTTCTTTGGTTGGTAATCAAACAGCAAAGAGGACCGGCGATGCTAATGAACTTGTTGAGTCAATGGATTCCATTTACCTAAACAGGAGCACAAATCTAAGGGAAATCTAACCTAGAGTGTTTGGATCTAAAGAAGAAGATCCATAAGAAATGACTCCAAAGATGAAACTGGCAGATCATGAAGACCTAACCAACAAGTTAGAAACTGGTGAAATTGAAACTTGAAATGCAGGACCTAATGACATCATCATCCTAGTTTTTTAAAGTTCGTTGGATTTTGATGAACAAGCTAGAGAAGAAACAGATTCATAATTGGCACCAGAATGGATCGATCAAGCAGTTGATGAACCTATTCGTGGAAGAGAGATTGTAGTGGAGGATTTCCATCTCTTAGAAGTCCAAGTTGCTAGAATGCACACTACAGAACTGTTCGTATAACTAATTGAAGTCAGTGAGCTTCATTGACCTAAATGGCTTCAACATCACCCAGAAGATGTTATGATGGATGATGTTGCTAATCCTGTTCTAACGAGGCATGGAAGTGCGTTGCTTGCATGCTTCAAATCCCAATCAGATCCAACAAAAATTGGAGAAGCTCTAAGATTGCTAGATTGGATCAACGCAATGCAAGAGGAGCTTTCAAAATTAACTAGGAATAATGTTTAGTACTTGGTAGATAGACCTACTCACCATCTGTGATAGGCAACAAGTGGGTTTTCAAGAACAAGAGGGAAGGAGCTGGTAATAGTTAGAAACAAAGCGAGACTTGTTTCCAAGGGATACACACAATGTGAAGGCCTCGATTTTGATGAGACCTTCACACCAGTTACTAGACTGGAAGCAATTAGGTTGTCATAGCCTATGTCGCATATCATAACTTCACAGTCTATCAGATGGATGTGAAGAGTGTCTTTCTGAATGGAGAACTTAAAGTGGAGGCGTATGATGAGCAACCTCTTGGTTTTGAACAGGGCACTAAAGTCTACAAACTGCGAAAGGCACTATATGGATTAATGCAAACATCGTGAGCTTGGTATGGGACTTTGTCCCAGTTTCTAGTGAGGAATGGTTTTTGGAAAGGGAAGATCAAAAAGACTCTATTCCTCATCAAAGATGTTGAGGAGATTCTATTGGTCCAAATATATGTGGATAATATCATTTTTGGATTAAGGAATTAATCCATGTGTGAGAAATTTGCCCAGCTAATACAGAACAATTTTCAGATGAGTATGATGGGCAAGATGACATACTTCCTTGGACTTCAAATTCATCAATCTTCTGAAGGAATTTTCATTCATTAGTGGAGGTACACGAAGGATCTCATCAGCAAGTTTGGTCTAGATCAGACAAAGACACTCAGAATTCTGATATGTCAAAGTGTTCGAATCACACCGGATGAAGAAGGAGAACCGGTTGATACAACCTGTTTCAGAGCAATCATTGGATCCCTACTAATCTAATACCTAGTAGGGCAGATATATCTTACGCTATTGGAGTATGTGCAAGATTTGAAGCAAATTCAAAGAAATTGCACATGGAAGCTGCTAAGAGGATCGTGAGGATACCTGAAGTACACTGAATCATTGGGGATCTAGTATCCTAGATGTGATAAGCTTACTCTCAATGGCTATTCAAATTCAGACTTCAAAAGATATCGAATTGACCGCAAATGCACTAGTGGTACATGTCAGTTTCTGGGTCACAAGCTGATGAGTTGGTTCAGCAAGAAGTAACACTCTTTTGCAGCCTCCATGAAAAAAGTCGAACAAGTGGCCGATAAAAGTTGTGCTAAAATATTTTAAACTTTCTAACCAGTATGCCCAAGAGGTTCTTACCTTACATGGTGGCAGAATTCTTTGCATGAGCAGTGGTAGCAAAAGATGATTCGTACTTCACCACATGTTTTTGAGAAGTGCATCAAGGTGGATGCCCAAATGTTATGTAAGATATACAATCTAAGGAATGAAAGACCGAACATAGCCTCTTATTTATCTGAAGACAGCGAAAGATGAAGGGACCATGCAGAGCATCGGCTCAAGTGGAAAAAAGATAGTGTCAAAGCAGACAAGTGGAAATCTTCCACCAAGAATTTCGATTGAATAAATTGTAGAATTCTATGCAACATTGTGGTTCACATGTTGCAATGTGAAGCTAGCCCTCTCTCAGAGCTCAGTGTAAGTACTCTGTGATGATGGCCGTAGATGATGGCATCAGGGGTAATTGGGCTAAACTTGTATATGGTAGACTGCTCGAGAATGTGCGCAAGAATGACTTGGTAAAAACAAAGCACAAGTTCTCTATTGTGGTATGTTTTGGGCTGAAGATCAACCATCTAATTGTGCAATTGGTGGAGAAACTGGACGGAGCAGAAGAGTTGTCCAGTAATGATTTTATTCCACCAAACAAGTCAATATAGGACTAGGGGAAGGGAACAAAGCTTTGCTATCTGATCAGTAGGCAGAATGTTGACTCCAATAAGCATGCCAGTGAGGATGAACTGCCTTCAGATTCTCTTCGAGAAATGGTCCCTCAAATGACTCTTCCACTGACCGAGGAAAAAAAGGGCTGAATTGGAGGAGCGGAACAGGAAGCTGGTAAATAAAAGTTATTTCCAGGTAATGGAAGACTTGACTCCCCTTACACAACTTCAAGAGATGGTGAACCAACTACCATCATCTTAGAAACAAAGAAGCAAGCGATCACACATATCTCCTCACAAGCAGTAGCAATAGAAGAAGCATAAGTTGCAATCGATTGTCATTAGAGCCCCAAGTATCCCGGGCACTAGTAGCGGATGGGGCGATGCTTGTAATAGTCTACAACTAAGAAGAATAGGACATGGTATTCAGGTACCCGTGCCTGTAACTGGGAGTTACTCTAAGGCTCCCCCTGAATAGTCTACAACTAAGAAGAAGAGGACATTAGTTATTATGGCACAAGCAGAGACAATAAACAAAGCCAAAATAGAAGCAACAATTGCCAGAGAAGAGAAGAGCAGAAAGCCAGTGAGGAGGCATTGGCATGAGGGATCCAGGCTCGTGACGAAGCATTTGAAAAGATCAAGGGTGATGCTGAAGCCAGACAGAAGCAGGCGATTGGAATTTTTTCCAAATCAATTAAAGGCAAGATAAGGCCATTAAGCAACCAAAAGAAATGATATCTTTAATCCCTATTGGGCCAAACCACCTAGACCTACCAGGATAATCCTTAAGGAGACAGCCTTCGAACAAACCTAGGGGTTCATGGAAATGATGTCCGATGAATCCTTTGATAGACTGCTGAATAAGATGCTCCCAACCTGTGCAGAAGAGAAGGTTCCACAAAAGGAAGTGGAGATCTTGGTGGAGAAAAATTTGAATGTTGTGGAAGAACCAACCGTGCAAGGCGAGGTTGGTACTTCTTTGAATATTGATGTTGTAAGTGAACTAGCCGTGCAAGAGGAGACTAGTACTTCAATGGATATTGATTTGGAATGGGTGACCACCCTGGATAAAATGGAAAAGTCAGTGGAAACTGAGACAACAAGGCTGAGGAAGAGCCAAATGTGCAAGATGAAGCTGGCACTTCCAAAGTTGGTGAAGTAAGGGCGACCACCTCTAGAAAATTGGCGTCTTCAAAGACTGGTGAAGTAGAACCAACCCACTCTAGTGAGCACTATTCAGTGGCTCATCATTCTGATTTGGAGAGTGTAGAAATCTTGATTGTTCGAGGAGGAAAAATATTTTGAGGAGGATCTCAAGGGCAAATGGCGGATTAATCTATGAGATAAGAGAAATAAAGCTAGTTCCCTGACCCACTTCTTTATATCAGCTTACAGGATTCCAACGACGGGGCTACCACATGCAGAGTTCTTGGCAAATTGAATCAAGAACTGGTGCCCACCAATCTTGGAAATGGATGACAGCAATCAGGGCTTACTCCGCTGGGCCACTTCCATTTCTCAGCAGGTCGAACAATAAGTCACTCGTGAGATTGAAAATACCTACAGGACTGTTCTAGGAGATGACTCTATCAAAACCACTGCATTGTAATGAGAGTTCAGAAGATGGAGAAGGTTCGATATCTAAGCCTGAGAGCTTAATCAAGAAGACAAAGCAATCATGAAAGCTAGACATGGGCTCACCTTTTGGAGGTTTGAGGAAGCTTGGGCAGATTCTAGGATTAATCAAGACCAAGGGCGCCAACTCTCTGAAGAACAGGTACAAACCAGGCTGACTCACAATCAACAACTTTGAGCTGAAATCGAAAGTCAATGTGGTACACCTCGAAGGAGGTTAGAACAACTTTTGGAAGATATGAATGCAATGGCCATTCATTTGGTAGAGATTGCAACTACCAAAGCAAATTGTCAATGGGAACTGCTCAATATGAACCTTGAGGACCAAGCCTCTCAAGAACTGAAGGAACATGTTAATAGAGAATATGGTCTCAGAATGAATCCAATCGGTCGTGCAATCAACATTTCCCTAGAAAAGCCTATCATAGAAGAAGCATATAGCATACCTTCTTCATCCACTACTCCCGATTCTACTTCGTTTACTGAGAACCTTGTTGTTGGTGTATGAAATTATATCAACACTCCAATTGATAATGTGATGTAATTGACTCAAGCTACTGTTGAAGAGACACGGGCTGCGGTGGCGCAAACTAAGGCTAAACACGGGCTGTATGAAATTACTCAGCTCTCCACATCCTTGACCACCCTTAAAGATGTTTTCAAAGAAGGAGAAGAGTCTTGCAGAGTGACAACTGCAGAAATAAAAGGCAAATATATATATATTTATAATTTTCACCCTAAGGTGGTCGAACCCATAGAGATTGTGTAATGAAACTATCCTAAGTACTAGCTATATTCTTTAAATCACAGTTGTTTGAGTGAATAGAAATTGGGATTTTGGTTTTGAAAAGTAAAGATGACAATGCATTAAAGGTTTTGTAAAACAAAATGTAAAGATATAGATCCTAGGGCAGATAATCTAATCATCAACATGGAAAATTCATGAACTCAGAAATGGGGATTAAATCAGATTCATATAGATTAAACTCCGTGGTTAGGCAATTAAACCTTAGATTACTAAATTGTGACTATCTCCTCTCGGCCTCAAGAACACAAATTAGCCGATCTCGATAATTATATAATTAATTCCTACAGATTAATTCTTCCTTTTGAGACACAAAATAATTGCATTTAATTCCTTTTTCCTATTACCATTTTTCACCTCTCGGTCTTTCAATTGATAACTACAAACCTAGATTCAAATTCATCTCTTGATCCTTCTTTAAATCTAGATTCGATTAATTAAGCTCAAGAAATTAAACCATGCTATTCAGTTGAGTCATTCATACATGCATCAGAAAAATTATCAAAGCCCTAGAATCTACTAGGGTTTCTAGCCACAAATCATGACTTGAAATAAAGAAAACATATTATTAAAAACCATGAATTACCTTACAAGGGAAATAGGAACCTTGAAGGTCTCTAAAAACTCCAATGTTGAATAAATCTAAGTAATAATGAAGATTAATTCCGTGCACTAATGAGTTCTCTATTTATAGAGGATACAAAATATCTAAACTAGGTATTGGGCTAAAATAATAAAAGCAACCAAAACAGACACTTTTCCTTCTTGGGTATCTGTGTTGATCGACACAGAGTGTGTCGATCGACACACCTGCAAGTCGACATCGAAGAAAATGTCTTTATTTCGATCCACCTTCTTGGCCTTCGTGTTGATCGACACCAGTGGTGTCAATCGACATGCACGTAAGCATGTCGAACCCTTCTTCTGCAGCCTCCTTTGATCGACATCCGACCTCCGTATCGATCGACATGCACCACGACGATCGACACAGAGGTAATGCTTTCGGTTTTTAGCACGTCGTCCAACTTGGTCAACTTCCCATGTGTCAATTGAAGCAGCAACTCTGTTCTTCACGGCTCTTTTCATCATTTGACCTCTTTTTAGCCTCAAATACCTACAAAACTCACCATCGAGAGCATAACATCCTCTAAAACACACTCATGCACAAAAATAACTAAAAACCTAACCTAATTGTACTGGAACAATGGAGAAAAACATGTATAAGTGACTATAAATATGAGCTTATCAAACCCCCCAAACTTGAATGTTTAATTGTCCTCAATCAAAAGAAAAGAAACAAAAGTAATCTCAAGTAGTTGAAAGTGCAATGCCTCACAAGATTTATCACAATCAAGGATCATCAATTCACACCACACAAGCAATTTGAAAGAGATAACAAATCCATCAACTTCGGAAGACTCACAAGGAAGCGTATCGCTCATTCACACAAGTGTTTCGGTTTTCAATGAAAGCACTCACAACATGTATGAAGAAATTTCTACCATAGGCTTTCAGAATTTTTGGAATCTCAACTGCTCAAATGTACACACAATTCAAGAATCGGAAACGGCTTTTCATTTGGTTGTAACGTATGCTTTTTGTGAAAGGTAGGAAAATATGGTCAAGTGACTAAAAAGAAAAATATTGAGTTAGCTACTCTCAACAAATCAAAATCAATATCTATCCTCATTCACCATTCTCCTCAAATATTACAATTCAAATCACAAGGCTCTCTCTCTTTCTCTCTCTCTCTCTCTCTCTCTCTCTCTTTTTCTTTTCTAATCCTCTTATGCTCTAATAATATTCTTTTGAGCTTATAAGGACACAAACAAACCTTTTTTAGAGTTTTTCTTTCTTTGCACACCAGTTATAAAAATTTCTAATCCACTCACAAATATTCCACCCTTATTCTTCCCCATAAACTTATAGACAAGACAAAAACCTCCTTACTATCATACAAATCTCATAGACAAGACAAAAAAAATTGGAGTAAGGCTCAAAGGGGATGACTAAAGATAAAATATTATAAGGGACCATGTTTGGGATAAATTGGCTAACAAAGATGGCCTAAAATTATTTCTATCATTGTGCACACTATGCAGTCTCGAAATAGAGCAGAAGCAAGTTCTAGAGAAACAAAAACATACATGCGAATCATACATCAAATGAAAAGGGCTCAAATTCTCATTTGGTTTCAAATATTTCTTCCTTAGTGAATGTCAATCCACTTAAGCATCATGCAAGTGTAAGTTTCAATTAGATCCTATCATGCGGTTTTGTACATTCATAGGCAATCAACCACAATTGAAATCAAATCAAACTCATTCCTAATCGATTCCAACTCACACTTTAGTTCACATGGGTTCAAGACTCATTAAGAAATTTTCCTCAAACTTTATCCATATTTTTTTCTAGGCATAAATTTAAATAAACAAGAAAACAAAACAAATAAAGCAAATAAAAGGATAGATAAGTTCAAATTCTTGTCCACATCCCCCCAAACTTATTTCAAACTCGGAGAGTAAGAAAAAGTTTGATAATCAGACAAGAATAAGAACTTGTACCTATATGTTGATCTCAGACATCAACATTTTTTATCCACCAGAGGAATCTATGATAAACGACGAAGAATTGCTGCTGCTGGCAGTCTGTGTTGATCGACATGGCCCCTATCGATCGACACAGAGCCTTCTAGTTGAGCATAAGAAAATCCGGGATGAGCTCTCGGGTGGTAATGCTGATATCCCCCTTGTCGGTATTGGTTTTGATAACCTCCTTGGTTCATATCATTCACATCAGCTAGGGGGCCAACCTGTGCAACAGAAACACACGCATCATTAGATGTCAGTTTCTCCATCTCCCCCTTGAGCTTCTCAATTTCCTTCTTGAGGATGTCATCCTCCTTCTCCACGGCCCTGACTTGCGGTCTCCTTGGGTTGGCCCATTGTTGAGTGTGTAGGGTCATCTTCTTGAATAGTTTGAGGGCTTTTTCAGGTGTGAGCTCATCAAAGAACCTCCAGCTACATTGTCAACGGACTCTTGGGTTCTTTCATTCATCCCCCTGTAGAAAATATGGGCCTGCTCCTCGGTGTCAACTCCATGGCCCAGATAACTCCTTGAAAGCTCATTCTACTTACTCCATGCCTCGAACAAGAACTCATCCATGTTTTGGTGGAACTGCAGGATCTCCTTCTTCTTCTGAATGATAACTTATGGTGGGAAGAAGGCTGCGAGAAACTCTGCTAAGAGATCGGCCCAAGTACGAATGTTGCTGCAATCCAGGGTTGTAAACCATGTCCGAGCCTGATCCCAAAGTGAGAAAGGAAACAAGCACAGATGGATCCGTTCTGCTTGATGGTATCGCACACCTCCATGAACATTTGGAGATGTGTGTACGGATCCTCCACTACTCAGCCACCAAATTGGTTTTGTTGAACCATCTGAATCAAGCCGGTTTTGAGTTCAAAGTTATTGGCAGTGATACCAATAAAAAATCCCTCATTGTCGGGTTGTGGTCTGACCTCTTTGCCATTGCATTGGGATCCCTATTGTCGGAATCCTCTCGGTGCTGCCTTTCTCTTTCTCGTTCCCTTTCTCTCCTTGCAGCCTCGAGCCTGTCTGCTTTTCTTGCAGCCATCAACTACTTGATTACTTCCTTCATGTGATTGACTTGTTGGACCAATAGTAGAGAATTCCCTTGAGTGAGTTGTATGTCGGTATCCTCCAATGGTGGCATGTCATTGTCTTCCTCATCACTTTGACTGTTGTGTAACTCTATGTCTAAAGTTTGGCTTCCTTGCTTTTCCTCATCCGGACTGTGGCCTCGATTTCTGGATCAAAAGCTTCGAGTGGTTTGCCCCGAGCCCTTGTGTTCATGCAACCTGAGAAAAATCAGCTTCAGAAATTAGCCTCTGTGTCGACCAACAGGGGCTATCATCGACACACAGGGATTGTGTATTGAAACTATCCTAAGTACTAGCTATAGTCTTTAAACCACAATTGTTTAAGTAAATAAAAATAGGGATATTGGTTTTAAAGGTTTTTAAAACAATATGTAAATATACAGATCCGAGGGCAGATAATCTAATCATCAACATGCAAAATTCATCAAATCAGCAATGGGGATTAAATCAGATTCATATGGATTAAACTCCTTGGTTAGGCAATTAAACCCTAGATTACTAAATTGTGACTATCTCCTCTCGGCCTCAAGAACACAAATTAGTCAATCTCGATAATTATCTAATTAATTCCTACAAATTAATTCTTCCTTTTGAGATAGAAAATAATTGCATTTAATTTCTTTTTCCTATAACAAATTTTCGCCTCTCGATCTTCTAATTGATAACTACAAACCTAGATTCAAATTCATCTCTCGATCTTTCTTTAAATCTCGATTCAATTAATTAAGCTCAAGAAATTAAACCATGCTATTGAGTTAATTCATTCATACATGCATCAGACAGATTATCAAAGCCCTAGAACCTGCTAGGGTTTCTAGCGACAAATTATGACTTGAAATAAAGAAAACATATTATTAAAAACCATGAATTACCTTACAAGGGAAATAAGAACCTTGATGGTCTCTAAAAACTCCAATGTTGAATAATTTTAAGTAATAATGAAGATAATTTTCATGCACTAATGAGTTCATCCAAAATATCTAAACTAGGTATTGGGCTAAAATAACAAAAGTAACGAAAACAGGTGAATTTTCCTTCTCGGGTTTCTGTGTCGATTGACACATAGTGTGTTGATCGACACACCTATTATTCGACATCCAAGCAAATTTCTTCATTTTGATCTTCCTTCTTGGCAAGAATGTCGAGCCCTTCTTTCGTAGCCTCCTTCGATCGACATCTGACCTCCATGTATGCTTCAGGTTTTCGGCACGTCTTCTAACTTGGTCGACTTCCCATGTGTCAATCAAAGCAACAACTCTGTTATTCACGGCTCTTTTCATCATTTGACCTCTTTTTAGCCTCAAATACCTGCAAAACTCACCATCGAGAGCATAACATCTTCTAAAACATACTCATGCACAAAAATAACTAAAATCCTAACCTAATTGTACTGAAACAATGGAAAAAACATGGATAAGTGAGTATAAATATGAGCTTATCACAGAGCCAGAGAAGAAGCTGAGCAGAAAAAGAGGGGAGAAGAGTCAGCAAGACTGCTCAAGATAGCTCAATGGCTGGAAGGTTAATTGAAAAAGTAAGTATGTGCTACCTTTGCCATTGCTCTCTAATATTTTTAATCATGATATTCTTATTGAATAGAATCTTGCAAAGCTTGATTGAACAATTACTTATTCTATTCATTATCTTAAAGTCTCGCCATAAACTATTATTCGAAAAATATATCTCCTATTGAGGGTAAGATTTATAGGGCAAGCTGACTTAAAGAGTTTAGTTTACGAGTATTAGATCTTAATAGAATATTCTTTGTAAACTTGAAAAACTGATTCTTTACCAACTTAGTGGTGGTTTTGACAACATCAAAAAGGGAGAAATTATTAGGAAGTATTCCTACCTATTATTATGTTTTGATGTGTCAAACAATGTATAGAAACCACTAGTTTAGAGTGTCTCCAAATTAGCTCTAGTCTTTGCAAAACTTGTAAAGTCCTGTATAGGATATCAATTAGGTTGTAATAGAGCTGATCAAGATAAATTGGATCCTATAGAATAAAGTTGTTATAATCCATAGTACAAATTTAGAGACTTTGCATGATGAAAACTGGCTAACGTCACCAGCATAAAACTGGCCAGTTTCACTCACGCCTATCATTCTCGAACAAAGAGACACAAAGAAGAAATTAATAAGAATCCTCCTAAAGGACAAACTTTAAGAATATAGATTACTTGAAGTCTGAAGATCTTGTTGTTGGACTAGTTTCTATTCCTCGGACTGACTAGAAGAGTCATTCTTACACACAGTACGATATCGACAACAAGTGTTAGAAAAGCTGGAGCAGGTGAATACATTCTACAAAACCAACCCATCCTCCACAGAAAACATGCACCAATTGGACTTCATCCAAAATGTCTCTCAACGACTATAAATACAAACCTCTCACACTTTGTCTATAAATATACGAAGTGTCCTGAGTAGAATAGTTCTAGACTCTTGATCAACTTATAAATATACTAGAACATCTCTGTTGAACATTCAAAAGTTCTCTAAAATTTCTATGTTTTAGGCTATTACATAGTTTTCCATGTGCTATTTTGGACACGAGACTTGTTGTCTAAGAAAAAGTTATTTTTTGGTGTTCTTACTCTCCAAGTAAGAACACAACAGTCACAACTTTTCTCCAAGATGTGATTCTTACGGGCATCTAGCTAAACCGATTGACGGTTTTGAGAAGAACTTTAAAGTTCCCAAATTTCCTGAGACGAAGGCTGCATAGTGTGCCTACACTTCGAAAATGCGAGGTGGAGGAAGCAACAACCTAGGTAAGTGAGCAAGTGGACTGGTGGAAGCTGGCATTCATCAGCTTGTAATCGATAGTGAGAACCTTTGTATTCCAAAACTTATTGTATTCTTAACTTAAGGCCTGAAGAGAGGACGTAGGAATGTTGTGTCCAAACCTTTATAAATTCTTGTGCATTTACTGTTTTATTTACTTTGTCATATGAATTTAAAACCCAACACTATCTAATTGTTGAAATATGCTTGAAACCTGAACAAAATTTAAAACTCGCTAATCTTAAGTTTTCAAAGACACAAACTGGTGAGCAACAGCCTAGGTAAGTGAGGTGGAGGAAGCAACAACCTAGGTAAGTGAGCAAGTGGACTGGTGGAAGCTGGCATTGCGAGGTGGAGGAAGCAACATCCTAGGTAAGTGAGCAAGTGGACTTGTGGAAGCTGGCATTCATCAGCTTGTGATCGATCGTGAGAACCTTTGTATTCCAAAACTTATTGTATTCCTAACTTAAGGCCTGAAGAGAGGACGTAGGAATGTTGTGTCCAAACCTTTATAAATTCTTGTGCATTTACTGTTTTATTTACTTTGTCATATGAATTTAAAACCCAACACTATCTAATTGTTGAAGTATGCTTGTAACCTAAACTAAATTTAAAACTCGCTAATCTTCAGTTTTCAAAGACACAAACTGGTGAGTAACAACCAGTTTTGAGTACAAGTTCTCATGTAAAATTTATGATGCGTCTATTAGAACTCATATCTCGGGACCAACAATTTTATTATTTACTTCTGGTGCTAGGTCTGGCCCAGCATAATTGCTTAAGGGTACCCATTATGGTGTTAACCCTATATATAAATATCACATTCTCTCCTCAGATTTCATAAGTTACAGCAACTGAAACCTTAGAGGCAAATAGAGAGAGGAGTAGGGCCAACTATATCAGAGGTAGGAGAATTTGGACTCTGTCTTGTGGAGTGCCATCAAGCGGAATCCTCACCAATAGTTGGATTAGAAAAGCAAAGAGATACAGATATGAAGATCTGGTCTGGAGGATCAATAACATTTCTAACTTTAATCTTTCTATTTGATTTTGAATTAAATTCTATACATTTAATTCTCTTTCTGCAAATTAAATTGAAATGCATGGTGGAATCGGATTCAGGTTCAACGCGCCTTGGATTCAGACCCTAAGGAGTTAAGGTAATCATAGATCTACTGTATATTAAATGTAAGGATTTTCTTTGTCGTAAATTGAATCACGAAATCCAAATAAGCCGCATCGTTCATGGATGTTGTAAACAATTACAAATTGATAAAAACCCTATGGATGCTCCTATGAATTTAATGCAATGGTTTTAGGAATACCTTTAGATCTGTGGGGTCTGAATCTTCTACTGCGTTGAATCTAGATCCAATTCTACCATGGGAATAGTTTGAATCTGCGGAGAGGAATTAAATATTTTTCAATTTAACCCGAAATTCAAATAGAGAAATCATGTTCTCCAGATCAAGTCTTCAGATCTGTATCTCTTTGCTTTTCCAATCATGCTACAGGTGAGGATTCCACAAGATGATACTGCACGAGACGGAGTTCAATTTTGTCTCTCCCACTGCAGGTAGGCGTCGCCCCTCTATTTCTCTCTCACTCTAGGGTTTCAGTTGTTGTGACTGCACTTATGAAATCTAAAGAGAGTGAGCTATTTATAATACTATGATTTAAACCCAAATGGGCTCCTCTTAAGCAATTTATTTAGGCCAGATCTGAGACTTGATGCAAATAATAAAGTGAACCTATGAATTAATTAATTCATATGTCCACAACCTAGGACATAATTAATTAATTAATATTAATTCATTCCACTAGAGAATTAATACTGACCTACTCCTTTATTACCACATTATGAGAACATATTGGATCAACTTGGCGAATCCCCATATTTAAGGTTACTGGATATTTATTAATTGATTAGAGCTTCTAAAATGTTTCACATAATTAATTAATAACTTATTATCTTGAGTAGTACCACTCAAACCTTATCATATGTGTTTGAACTTAATCAGCCTACAGGACTTCAGCAGGACAAACCTTATTGAGCTCATCAGGGAATACCCCATCCTAATACTCGGATATGGTAATCTAACTCCTGTTATCTGAATTTTCTACACAAAATGTTGTCACCCAAGATGCGGATATACGAGCACGTTAATCAGGCTCTCCACCATGGCAAGTCAAAGTGACATACATCCTATGCATACTTTTGAACCTTCGTTAGGATTCAGACTCAACCAAGTAAAGAAAACTTGTTTTTTCTTAAGTCAGACAGAAGAGTACATCTCATTATGGTCCAATAAATACACAACCGCACATACCAGCATATCAAGTGATCAAGACAAATCACTTCTTTCCGGCTATGCTGCAGCCTACACTGACAGACTAATCCTCAACGCTATCTTGGTTGTGATAACAATATGCATATCTCGCTAGATCAAACAATCCATATGGTCTTCTGCGATCTCCTACACGCTGTATGATCTCCCTATCGACGAGATAAGAGTATTCCATTATTCTCGCAAGTATGTTTGTTTAACAGATATGAGATAAGTCAATTGTAAACACATTGTAATAAATGCTTTCAGTATACAAAACCCAACATTAAATTCATAGGAGCATGTGTAGGTTTATTTCACCAAATTGTAATTATTATGACATCCATGAATTGTCCGGGTTGGTTGATTTATAATTCATTTCGGAACATTAATCCCTACATTTGGTATCTGAACCAAGTTCTGTTTCATGGCTCTGTTGGTAAAATAATTGTTCAATTTATGTATGTTTAGATGATAGTCTATTTTTGTGTTTTTCGTGGAAACCCATAATTTAATCTGCGGTGGTTTATCCGTATTTGGATTAAATATTTTTTTTAAATCATGAAAAAATCCATGATTAGATTTTATTGGAAAACCTAGTTAAAAACTTGATAATTCCTAACAGGACATTACAAATTTGAACTAATCTAAGCTTGAGACATTCTAAGTTGGTGGTGTTTGGCACATCAAAATATATAATTAAGGAAGAAATTACAACTCCATTCCTAACACGTAAACATAAGCTGATCTGGGATTCAGCTGAACTTAATTTGGAATCAGTTGAGTATTCTGTTGTCAGTTCCTTCTTATAAAAAATTTAAAATAATTCAAAACTCATAACAACTTTCATATATTATCAATTATATTTTTATTTTATCAATATTTTAACTTTTTGAATAGATAAATTTTAACTAAATTATATTTTTAAAATAATTTGAACAAAATAAAATTACATAGCTTAAAATATATTCATGATCTTAAACATTAGAAGTAGATTTTGGTAATATAAATATGATAAAAATATTGGGTTAATCTTCGACCGATTCGTGCCCAGGTTATTCAGATTAAATTATTTTGGGCCAAAATATTTCATCTCCAACCTACATTTTGGCTCAATTTAACCAAACCAGCCTATAAAGTTTCGATCTAAATTGATATACCTATAATCAACCATAAAGTAAACCGTGTAAAGTACAATGCCAGATGCTCCCGAAATTTATTGGATAGCAATACCTCTGCCCAATCACAACGTTATAAACGCTACGAGAAGTTCGAAAGGGTAAAGTATTAATGTAATATGTGAAGTGTCGAATAAGTAAGATTGACACAACGTTGTCAAACTTACCTCTCATTGACACTTTGGTGTTAATCTTATCCGAGTCTGTTTTAACTTTGACAGATTCTATTTAACTTTGACACTCCTATGTTAAACTTCCGTATATGTTTGTTACAACTAATTCCTATTTTATAGGAATCTTGCATATATCTTTTATGTTACGTTTTTACACGTCCTAAATATTAGGGAACATATATATTATTGTTATTAACTATATTTAATTATATTTTATAATTTATTCTTGTTCCTAAATAATAAGGAGCACCTCCACATTCTTTTTAACCTCCACATGAGTTAGTGGACGTTGTGTTTTGTGGCATGACTAGGTAAAAGAAGTGGAAGAAGACACGTTCCATTGCAAAGTAGTGGAAGACGTGTACAAGTGCTCCAAGTTCAATAAATATAAGAAGAAGAAGATGACTAGAGATTGGGGTCAGACAAATATATCCACGTGAGTTCTGAAGGATACTTTGTTCTACTATCATTCATCAAGTGCACGAGGTCTACAATCGAGTTGTGGAATTCATCTCCGGAGAGTGAATCCTACGTGGAGGAGCAGTTAGGTTGTATCGTGTTTATTTGTGTGTGATAGCTTTCATAGAAATTGTTCTAAGGAGTGAACTTAGAAAAATTTCTATCTAGTTTCGTATTTTGTTCTCCACTTGTAAAAACTTTGTTTTGAATAGTGAAAACTATTTTGCCGTGTGGCTCTCGGGGGTTTGTATTTTATAAACCCTTGAAAAATTTATTCCGTTGCGTCATACTCTTTTAACATTTATACTTTGACTTTTGAGTGTCAAACATTTTATTTTTTGTATTTTTGACACCATTGTGTTAAACTCGGGCACTAAATTATAAAAATTGGTATCAGAGACTCTACTTGCCAGATTAAGTATTTTATTCCTGAGTGCAGTTTTTCACAATGGACATGTCAAGTGTGCCATGTCGTCCTCAAGTTCTGGATTGCAATGGGACTAACTACAATATGTGAAAATCCCGTATGAGAATTTACATCAAAGCTATTGATGAGCGAGCTTGAGCGGCATTGCTGGAAGGATGGACACCTCCGAAGGAAGCAATTCCAAATCCTAAAGATGCTACAAAAACAGTCATGATTGTAAAAGAAGAAGAAAAATGGACGAATGAGGAACGAATGTTGTCAAACTGCAATGCCAAGGCTCTTAATGCAATTTTCATGTCTGTTGATATTGGTTGTGCTAGGTTAATTTCAAGTTGCTTGGAAGCAAGAGAAGCCTGGCTTATCTTACAAGCCAAATGTGAAGGGCCAGCTAGCGTACAAAAGACCAAAATGAGACTTCTCACTACCAAATTTGAGAATCTCCGCATGGCCGAGGACGAGACAATCACCGAATACTTTGAAAAGATGGTGATAGTTGGGAAATTATTCCAAAATTCCTGCCTTAGGATCATTTGTAAAAGGTTTTTTTGGATCAAACCTTACTAGTTGGTCGATCAATTGCTGAATACTAGCATAGTCTAGCAACTTGTTTGTAATGTCCTATATAGGCTAAATCTTGAGTTGTAATAGATTAGATTGCTAGAAGTAGGAGACTGCTAAGAAGTAAGCAGTCGAGTGCTAAGAAAGCAGATTGCTAAAGGAGCTAGCAATCCGGAGTCAAAAGAACCGAGTGCTAAACTTGAGCAACTGCTAATGAGTTAGCAGTCCGAACACAAAGTCTAGCAGATTGCTAAGAAGGGCTAGCAGATTGTTCTAGCATTCTCAGAGAAGGCCTAGCAAGGCGAGATAAAGAACAAACGAATGCTACACTACCGTTTTGACAAGACGTACACGCAAAGACAAAGATTTTCCAGAAGTAGGTCAAAAAGTACTGTATGAAGGCAAAAAGGACTGATAAAGTCTATCCACTCTTGGACGAAGGAACCGTTTTGTCTAACGGGTATGGAGATTTAAAAGTTTGAATCTCCAAGTATAAAAGACAAGTCCAAAAGAGAGTGTGGACTACTGCTTCACTCACTACCTTTACTACATTCATAACTCACGAGCTAAGGCAAATCTCAAGATTCCTTTGACAAAAACAAAGTGAGAAAGTAGTCACGAGAGCATTAACGAGACAAGAAGAATCTTTAAAGCTCTCAACCACCAAGTGCCCCCCCTACATTCAAGATCTGACACTCAATTGGTTCATTGAATCCTTTTAAGGTTCAATTATTGGGATACCTTCCGATCTTGGAAGCATCCAACAGTCATTTCTCTGAAAAGAGACTGACTCCGACGGGCATATTGCCAAAAACAGATAAGTTCAGGAAAGAACTTTAAAACCTCCCATCATTATCAGCGAAAGACAAGTTTTACGAAGGTTCCGCCCTTGACTTGGCTGGAGCTGTAGCTGACTAAGGATTACGAAGTAACGGAGGATAGTCGTGAAGTAGCCGGCTCGAAAGTTCACCGCCTACTGCACGTGAAAGGAAATTGCTTGTATTTCGTATACTTTCTTAGTGAATTCTTAGCGTTTCGGCTAAGGAGTGGACGTAGATCTATTGATCGAACCACTATAAATATTGTGTCTTAAATGTGCTTTTATTGTTTTATTGCTTGTTGATTGAATCTTTTTGAAACCTAGCAACCAAGTTGCTAGTGTATATCTGCAAGTAAATCTTAAGTCAAGATTGAGCTAAACTATCTTTGATAATAACTTAAAGTGCAAGTGAACATTCATATATCTTCCGCTGCATTTCGTGTGTGTGGTTAGTTATCACCACGACGACTCTAATCTCAGGGACCAACAGTGACCATGGAAAATGATGCTCTCACGCTTGAAGAACCTATTAGCAATGAAAGACTTGTAAGCGAGATGCTGAGATCCCTACCTGAAAGATTCAACTAAAAAAATTTTGCCATTGAAGAGGCCAAAGATTTGGAAAAGCTGGAGATTGGTGAACTGGTAAGTATTCTTACCACATTTGAAATGAACTTGAATGAACAAAAACAAGTCTACAGGGGCAAAAGCGTCGCACTTTACGCTGGAAAAGAAACTGTCGAAAGTGTGTCAAGTTCACCAAAGTTTGATCCCGAGGAGTCTGATGATGAATTGCTAGATGAGGAACATCCCAATCTGGTGCTCCTGGCGAAAAAGTTCAACAAGTTCATGAGATCCATGAAGAAAGGAAAAGGTGACTCCAACTCGAGAAGGTTCAAGACTACGACTTCAGTTCCTTCAAGTGCCTCAAGTAACTCAGCCACATCCTCTCGTAAAAGTGATAAATTTTCCCAAAATGGTATTAATCCTTTTCCTGAAAGTTCTACTTTCGATAATGTCAAATGTCATGGGTGTTCTAGAATGGGTCGTTTTGCTAACGAATGTCCAACTGTTCTAAGAAGAAAGAAGCTAAACTTTAACACCACCCTCAATGACGACTCTGACACTGATGAGGATGAGAAGGTTGTGTTATATTTTAGGATTGAGGAACTTAATGAAGATGACCTGATGGAGGTGGACAACACAGAAGAGTCTGAGAGAAAGGAAGATGCCATGTGGTGACATAAAAAACTGGTATTATGCATCTAACTCTGACGTGTCAATGTCTGAGTATGTTTCAGGTCAAAGCAATGAGGAAGAAGGAAACTTTGTCACTACACTAAATGAAATGGAGAAATTTAGTGAACTCTTTAACATCGTATATATAAGATGTTGGGAACAAAGACAAGAGATTGAAAGGCTTAAGGAAGAGAATCAGTCCTTGAGGAGACAGCTTCTGAGATTGGAAGTTCTTCTCACTCGGAGGAACAAAGATGTCAGCCATCTGAAGGACAAGCTGAAGGAGGCTGATTCTATCTTTGACAAAATCAATCGTGGATGTGACACTCTTGATGAGATCCTTGCCACTAAGACATCAAATGGAAGTGGACTTGGGTATGAAGATCAAACAACTCCCAGTTCTAGTCTTTTTTATCCTCGGAACATGATCAAATTCACAAAGTGGGAGTCTTACACCAGAGTGTCAAACGAAAAGGAAAAGTCAAAGAAGTATATGTGTCATTACTGTAACAAGGCAGGTCACTTCAAGCCGTTCTGTAGGAAAAGAATTGCGGATGAAAATTAGAAAACAGGTTCAAGTTGTTTTGTTGTTTATACTTCTTTAAAGACTAACATTGCAGGTACATGGTACTTTAACATTGGCTGCTCCAGACATATGATAGGTGATCGATCATGTCTGTCAAACTATTCAGAAATTTGTGGCGGGTCAGTCACATATGGAGGAGGAGCCAAAGGAAAAATTATTGGCAAAGGAATGTTAAACGTACTAGACTTTCCAAAACTTCAGCATGTGATGTATGTGGAAGGACTCACAGCAATTTTGATTAGCATAAGTCAACTATGCGACGATGGGATGGTTGTCAATTTTGATGAGGATGTTTGTGAAGTATATGATAAATCTAACAAATGTGTTATGTTTGGTAGTAGATCCTCAGATAATTGCTATGAAGCTGAACAAGAAGGAACATGTCTGGTGTCAAAGCCTGATGAAGCTGAACTGTGGCACTAGAAAATGGGACATGCAAGTACCCATTGCATTCAAAGGCTACTCAAAGTTGATGCAGTCAAAGGAGTCCCTAACTTAAAGTTCAATCCTGACAAAGTTTGTGATCCATGCACAAAAGGTAAACAAACTCGTGCGTCTCATCATGTCACTGATTCTGTTAACACTAGCACATGCTTTGAATTACTTCACATGGATTTGATGGGACCTATTGAAGTTGAAAGTATAGGTCGAAAGAAATATGTGTTAGTGTGCACTGATGATTTTTTGAGATTCACATGGGTTGAATTCTTAAGAGAAAAGTCTGAAGCCTTTCATCGCTTCAAGAAACTGTACAAGAAGTTCAAGAAACTCTATCACTCCAGTGTCAGCCAATTTTGTGAAAGAAAAAGTATTTCTCCTGAATTCTCAGCACCCAAGACACCTCAATAGAATGGTCATGTAGTGGAAATAAAGAATCGAACACTTCAAGAAATGGTACGGGTAATGTTAAACTCAAATAACCTTGCTAAAAGGTTATGGGCTGAAGTTGTCAACACCGCATGTTATTTGATCGATAGGGTTTATCTTCGTCCTGGAACAAAGACAACCCCTTATGTGATCCTGAATGGTAAGAAACCTAACCTAAAGTACTTATATGCCTTTGGTTGTCTTTGCTACGTGTTAAATGACAGGGATTATCTAACCAAACTGGACACGAGAAGCAGTAAAGCCCTATTTCTTGGGTATGCTAGCAACAGCCGAGCCTACCGAGTGTACAATCTTGATACTCAAACAATTCAGGAGTCAGTCAATGTAGTGTTTGACGAAGCTGGATCTCTGCTTGAGAACATAGATGAACTGGATGCGTCTCATCTTATTGAAAGGACTGAAGAACCTTCAAACAGTGATCAGCCACCCACTGATCAAACTAGTCCTGACTTTGACTCGGATGACCACTCTAACACACCTGTGTCAAACAATGACAAAAGGGATCCACCTCTGAAGATAAGGAAAGATCATCCCACATCTCAAGTAATTGGGAGTTTGACAGAAGGAATCCAAACTAGGAAGAAGGATCCTGTCAATTATCGAGAGATGGTCAAATCTGTATGTTTGTCTACAAGGTTTAATCTCTTACACTCTGTATGTTATTTGTCTCTAACTA
Source organism: Plectranthus barbatus (assembly GCA_026898455.1). Taxonomy (NCBI): domain Eukaryota; kingdom Viridiplantae; phylum Streptophyta; class Magnoliopsida; order Lamiales; family Lamiaceae; genus Plectranthus; species Plectranthus barbatus. Next base: position 277,520 of record JAPKLW010000944.1, on the reverse strand, counting down.
AACCAAAAACTGTCAAAGAAGCTCTTGCAGATGAATTTTGGATTAAACCCATGCAAGAAGAACTCAGTCAATTTGAATACAATGACATTTGGGAGCTGGTTCCAAGGCCAAAGGATAAAAATGTGATTGGAACCAAGTGGATCTTCAAAAACAAGATCGATGAAAAGGGTAATGTTGTGAGAAATAAGTCGAGATTGGTTGCTCAGGGTTATTCGTAGGTGGAAGGCATTGACTTTGACGAGATGTTTGCTCCTGTGGCACGGTTAGAGTCAATCCATATTCTTATTGCCATTGCTTGTGCTGTTGATTTGTCCCTATATCAAATGGACGTTAAAAGCGCCTTTTTGAATGGGATCTTGGAAGATGAAGCCTATGTCGAGCAACCCAAAGGGTTTAAAGATCTGTCAAAGCCTGATTATGTCTACAAGCTCAAAAAGGCTCTCTACGGCTTAAAACAAGCCCTTTGTGCATGGTATGCTAGACTCACCAAATTCCTACTAGATCTGAGGTTTGTAAGAGGTAATGCTGATAAAACTCTTTTTGTTAAACATATGGGAAATAGTTTTATTATTGCTCAAATTTATGTGGATGATATTGTGTTTGGTGCTTCGAATGTCAAACTTATTGACGAGTTTGTCACCAACACGTCAAACATGTTTCAAATGAGCATGGTAGGAGAATTGAATTATTTTTTAGGTTTGCAGATTGTGCAACGTCAAGATGAAGTCTTTATATCTCAGTCCAAGTATGCTTTAGGTATTGTTAAGAGATTTGGTCTAGATATTGCTAAAGACATGAACACACCTATGGGAAGTAGTGATAAATTGTGTAGGGATAGTTCTGGTGTCAAAGTTGAACCTATCCTTTACCGAAGCATGATAGGAAGTCTTCTATATCTGTTTGCTAGTCACCCATACATCCTTTTTAGCGTTAGTTTATGTGCTAGATACCAGTCTGATCCTAAGGAATCACACCTCAAGGTTGTTAAAAGAATAATTAGGTATATATCTGGCACACCCAATATGGGACTTTGGTACACAAAGAATTCTGGTACTAACATTATAGGTTATAGTGATGCGGACGGGGCTGGTGATGTGGATGACATAAAAAGCACAAGTGGTGGTGGATTTCTAGTTGGTGCAAACCTGGTGTCATGGTCTAGCAAGAAACAAAACTGCATATCACTGTCAACGGCTGAAGATGAATACATCTCAGCAACTAGTGGATGCACTCAACTTCTATGGATGAGGCAAATGCTAGAGGACTACGGTTTACCTTCTGAAACTCTTACACTTCTGTGCGATAATGCTAGTGCTATTGAAATTGCTAGAAATCTTGTTCAACACTCACGCACTAAACACATAGATATGAGACACCACTTTATTCGAGACATGGTTAAGAAAGGTTTGATTACTTTAAAATTTGTGTCAACAAAAGAACAAATTGCAGATATTTTCACAAAAGCTCTTGACTTTGAGAGATTCTCATACTTGAGAAGATCTCTAGGCATGTATAACCCCCCTGCCTAAATGGTTTGACAGTATGTGACTGCTTGTCTATCTTTGACTCTGGGATGTTAAAGTTTGTGTTTTACTTAGTCGATTATTTGTCCAAGTTATAAAACTGAGAGATACAAGTGTGAGAATCTCAAAGTTATAAAACTTGGTGACTGTGACCTATCTATTTTTCAAAATAACTAAAGTACTATGGACAGAACGTTGCTAGAACTCTGACCATGTGGAAATAAAGTTTATTTGAGAAATTAATGGGTTGATTTCTTTTGTTTCTCATCTAGTACTAAAGATTGGATGTTATTAGGCATACAATCTTTGTGGAAGGAGTAATAAGAAGGTTTTTATCGACTCTTTGTAACTTTAACCCTCCAGTGTGAAACTAGTTAGCAGTCATTATACTTTAAATCTTTTTGAGCTTTTATTTTTTCCTTGCAGATTTGTTTTTTGTTGTTGCAATTTTAAGATTTTTGAACTTTAATTAACCTAGTCCGTTTTTATTTTTTTTAGCCTAAGTTTGAGGAATTTGTTTTTCAAGATAATTTAATTTATCCCATCTATGTTTAATTATTTGATTTGTTTTCCCTTTTTTTGGTGTTATAGTTTTACTCTCTCGCTCTCTATTTAAGTGACTCCTGTAGATTCGCTATTCACATCAATCACACGGTGTTCAAAGCTCTCTCTACACCACAAACTTTTAACCTACCCTCTCTCTCTCTCAAATCACTCACCTCTCTCAAAACACTCCAATGGCCGACGAAAACATTGAAGATCTCCTCACCAAAACCCTTGCCTTGCCGAACGATGCCAAGATCTTGCAACTTCTCTTGCAACGCCAAATGGAGAAAGCAATGCCGGTGCCCCCATCTCCGTCTTCCCAACCAAATATTGAAGGTTCCACCTCTAAACCTTTGATTACACCACCTCTCTCCTCTGAAATTACTCCACCACCTTCCGCCAACCATTCTCTCACCACTGAACCAACTCACCCTCACACCTCTGAACCCTTGTCTACTCCACCACTCACCTCTGAAACTACTTCACCACTCACTTCCGAATCTACTCCACCGGTTATCACCGAACCTTCACCCTCTCTCACCACTTAACCCACTCCTAAAGAGCTGACCTCTGAGTCTCACATCTCCCCAACAAAAACACCAAATCCCAACTCTCCTCCCTTGCCTTCCATTGAAGAATCAAACAAGGTTTTCGATGAAGAGACCGAGAGAATTCTAAAGGAGCCCTTCCTCAATCCTGATTCGGCCTCCCAACCTCAAAAATCTTTCAAAAACCTTCCTCTGACAGTTGGGGATGTAAACCCGGAAGAAGTTCTTCACAAACCATCGCTCCGCTTTGCTTTGCCCGGACAAGAAGGATTTCTGATTGATGCGATCACCCAGGGAATCGAGGCTGATCTACGATGACATCCAACAACTTGAAGGAAAGATGCCTGAACGAAGGTCCAAGAGAATTTTTTAAGAGACTCTAAAAAAGGAGCACAAGAAGCATGCCGCAAGTCAAAGAAAGAAGGTGAAGCCAAGGAAGTTTCAGAAGAGCCTAACGGATACCCCTCATGTGTTCACAAAAGCTGATGATTTGCCGGAACCATCTTTGAAGTCTGACAACATCGTGTCAGACTATGAGTCCGGTGATTTGGAGAGCTCTGACGAAGACTTCAAGATGGATCCCCAAGAAGCCGAACAAACTGAAGAACATGCTGACTCAAGTGGTGAGCAACCAGAGAAGAAAAAAAAGAAGCCTGAAGGTGCACCCTCTTCAAAGAAAAGTAAGCCAAAGCCAAGGAAACCATTGTCAAAGTCTGTCAAACGATGTTCAAAATCTGAATCTCCTGAACAATTTGAAGCCCAGAGGTCAAAGAAGCCCAAGGTAGAAAAATCTGAGTCCATGGAGCCCTCATCCCAGAAAGGCAAAGGTACTCCTACCTCGTCTGACGAGGACTCTGATTATGATGTCAGTAGCTCATATTCTGTGAAGTACTATCATTGCCTAGCTAAGTCTCTTAAGGTGCTTTATGCTAAGATGGAGTTTAAGATTGAGAAGATGATGGATAGCTCTATGTTTTCTAAGTTTGGGTTAGATTTGTTGCTTAAGAAAAGGGGCCTTCTGAAAACTGTGACTGAGTTTACTTCATTTAGTTCTACTCTGGTTCTTGAATTTTTTGCCAACATGATGAAAGATGAGGTGTTCCAGTCTAATAAACACAAGTTTGGGAAGTCATTTGTTAGAGGAAATGTGATTAGGTTTGATCCTGATTCTATAAAAACATTCCTTGGGTTGAAGTCTGAGAATGTTGAAGCTTTGTCAAAGTCAGCCGAGAAGGATTTGGTTGGGGAACTAACTGGCGGAAAGGCCAAGACTTGGGTAACCAAGATGCCCGTATCCACTCTGACCTGGAAGTACGTGGCATTGTTCAAAATCTGTGTGCATAATTGGTTGCCAAACAAGAACCTGTCTGTGGTTTCCAGAGAACGGGCTGAACTTCTCTATAGGGTTGGAACTGGTCTTCCTTTCAACTTTGGCCATGCAGTTTTTACTAACATTTTCCGTGCAGTGTCAAAGTCAGATTCCACTTATCTGTCGCATCCTTGCCTTCTCCATGCGCTTATTGTATCTCAAGGAGTTACTCCGTTGGAAGAAGAGTTGCAGTCCGATCCCATCCCTCTGGTCTTTGAGCAGTCTCTGACTAGAAAGGGTGACACAAGGGTCAAAGACTTGCCATATGTTCCGAGTGATACTTCCGAGGATAAAGATGTGGATGTTGGTACTTCCTCTCAAGATCGCACTTCCAAGATCCAACAAGCTAAGAGGCTTCTCAAGCAGGCTCTGAAGTTGCTGCAGGATCTGGATTAAAGCTTCCCCACCTGGTACCATTCCGAGGGAATATTGTGGATCATTGAGAGGGAGATGAAGATTGAGTCTGCCGCTGCATGGATGATGATGATAATGATGCATTTTAACAATTTACTTTTTATCTTGCCATGAACAATTTTAATTTTGTTTGACTTGTTAAGTTTTTGTTTGTTTTGATGAATATTTTAAGATTCAAGAGGAGTTCTATGCAACCTCTGAAATCTTTATGTTTTGTTGCTTAATGCAATATCTTCGTTTTGATTATGGATGATCCATACCTTTATTACTTTTATTATGGTTGCACCATATGAAAATGTGTGGCAATCAATGTTGTTTTGTTATGGATGATCCATATGGAATGGTAACAGGTCGGATAAGCTTAAGGGGGAGATTGTGAAGTGTCGAATAAGTAAGTTTGACACAACGTTGTCAAACTTACCTCTCATTGACACTTTGGTGTTAATCTTATCCGAGTCTATTTTAACTTTGACAGATTCTGTTTAACTTTGACACTCCTATGTTAAATTTTCGTATATGTTTGTTACAACTAATTCCTATTTTATAGGAATCTCGCATATATATATCTGTTTTGTTACATTTTTGCAAGTCCTAAATATTAGGGAACGTATATATTATTGTTAGTAACTATATTTAATTATATTTTATAATCTATTCTTGTTCCTAAATAATATGGAGCACCTCCACATTCTTTTTAACCTCCACGTAAGTTAGTGGACGTTGTATTTTGTGGCATGACCAGGTAAAAGAAGTGGAAGAAGACACGTTCCATTGCAAAGTAGTGGAAAACTTGTACGTGTGCTCCAAGCTCAATAAATAGAAGACGAAGAAGACTAGAGATTGGGGTCAGACGAATATATCCACGTGAGTTCTGAAGGCTACATTGTTCTACTATCATTCATCAAGTGCACGAGGTCTACAATCGAGTTGTGGAATCCATCTCCATGGAGAGTGAATCCTATGGTGGAGGAGCAGTTAGGTTGTATCGTTTTTATTTATATGTGATAGCTTTCATAGAAATTGTTCTAAGGAGCGAACTTAGAAAAATTTCTATCTAGTTTAGTATTTTGTTCTCCACTTGTAAAAACTTCGTTTTGAATAGTAAAAATTGTTTTGCCGTGTTGCTCGCGGGGGTTTGTATTTTATAAACCCTTGAAAAATTTATTCCGCTGTATTATACTCTTTTAACATTTATACTTTGAATTTTGAGTGTCAAACATTTTATTTTCTGTATCTTTGACACCACTGTGTTAAACTCGGGCACTAAATTATATCATAATATAAATCATGCATTTTTCTAAAATATATTATGAATTATACATATTACAATATAACTGTTCATATTATGAGTTTTGTTTAAAATTTATAACGAGATCGAAAACCTGGTGGCAAAAAGTTGACATGTGGATGAAAATCTCAAACAAACGAAACGATGTCAACTTTTTAGAAAGCACATGCATTTCCGAAAACATCTTCATTTCGTTTGAAATCCTTACCTTAACATCAACTTTCAGCCATCGGAGTTTTGCGCTCATTATAAATTTGAAACATAACTGCTAGTTTGGACATTTTATTTAATAATATATATAGTTTGTAATATATTTGAAAATTTCACAATAATTTATACATTTAAAAGAAGAACCCCTTTAAAATTTGATTCTCTCCAAAATATGCTTGCAAAATATAGTATTATATTATTTTAGGTAGTTAATCAACAATAAATATAATAATTATATAACCATTATAATATATAATTTAGTATGAATTATTTAAGTTATTCTTTTAATTTAAATTATTTTAATTATTAAAATATTCATTATAAAGAATATTAACCAGTTTTATATAGATGAAAAAGGTATGAAAACGATGTATTTTAAAAATTATTTTTATTTGATTTAATATTATAAAATCTATATCTATTAATACTAAAAACAAGACTCAAACAATTTGGTCACATTTAAAAAACTTAAATAATTTTATATTAATTATGAGAACAAATTATCATTTTCTATTCCTATTTTGGATCGATGCTCCATAAAATATGATAAGTAAAAATTATTTTAATAAAAATAATGTTAACTAATGGACTACTTTTATATCGGTTTTTTACATTTATAAAGTGAAATAGTATTTAAATATTATTTTTTTACTAAAGAATTTTATATTAAATTCACATTGGCCTTTTTTATTTTGAATAAGGAATGATATGAATACCAATAAATCTAAAATTTTAAAATCAATGCAATTAAATATTCTCCGTGTGTAATGTAAATTGATAAACTAGCATGGTTTAATAAAGTAGTAGGTGAGAGAGAACATAAAAAAAAATGTATTTGTCTTTATTTTTTCATAGTATTCTATCAGTTTAATATACAAGAATATGATTTTTCTAATAAATACTTTGTATTTGAGTACTCTAATATATTTAGATAAAGTATGTTTGATTGCATGAAATGCGGCCAATTATTATCTTGTACATATAAGGTCCATATAAATGATGTAATTGAGCTATTACTCAATTAATAAATTTATAGTTTGAATTAAATTTGATTGAGTTTTAATATTTTAATACCAAAGATTACATAATAAATTATTAATAATAATATATACACGTTGTGTATTGCGGGAGAACAAACCATTATACTATACACTTTACTACTACAAAATTAGTCTATCCTGACACCATTTTCCTCACACATATAAAATTTTTTAGTAATATTATACATATCCTTACAACTGTTAGACTAAATTGGTGTTAAATATTTAAGAAAAACTATATTTTAATTGAAAAATAATAACAAAATTTTTAAGTATTTTACATGATAGTAAATAAAAGGTGTGATGATAAGTATCCCTTCAAAATAAAATAAAAGAGGGCAAATTCTAATTTTGATATATATTTTTTTCTCTTATGTATTACCTGATATAATATGCTGTGAGGAAAAGTAATTAAAAGAATTTTTAATATTTTTTTAAAAAAAATGTACTCCCTCCGTCCCGGTCAAATTGTCTTCATTTGACCGGGCACGGTAACCAATTTTTGAGTAATAAGGGATGCTAATGGTGCAATTAGTAAAAATAAATCAGCAATAAACCAAGGCAAACAACAACCGAGCATAAATCAGAAAGCTACCAAGGCAGCCAACAACCGAGCATAAATCAAAAACCAACCAAGGCAACCAACACATATGAACCCTAAACCAGAGCATAAATCAGAAATGAGAATCACAAAAATTAGAAGGATTCACCGAATATTTGGGAACTGAATCGCCCAGAATGCCCGAACAAGCTTCCTCGTCTCCTCCAATGGAAACCCTACGTCGTCGACTTCAACCGCCGGCCGTGCAACCTCCTGTGGGCCGGATCCGCTCAGCTTCCCACCTTCATCCTTCCCCGAGTCCTCGGTGCCGGCGGCAACGACGTCCTCCGTGTCCTCCGTGAAATTAAGGCCGGGGGTTTCCACCATGATAAACGGTAAATCGGCGGTGCAGAAATCGTCTGTACACAAGTAGACATCGGGCCACAGGATTTCGTCGCCTGCAACAACAACCGAGGATGGAGGGGATAACGGAGGTGATTTCTTCATCGCGGGTGAGGGGGGATCTGTGAAGGTACCAATTTCGGAGGAATTATTCATCGCGGGTGAGGGGGGCAGCGAAAAGGTACCGTGGTCAGAGGAATTCATCATCGCGGGTGACGATGGCGGAGGGCGGGCGGCGGTGAGTCAAAGAAGAGAGGGAGAGAGGGTTTCACAGGTTACGGGGAGAGAGGGAGAAGATGCGGCGCTGGGTGGGTTGGAGGGAGGAAATGTTTCAGATTTTAGGGTTTGGGGGTGGGGGTAGGTAATTTAGGATTTTATTTTTTATTTAATTTATTAAATAAAAGGAAAAGTTAATTAGTTAATTATGTTGATTAACTTGCTAATTCTTTCCTTTTTCGGAAAGAGGACTAATATCTCGGGACAGACCGAAAAGGAAATGAAGACAATTTATGCGGGACGGAGGGAGTATTTAATTGTGAAACAAAACCCTACATTTGTTAATTTTTTCCCACTCAACCATTTTGTGCAAATTAATGGCGCCGAGGTATAACTCATCGGCCAATAAGAAAGGGATTATCATCACCAATTGGACTGTCTTCTTCTCTTTTCTTGTTAGATTTCTATGGAATCGAGGTGTGGAACCTTACAATGTAATCGCCTTGTTGCACGCGCTGTCGCCGCTGCCCGCACAATTCCATTGTGTCTTCTCAAACGCCGACGATGATCGAGCTATCACCAACTTGCACTGACCAGCCATGGCGAATGCACATCAATTTCAGACTTGATTTGATTTTCAAGGATATGGTCACGGCGGCGAATGACTAAGCCCTCCGTCTATTAACTATTTCATAACATGTGCTTTGATGATTTCTATGCGCAGAGTGGCAACATTCCTTCAATTGTGTAGGTACCAATCTCTTTAATGAGAATTATATTACTTTAATTCTTCAATTTGCCTTGAGAATTAGATCAAATCTTCCTATCAAAATTGAGTTATTTATTTTGTATTGCCTTGCATTACTTTTTGATTCAGATGTGGACAGACGTGGTATTCGGTCAGTGGTCAATTCTTTATTGATCCAGTTATGCTTTTCCCACTCACCAAATTTCTTCCGTAGCCAAAATATTTTTTTCTTGTCTGCATTAATATAGTAGTTGTGTAAATATCTTAGCTCAGAGAGAAAAAATGTATTTATGCATTTTATCTTATTTTGCAATGAAATCCATCACTTGGCCCCTATTGTAGCACTCCCTGTTTTCCTCGTCACAAAGGTGATTGAAACTTGTCCCACTAATGTACATAAATCATGAAAAGATTTTGTTCTGAAAAAAAAAATTTATTGTAGAAATTGAATAAATACTGTAAGTTTCTCCCATCAACACTTACGATTTAATTGCAACATTATCTATTTTTCTTTTTGCTGTAAGCAATAAAGCTGAGTTCTGCATGCCCTTTCAAAAAATAATTAATAACAATGCTTCTAATGTTAAAATCAAAAGAGGTATTAGAATTATTTATGTAGTTAGATTGTATGTTATTCTGAGATAGAGTAGACAAGTAAATTTTATGTCTTGTTCTCACTACTATGTACAGGGTTCGTGTTCTCGTAGCAAGCATTCTATGATCAAATATTCTCCTACTCTTCAATTAAGAGCATCCACAATGGAAGCAAGATGTCAAGGTAGATAAATAGGTGGAGGAGAGAGGGGTGATGTGGAGGAGAGAATGGGAAGAGAGAGGAGAGAGGAGTAGATATATTTCTACCCGGAAGAAGAAAAAAGTAGTGGTCCCCTCAACTTTTTGTTGACGCGTGCGTGCAGGACAATTGCCAAAAAAGAACGGCGTGTGCATTACACGCGCCGGATAGTGGGTGGGGATTGAAACTTAACATTGGGGGTGGGGTCAGGTGGATTTATAATATTTTTTTTAATATTTCTTTATCTTTATATTTTTTATTAATTAGTTTAATTTAAAATAAAAATATATAAAGAATATTTAAAATAAAAACACATTTAAATTAATCCAAATTAATTATTAATTAGTTTATTTTAAAATACTAAATAAAAAACATAAAAGAATATTTGTGGTATATATATATATATATATATATATATATATATATATAGAAATTGTTATGACATGTGGGACCAATAAATAGTTAAAAGTGAGGTAGATAAAAATAAGTATAAAAATGAAGTAAATAAAAGTAGAGGTAGATGTTGACGTGGCACACATGTGGAGGTAGATAAATTAAGTAGCATTGTGGATGCTCTAAGAGTACGAGATATTCTCCAAATTTCTTTGTGTTAAATTTAATAATTATTTCGCTAATGGAAGTTGGCATGATGCATATGTTTTGTGTAGAATATTCAAATTAAAAATAAAATAAAATTATTGTTGAATTCAATTTTGTTATTAAACGTTAACTTTGAAATTACAATTAATAAAAATCCCAATTATACTTGCTCTATGCCTAATGAAATTTGAAAAATATTTTAGTCCGTAGATATTTTATGGGAATGCCTCTAGTATGCTTTTAATATATTTAAGTGCATCATTGCATTTCATTAGTTTAACTATTCAACTGACATGATTGATTGGATTTGTATAATAAAAAAATAGATAATATATTCTAGTGATAATCGAACTCATTAATATTATATTGTGATATTTTATATTAGTAAGGACATGAAATGATTGCATATATTCAAACTATATAAGCTAATAATAGATGGAGCAAGTTAATTTTGAAAAATACCCTTTCAGGTTGTATGTAGAATAAGTTAATTTGTTTATTAGTTAAATTTTGTCATTGTGTTAACTGTTAAGTATTGAAATGTTGCATCCTTGTTTTTCTTAACAAATTTTAATTTACATTGATGAATGATGAAGACAATTACAAAATGGCGAAAAGAGTGACAGAGATAGTTCCTCGTTGTTTAGCAGTAGCTTCAATACTTTGTAGTAAAAAACATGAGAATTGTTAGTTACTCTTTCAGTTTATAATGATCAGTTCAGTACTTTTCTTGTTTCTGATATATTATTTAAATGTTATTTGTTTGATTGCTTATTGTATTTATATATTGATGTTTATTTTTAATTTGTATACAAAATATGAATTTAATGAGCATCATCATTATATGAATTTTTTAATTCATACATATAAGCTTTTCCTGACAGGGAAGAACGAGTGCTTAAGTATTTCTACTCACAAAATGTGGTATCAACAAAAATAATTTAACCTAAAAGATTAATATGTGAAGTAAAATATCTTTACTCACAATCAAGGATTGTAACTTTAGATTTATTTTTCCAACGCTTAAATATGTCAGGATTTTTGATTTATCTTGACACTATTACTATCGTTATAAGACTCCACTCAATAGTGACACCTTTTTGGACAACAATATGTAATAGTGTCAGCATAGTAATATGTGTCACAATAGTTTTTAATTACTAACAGGGAACCTGTCATGACAACTCTTTTTTGTAGCACCTCCACAAAACTCTAAAATCACCTAGTGATTGTTACATTGTGAATCATTCTTAATGAAATGAATCATACTCCTTTGTCCCATTTTATTAGTTTCATTTACCTTTTTGGTATGTTTCATTTATTAGTCATATTTCCTAAAATAGTACTCCCTCTGTCCCATACAATTAGTCTCATTTCTCATTGTTGTTTGTTCCGTAAAATTGTCCTATTTCCTAAACTGACAAACTTTTTCACACACACCAATAAAATACTCCCTCCTTTCCGATTATATAGTCCACTTTGATCTTGCACGTTTGCCAAAAATCATTTAATATTTAAACAAATTTCCAACATTACCCTTATTTAAAACATTAATTAACATCTCATTTTCATAATATTACATTTAATATTCTCATTTTTCAAGATTATTCAGGGATGTAATGGTAAATGATCATATAAAAACAATACCAAATATAGAAACTGGACTATATAATTGAAACACCCTAAAATAGTAACCCGGACTATATAATCGGAACGGAGGGAGTATTAATTTCGTTACATTCACAAACATTGATAACTGTGCCAAAAGCAAATGTGACTACTTCTATGGGACGGAGAGAGTAACTTTTTTCACACTTACCAATAAATTATTAATTTCACTATACTTACATACATTGATTTCTGTGTCTTTGCAATTTGGGACTAATAATAAGAGATATGAGGGAGTATAATATAATTAGTCCGTCATGAATGAACTTGTCAATTATCTCAACGTTGAAGTTGGCCATTAAATCAAATATGACTTCCAATGCACGTTGGGACAATATATATATACGTACGCAGACATCGGCACAGAATTAATCAGATTGTCCAAATACCGACAGGCAACGAGAAAGTTTGTTACGTGATACATGTGTACGTAGAGAGATGTAGAATTCTATATTTGAGTTTGATAAAATGTCATTTTAGGGTTAGATGGGATCACATATCGTCCCTGTTTTCATGGGTCCATTTTAAGGTTAGTGTCGGCCCAGCTCTTAGCCCCAACATAAATGCACACTCCACAAGTACTCACCATTTCATTTCCATATCAAATTAATTTAAATAATTATACATGGGGCACCATTCTTGCTGCAACCAGCAGAAGGTGAAGAGGGGCCTCTGGTCGCCCGAGGAAGACGAAAAGCTCATCACATTCATCACCACTCATGGCTATGGCTGCTGGAGTGAAGTCCCCGAAAAAGCAGGTTTCTTGCATTCAATCAATCATCATAATTTCTTCCCACCTGGTTTATTTCTTGAGATGCATTTCTCTCCACCTCATACCATTTTTGCAAAATCAAAAAATGCATATTCGACATCTTTAAAAGGGTTTTCTGGTAATAGATGCTGCCTAGCAGCCGATTAGATGGGTTAGGCATCGAATTTTTTTACTTAGTAATATTAATATATTTGAAATAGTAGAAAATAAAATAACTGCATAGGTGCTAGGCCCTAATCAAGCGCATGACTAGTGCTTAGCGAATTTTAAAACCATGACTCATGCTATTGAATTAAATTCAACTCTATTTGTAATTGAAATAATATTTGATCGAGGTACTATCAGACATTTATTTCGAATTCAAAAATTTTCATGTTTTCGAACTAGTTAACTCTTGTTTTTTATCTGTTTTGTGGCGGCAGGGCTTCAGAGATGTGGGAAGAGCTGCCGTTTGAGATGGATAAATTATTTGAGACCTGATATTCGACGGGGACGGTTTACGCCGGAAGAGGAAAAACTAATCATCAACCTTCATGGAGCAGTTGGAAACAGGTATATGTTTCTTAATTTTCAAGTGAATTTATTCTACATCGATTGCATTTACATAAACGTGACATCGATTGAAAATTAATTTTCTTTGAAATGGCAAATTATAGGGTCCATACATGGTAAGTTATTTTGGAAGAAATTAAACTTGAAGCAATGGCTTGCTTCACATTCTTCCGAAGTAGTTAATGCATGGAATGCAAGTGTCACACACACACACACATAACTATATCTATATCTATGAATAATTAATGTATGTATTTTTGCATGTGTAATAAAATGTATTTTGTCTTAAAAATACGTAGCTTTCAGTTGGCATATGCAGTCGTTAAGAAGGAAATGTCAGGGTTTTGTCTAATTACGGGAATGTTTCAATCGAAGAAGTAAACAAGTGTGCAGTTTAGTCAAGCATACATTATTTTAGCATTAATTTCAAGTCACTTCTAATTAACGAAATCTAACAATATTCCTTCTTTTAATCCTCTTCATTTTAAACTATTAAAATGTGATTATATATATATATAGAGGGTAGTGATCAGCTGAGAATAGGAGTTACTATGAGAAATAAGAATAGATCTCGCGCGTCCATCTCATCAAATCGACGAACATGATTCATTCTCAGCAAATTGAAAAACGCAACATTTTTGCCTCAATATCCTGCAGTTTTAGACTTTAAAGGCTAAAACTGTAAAAATACTCAAACAACAACCTGCATTTTAAGCCCGATTTACTTCATTTTTAGCCCGATTTACTTTATTTTAAACCCGATTTACTTCATTTTTACATAAATACGAATTAAAAAAAATTAAACATCTTCTTCAAAGCAGCAACACGAGCGTAATCTTTATAAAACTCAATACCAACATCAACAGTTCTAAAAACGTTGCCCTTAAAATGCTTCATCTCATCAACACACTTTGGAATAAATGAACCTGTAAGATACAAAAATGCACAAAATTAACACTAAAGATGCACAATATAATAGTAAAAATGAACGTCGCTCTGAATAAAAAAATACTCATTTTTACTTCATTTTTACTGCACAAAGCCCGATTTACTTCATTTTTAGCCCGATTTACTCCATTTTTAGCCCGATTTACTCCATTTTTACATAAATACGAAATAAAAAAAATTAAACATCTTCTTCTTCAAAGCAGCAACACGAGCGTAGTCTCTATAAAACTCAATACCAACATCAATAGTTCTAAAAACTCTGCCCTTAAAATGCTTCATCTCATCAACACACTTTGGAATAAATGAACATGTACGATACAAAAATGTACAAAGTTAACATTAAAGATGCACAATATAATAGTAAAAATGAATGTCGATCTGAATAAAAAAAAAATTAAATTATATTCATGCACAATTAACAAAGTCGAAACCGAATACGAATGCAAAATCCAGAAACAAAGAAAAAAAATCTGATCGAGAGAAGAAATATAAATCAAATCGAACGAAGAAGGAAGAAGAAATCAAACCGCGCGAAGAAAGGAATAAAAAATCTGATGAGATACTATTTTAGATTTTTAAAAAAATCTAAAATTACAAAAGTAACCTTAATTTTGCAAAACTGCATGATAATTGAGGAAAACTGCACACGGAGTGAAATAGATCATGATTATATCTTTCTTGATTCAAATATATTTTTTACGAATCATATATCAAATTAAACATATTTTTACGATAGTTCATATGATATCCATATTTAATATGTTAAATTTAGAAGATTCGCTCGAAAATCTTGATTTTTTATTCAGCTGTATATGTTCTTCATTATATTTCCGTTTAGGATAAAAAATGCACCATTTATGCATAAAAATTGTTCTAAAATATTTGATTTTTTTTTTGCATCAAATGATGCATTCTTAACTTGAATAAGATGCATTTTTATTCTAAAATATATGCATTTTTGTATTCATATTGAGTGCATTTTTGACATTGATTATATGCTGCAGTTTTATGCCCAAAATATTGTTTTTTTTACATCGAATGTATGCATATTATGTTTTATGAACCGCACGAAATGAAATTCTTGAATATATATTTTTCATATTTTTGTCCTTGAATGCTAGATGGTAACACAAATAATATACCGAAATTGTGACGGATTTAAATTGATCACATGCGTTGATGTTGATCTTTATTGGTCCAGATTTATTCTCATTTAGCAGCGAAATCTTTTTATCACCTAATCACTACCACACACACATATATATATATATATTAGAATTATCGATTTAAGACTCAAATGATAGTTTAATTATTGATTCAAGACCTAAAAAATAAATTCTCAATCCAATTTCCGAAAGATCATACAATTCTCAGTCCAGTATTTAATATTGAGATTTTGGATTTAGAATCTTATGATTTTTCAGGTGTTGAATTGAGAAATTATGTGACCTTTCACGTTCTAAATTGAGAATTATTCTTTCGGGTCCTGAATCGATAATTTCGAGTCCTAAATCGATAATACTCCATTTTTTTCATCTGTTTTTATACATCGAAAATATGATTTAAAGTAATTAATCACGATGATGAGTAATCTAAAGTTGTGCACATGTAGATGGGCTCATATAGCCAGCCATTTACCGGGGAGAACAGACAATGAGATAAAAAACTACTGGAATTCATGGATCAAGAAGAAGATAAGAAAGAGTTCCACAACTTCATCATCAAACAATGCTAAAACAAACATTGATCACTTCACACATTCTCAAACCCAGCAGCTGGACTTGTTGAATCGAGATTTATCCACCAACCCATCTCTTCATGATACCTTATTCCCCCTCCCAACCACAACATTCATGTTCGACATTGGCTCGACCGCGACCACAATGGAAGGCCAAAGCATCCCTAACTGCGCCCGAGTAGACCACATTTTCCATGAAAATGCAGGAATGCTGAACCAAGAAATAACATGGGAAGTGAACCGCCACCAGCACGGTGGAGCTCAGCAACCAGAAATGGCCGCTGAATTCACCGGCCCCGTAAATTCGAGCTGTTTGACTCCATTGATGGAGAGTATTATGATGCCTAATAATGTCGAGAATATTAGTAGTGGAGGCGGACAGATTTCAGGTGGTGATTCTTTGCAGAGAAATGAGATGAATGAATGGATTGAAGCACAAAATTCATGCTCCAGTTATTTTCTTTGGGATCAAGCAGAAGGAAATATTGGAGGAGTCGAGATTATTGCAGATTCATCAAATATGGGAACTTTGTTCTCTTCTTCATTTCCCTCATCGCTATGATTCATCAAACTTTTTTTTTCCTAATATATATATAGATATGTATATCAGTATATATAAAACATATGTCGTGTATATATATATGTGTGTTGAAGTTGTGCTATATATATATATATATTATGTATTTATGTGTTTTGAGATTTTAGAGACAACGATTCAATTAGTTTCGATTAATAAAAATACTTTTTCTTGCATATACAACTTTTTTATTGGTGAACTTGTTAATCTGATCTGGAACGAGTTGGTATCAAGCTTCAAAACTCGACCACATCCTTATCTAATTAAAAAGTAATTCTAAAAATTTTAAAATTTTGACTTTTAAATAATATAGAGATGGCAGACGGGTTTTATCCTACTCAAATGGGTTGACCCATCCCAAATAGAGTTTATTAATCCCCAATTAGGATATATTATATGAGTTTGGACTTGGGTTAATGGATAGGGTAATTCTATACATAGCCACCATATTTCTCAACATAGCCTCTTCTTTTTTAAAAAAATTAAATTATTATGTAATATTACACTTTTATCCTTATAATCCCTAATTAAAATTTGAATTATAATTTTTTTTTAAAAAAAAAACCTTAAACTATCACATAGCCACCAAAGTAATTCACGTTAGCCCTATCATAGCCACCAAAAAAAAAAAGACGTAGTCCTCTCCCTTCTTCTCTTATTCATCGTCGACAATCATAGCCACCAAAAAAAAAAAAAAAGACGTAGTCCTCTCCCTTCTTCTCTTATTCATCGTGAGTCGACGGCTTCTTCACTTAATAAACACATAATACATAAAGATTTTCTGCTAGAGCGTTGATACTCACGATTATGGATGTCGTAGAGTATGAAGATGATCAAAGCCATGTAAGAGGTGATAACGATGCTTCTCAGGTAATTTTTATATTAAAAATAAAAAGAAATTCATGTGTTGTTATTGTAATCATTCATATTCATATTCCATGTTTGTTTGTGTTATTGCATCTATTTTCCGTTGTAGCTCGCAAGTATACTTGAGTTTTGAATAATCACTTTGTTGGATGGATAAGTTATAAGAGAGATCTTAAATTAATAATTGTATCTAAGAGTTGGAGAGAATGCGCATATATGGTTGATTTCTATATTTTAATCTATAAAAAGTTATTAAGTTCACCGACGAATGAGTTCATCTCTGACCGGGATAATGGAAGAATGGGAGGTTCCTAGAGAAAAGAAATCACTAAATATGAATATAATAATTCACAAGTGTCAGCCAATTGATTATTCGTGGATGACTAGCTTCTTTAGTGTATATACATGGCTAATACTTTTGATCAATTTTAATTTATTTATCATGAATTACTTTAAATCTTCCAATTTGGTAATGGATACAGGGTAATATTTGATTCATGTTGTTTTGTGGTGCCTCCACAAGATTACATGAGAAGAAACACTATGAGCTTTGGTCAAATTAACAGGATCATAGTAGCAACGCTAATGACAAAGAACAATAAAAATATGTTATGCAGATGCCAATTAGTTTGTAGGAGACTTTATAATTTTTTTTGGTGCGTGAGCAAAGCTACACAAGAGAGTTCCTGGTTCTCCTTTATTGCAGATTAAAATATTATAATATTATCATTTTCCTTATTTATTTTGTATTCCTGATTTTTTGAATAGGTAGTCAAAAGTTTTCTTCAATATTGGAAAGTTGTTTAAAATTATTTGTGTATGATTTTGTTATATCTTTCATTATCAAATGTAGTGTTTTGTGACTGTGATAAAAGGTGGATTTAGTGCATGAAAGTGTGGCGAGATATTTGATGCTATGAATATCCATCTTAACTCGACTTTAAATGCAAAAGAAAAATAAAAAAAATCGAGATATTATGTAAGTCTAAATTTAGGGATAAAAGTAAGTTATAAATTTTCATCTTTATTTATGAGACTTTTATATACTGTTAGTTTAAATTATAATAATTTGCACATGATTATAATATTTAAATTTCTTACAATTTTGATCATTTTACTCACTTGACAGGCAGTGGCTATTGAATCTCAAACAGAGACACCATATTCAAATAATTCATTTTACACCGACAATGTAAGTTATAGGTATTTCATAAATTTATTTACTCTACATAAAAATCACATAATATTACAAATGACACTTATGTTGCAGGTTTTTAGCAGTAAAGAAAATTTAATTGCATGGGCGAGAGAAACTGGAAAGAAATTAGGTTACGTTATTATAATCTTATCTTCTCAATCTCAAACGGGTGGGAGAAAAGCTAGACTAAGACTTGGTTGTGAACGTGGTGGAACTTATAAACTCCCTAAGAATATAGTTGATATTGGCACAATATCTCGTAAAGGAACGGGAACAAAAAAGATTAATTGCCCATTTATGTTACAGGGAGTGAAATTGAAAAATGGTGATGATTGGCTTGTGAAAGTTAAATGTGAGTTCCATAATCATCTACCTATAGAAAATTTTGAAGGTCACTCGTTTGTTGGAAGATTAAATAAGAAAGAGGAGACTTTGTTATTTGACATGACGAAGAATCTAATTAAGCCCAGGAGTATTCTTATGACTATAAAAGAGAAGAATGAGAAAAATACGACTACGATGAAGACAATATACAATGTTCGTCACAGACAAAGAATGCTTGAAAAAGCTGGAAGATCACAAATGCAACAGTTGATGAAGAAGATAAATGAGTGCAACTACGTGGAATGGCATAGGACCAATGACTTGACAAATTGCGTAACAGATTTATTTCGGGCACATCCTTTATCTGTAGAGATTTTGCATGCCTTTCCATCTGTGTTGATAATGGATTGCACTTATAAAACTAATAGATATAACCTTCCTTTACTAGAGATAGTTGGTGTAACAAGTACAGATCTTACTTTTTCTGTAGCATTCGCTTACATAGAGTGTGAGCGTGAAGAGAATTATGTATGGGCAATGGAAAAGTTAAAGAGTTTGATGATGCCTAATTTATTGCCTGGGGTGATTGTAACTGATAGAGAGTTGGCATTGATGAGCTCTATTAAAAGAGTGTTCCCAAGCACAACAAATCTTCTTTGTAGATTTCACATAACAAAAAATGTCCTTGCTAATTCAAGAAAGTCATTTGAGGACAAAAAGAAATGTGATGCTTTTATGTCGGCTTGGAGTACTCTAATGCTTTCTTCAGATGAGAATGATTATGAAGAAAATCTAAGATTTGTCGATCAAGATTACAAGGATTATCCAAGAGTTTTGAAATATATGAAAGATACATGGTTAACACCGTATAGACAGCGATTTGTAGCAGCTTGGACAAATAAAATTATGCATTTTGGTAACTTGACATCCAACAGGTATAATTTCTATTTAATTTACTGTTAATATTATTTATGATGTTTAAAATGAGCTATTTATGTGAAATTATTTTTTATGTAGAGCTGAGAGTGCACATGCAAAGTTGAAGAAATGGCTTGGCTCATCGCAAGGAGATTTTGATAGTTCTTGGACCATAATTAACTCTCTAATTGAATTGCAAGCTACTGAAATTAAAGCTTCATTTGAGCATAGTCTAAATGTAGTAGAGCATAATTTTAAGCCTGCATTATTTAGAGAGTTAAGGGGATTGGTTTCGAGGAAGGCATTAAATATGATTCTCATGGAGTCAAAGAGATCAAATACAGTTGGGATTGATATAATTCTATGTGGATGTGTTATTAGAAAAACACATGGATTGCCGTGCGCACATGAAATTGCTGAGTGTTTAAGAGATTTCCGTCCGATTTTTCTTTCCAGTATTCATCCTCATTGGTTGAAGTTAAATTTGAGAAAATCTCAATCTAGTTGTGATTCATACAATGTGAGTATCGATGATGAGATTAATGCAATATTGTTGCGCTTTCAAGCTTCTGACCAACTTGGGAAACTAACGTTGAAGAGAAAATTGAGAGAATTAGGTAACCCGGTAACAACATTCCTTACTCCACCATTGGAAAAATCTAAGACAAAGGGTCGTCGATCTCTTAAGGAAATTAGATCAACTCGTCGACATCCTTCACATTTTGAAATTGTTGAAACACTAATTTCAAAACGTGAATCGGAACTTAAAGGTAAATCAGTGAAGAAGAAAAAGAACAAGATTATATTAGGGATGGAAACACAAGTAGAAAGATCCAATGCCCTGCATTTTTTGAGTTGTTTCCCACCGTACATACAAAAATATGTTCTTAATATAATTGATGTCCAATCGGATGGACACTGTGGTTTTCGTGCTATTGCTGGTTTACTTGGATTTGGGGAAGATTGTTGGTTGAAAGTTCGGAAAGAACTGATTGAAGAGTTATGCAGTAATGAAACTTATTATGTTGATTTTTATGGATCTTTAGAATTGGTTGCTCAGTTGCGTGAAGCTTTAGCTTATTTTACTATCCCCGCTCCATATAAGAATTGGATGACACTACCAGATATGGGTCATTTGGTTGCCTCAAGATATAATGTGGTATTGGTTCATTTATCAAAAAAACAATGTCTTACATATCTTCCTTTGCGATCTAATCCATTGTTGAAATCACAACAAAGAATAATATCAATTGGATATGTAAATGACAATCATTTTGTACAGGTATTTATTTTACAAACTTACATTTCTTTGTAGCTATAAAGTATTAAATTTCATTATTTTAATTTTGATGATTTTAATTTTTTTTATTTACAGGTTTTATTGGATGATCATGCACCAATACCTCCGATTGTTCCTAATTGGAAACACTCTCGGCTTGAATCTGCTGCAGGATGGGATAATTTGTATTCAGATCGTATCAAAGATTTTTTAGCATTGCTTTCAGTGAATCAAGATTTTTCGAGTGGAGAAATCATAAACTTAAATGATTCGTAAAGTGTATTTTGGTTTCTATTGGTTGGTGTAGTTTGAGTTAGTTGGTTGGTTTTGGACCTTTTTGTAGTACTTGGTTGTTGTTTTTTCTTGTAGTTTTTGCAGGGTTTTGAAGATGGTCTTAGTGGCAGTTGGTCTAAGTTTTTTAGTGTGCATCCTGTTGCCCGAGTTGCAGGATAATGCCTTTTTTTTTGCTTAAGATTTTGCTGCTATTGCTGGTTCATCCTTGCTTGCTGCTGCTTTTAAAGATCCATACAAGATTTTGCTGTTGTCAAGGTGCTTTATGAAGCTTTTTTGCAGCAGGGCTGCAAACTGAGTTTTACAGTTGGAACCTCGATCTCTAAAGCTATCAAAGAGGCTGGACACAAAGAGTTCTACGTCGTAAATCTCGTTGGGTGCAGCAGATTGTTACTCTATCTGAATGGAGGATTAGAGTCAGAGATGTTGGATGTTTCAGCAATGTAAAGTAGTATGGGGGCCAACCTAGTTGGTTCGCTTACTATTTTAGGTTTGAAAATGAGGGATAAGGTATAGAAACTAAACTAGTTAGAAGCAACACCCCTTCTGATCCCAACCCACATAGTTAGTCTTTTGTGTTTTCTATGTTTATTTAGTTAGACATATTCTAAATTGGTATTAGTCACAGAGACTGTGATTGTACCCATAGCTTTGAGTGTTGGTTGTAAAACTACGACCTAACGGTTTATTTTTACTGTTTTTTTATTTCGTAAAAAAAAAAAAAAAAGAGGACAAAGGAGAACATAGTGTTTTTAGAACATTTTATATTTTTTTTTCATATTTAAATTTTGTTGGTTTCCTATTTTTATTAGCAAGTTGGCTTCTTGAAGAATGAGTTATTTATTTGATTTCTAGAAGTGTGGAGGCTTGGTGAGTTTTTTATTATTAGTGCAATGTTTCTTGTGAGGCTGTGTTGTGAGAAAGGTATTGTTTCATGATAAAGTCTACTTATTTATGAGAAGGGAAATCCAGAAGAAAAACCATTAAATTCTAAAATAACTGAAGTTATTAAATCTCAATATAAAATGATGGAAGTCAGAGAGAAAAAAATCATATTAATCACAAATTGTAGTTGCAATTACAAAAATAATCATCCAAAACCAAGTATTTTTCAGCGTAGTGAAAAGATCATCCACATAAACATCTTGGGGTTTCTCATGTTTCTCCTCGGTGCAGTCTTCATTTCTTCTTCAGTCATCTTTGTCTCAGTACCATGAGTCTTGATCAACTCCACCCTTCTAGAAGCTGTTAATGGTCCGATCTGCTTTCGTGCTACTGGAAACAGGAGGAGGACACTCGTAAGTTGCGTAAAGCTTCCCCTGTTGACAGCAATAAGAGTCATTTTCCTGGTTGCACTGCCCTGGAGGTGGTTTCTTTCCTCTTATTTCTCCATGGCTTGCAAGATTGAATTCAGCCTGAGCAGCAAGAATGATGAGCAAAATAAGAAACAAGAGGAAAGCATTTGTAAGTGGTGTACAGCTTCCTTGCCTGCAGCAATCAGAGTCATTTTCCTGATTGAATTGCCCTGGAGGTGGTTTCTTTCCTCTGATTTCCCACTCGGCTTGCAAGATTGAAGTCGGCCCTCCAACACCTTAGCAGAAAGGATGAACAACACAAAATGGCTCATTTACTGATATTCTTCATCTTACTAGGCAAAATATTGCTTTAAGATTAGGATTGGGACACTGAAAGTTGGATGCAGAAATGGGATGATGTAGTATTCTTATATAGGTTTCTTTTGAGTGAAAATGCCAAGAATGTTCTCAAGGTATGTGGCTTATTTTCAAACTATTTGTGTACAAGGTGGCAGAGATGCAGTCACGTGTTCCATTGAAATGCCGTCTTAGGTGATCAGAGATAATGCCTATGCCAGAGAAGCAAGATGTGAAACTAACTAAGCAAAGATTCAATTTTGATTGGATATTCTTGACAAAAAGTTACTTTCTCAGGATTACTCTATATTGTTGGATACAAAAGATGCATGAGAGAGAGGTAACATTTTGTCATTTGTAAGATGAGGATATTCATTTTCTCAAGATTCAGACATTTATGCAAGATTTTCAGACAAATGAAAAAGTGTATCTCTTTGCATTTAGGATAAAAAGAAACAAATTTACACAACATTCAGAATTACTTTTCTAGAAAATGAGATGTTGTCTCAAGTTTTGTACAAATGAATGAACTTAAAAAATATATGCTCATAACATGATTTACAAACTATCACACAATACCTTTACATCATTGGAAAAAGAAAAAACAAAATGACACACCATTCAGAATTACTTTTCTTTAAAGTGAGATGCTGCCTCATGTCTGTCATGATCCAGATTTTGAAGTAACTAATCAGAATTGACCCAGCAACATCAGCATGGGTTTAGCATCAAAATCAGTATTGCTCCACCACAACATACAACAAATTCTTGCAGAGTCAATTTCAACTCACAATGAAAACAACTCAAAATTAAATCAGCAAATCTTCTCACAGACCATAAATCAAACACCCCTCTTCCAATAACAATAGGTTAGAAGCTAACATGTAGGGAGAGGCCTCACAATCATAAAATAAACATAATTTATTGTATTTCGAAAATAAAAATCAGCACACAAAGCTACACATCGATATTTAGAGAAAAGAAGAAAAAAGCACATCAAACTTGAAAGAAATATGATAATTAAACCAAAATGCAAAAAAAAAGATTGTCAAATTTATCAAAATCATACGGATAAATCAAAATAAAGCGAGCGGAGTGTTTGAGAATTCAAACCCTTGCAGCTCTCCTCCATCAACAGCACACGAAGAGAAAATGAGAATAAAGAGATTGAGGCTAAGTAATTTTGGGGGCTATGTTTGTTTTTTTAAATTTATTATTTAAATTTTAACTTTAAAGTTATAGGGTTAAATTTGTAATAACACATAATAATTCAATTTATTTTTTTAAATAAGGGCTATGTTGAGTAAAATGGTGGCTATGTATAGAATTGCCCTAATGGATAAAACCCGCCTAAATCGTTTAGGTCTGCCTAACCCAATACCTTCCCTATAGAGATTCAAACATACAATATTCTTATTTTAAGAAAATCTGAGCTGTGTTGGTAATATCTCCAGCAATAATTATTTCAATCACCATATAAACACCAAAAAAAATTAACTTGATTTTAACGATGGAAATGATTTTCATCACTAGTTAGCGATGGATTTTAAAAAAATATATATTACTGACAGATTTATCGAAGAACATAAAATAACAAGTTTGGCAACGGAATGGCGACGAGAGTGTTTTTTATTTTACGACATATTATATCCGTCAATAATTGCATTTCACTAATGCAGTAATTATCTATCATATTTATTTGATAGCGACCGATTTAGCCTGTCAGCAGAGTTTTAGTAATTTTAACAATAGAATTTCCATCGTTAATTATTCCAAACAGAAAAATATGTCTTTAGGTTTTTCATTGATTTTTAATATTAGGTTTCATTAGGAGAGAATTAGGTATTTTATCCCAAAAAATTAGGTTTCTTAGAATTTTATCTCAAGTTTTTTATTTTAGCGAATTTTATCCGACCTTTCATTATTTGTGGGAATTTCATAACCACGTAACTAACGTTATATTCTGTTCAGTCACACAATTATCTTTCATGTGGATAATTATGTGACATTTACATAAATTTTTTCAATCGAATATTTAAAATTTAAGTTAAATATATTTAAATCCTAAAAATTTTCTCTCAAATCCCCGTATACTGTGCATCCGGTTTCCCCCTCCCTCATCAACCAAATGATCCACAGCGTGATAAAATCTCATTGCCTACTACAATACATCTTTCTAGTGCTGGTCGCATATCTAATAAGTTTCTTCAATCTATTTTGTCCTCATTTTCTTTTTCTTTTTTCATTTTTTCATATAGCCCTTTTTTGCTTCTGAAATTTAATGGATTCACAACTTCTCGCCCGTTTGCATAATCTTATCATCACTCTACTTATTTTGATGCATAGAGAGTTTCCAATCCAATACCTTTTATAATAATTCAACTACTATGAGAGATTTTCAATCGATTCTTCCTACTTATTTTTCCCCTAATATTTAGGTTTTCTATTTTATCTCTTTTGATTTGCGAGATCTTCAACTGCTCACTTGACTCAATAAGTTTCAGCTAGAAATTTAAACAAATCTCTCAAATTTCACCCAAATGTTGAAAGGAAGAAAAAAACTTGCATTGCTGACCTCGAAGCAATACTACACGACTCATTACTAAACTTTAATCTTCAGCATCCATATTTTATAAAGAAAAAGTCCATAATCCAATTTGAAAAAATCTATGTAGACGCCACATCTATGTCAATGTGGAAGCTAACTTTATAACTCAGCAGAATATAACAGTGTTAGACTTGTGGATAAAATTCCATGACAAGACTAAAAGGTGGAATAAAATTCCCTAATGCAAAAAACTTGGGATAAAATTCCCAGAAACCGTTTGGGATAGAATTTCTAGTTTTCCCCATTTATTGTGGACGAAATTTATTCATCGCTATATTTATTTGTTAGTGACCGATTTAGCATGTCGGTAGAGTTTTATTAAGTTTAAGGACGGAATTTATGCAGTTAGTGTTCCCAACATAACAATCCATCTTAGGTTTTACAATGAATTTTGAATATAACTTCCTTGAGTAATTTTTTTAACAACCCTAAATTTTACCCCTTGCTATATCCACCGAAGCATCCGCCCCGTGGTCAGTCACCTGCTTCGCTTCCACCTCCATCCCCTCCCCCTTTATTTTAGCAACTTATCCTATGGTCTCCTCACCAAGAGCTCGCTGGTGACGACATATGATATATATTTCACTTCACACAAAAGTCTTAGTGGGTATTATAGTTCTTTGTTTCTCAAAATCATCTGGAGTTGTGAATTTGAAAATTATGTTTTGCTTCGTTGATATGTCATATAATTGATTTCACGATTTCACCTCAACTTAGAGAACCAAATCATTTTCACCTTTGTTGGTCCTGGAATCGGAGTGCAAAACTGTGCAACGGAATTTAAATGACAGTTTCACTGGTTCGCATAAACAGATTATAGTCAGTTTTATGTGTAGAAAGCATAAGTTTAGGTCTCTGTTTCAGTTAAGTCGGTTTCACAGTATATACACTTAATACTTGGACAAGTATTGAAGGTCTCAAGAGTCAGTTTATGAAACAGAAAAACAAAGCAAATATGAAAGAAAGCAGTAAACGACACACAAATTTTATAGTGGTTCGGATTTCAATATCCTACATCCACTCTCAGACCCAAGGTTTGGAAAATTCACTAAGTAAATACAAGTCTCCTTACGATCTATACACAGTCCGTCGGCACCTCCATCCTCCGGTCAGCTGTGGCACTCGCCTAAGAACTCCTTGCAGACTCAGTCTTCAAGTTGAAGTGGGGATGCACCCCGCAGCCTCCTTCGTGGTGGTTGGATGTTTACTAATTCTTCCCAAAATAGGTTGGGTGTTTACTCTTTCTTCCCAGAACTCAGGTGGTTGGCATACACCCGTGAGAATCAGAATCCAGACTAGGAAACTGACTGTTATGAATATATCTCAGAAAGATATATTTAATAAAGAAGAGCTTCAGCTTTGCAACTTCAACCTCGTGCTAGGAGAAGCTATCACGGTATAACTTGAGTCGGAGACTCAAGTCTTGTGTAAGGAAACACGGAAACTCAGGGAATTTGTAGAGAGAGAGAGAGAGATCATCTTTGTCGTATGAAGACTTTTGGATTCTAAGATTAGAGTTCTCTCAACCTTTTATGATTAGGTGTTGAAGGTTCTTATCGTTGATGTGAGCGCTAACCGTTTGAAGGTTGAGGTGCAAATCATTTTATAGAGGATTTCCTCAAGACATTTTGAATTTATGCTTATTAGACACATAAATCCAGACGTTAGACTCATGGAAGATATTGTCCAATTGTATCCCATGCCTTAGGTCTACGACCTGCTCTGCTGCTCCGTCAGTGTACCATACACTAACATTTATCTCAGACTAAGTTCTCAGTTTGAGGAACCCAGGTTTGGATAACCTCGTACTTACTTACACTTGGGCATATTTGAAATGCCTAATTCTGACTGAGCTTCGATATCTTTCGAATAGCTCGATCTTTAAAGATAGATGCTCTCGTACTGACTTTCAAAAATTAGTAGGGCTTAGCCCTCATATTGAATTCCTTAGGTCAGTATGGTAAACCCTCATACTGATTGTCCACAGTCAGTATGGAAAACGCCCTCATACTGATTTCTCTGGATCAGTATGGAATACCCTCATACTGACTTCTCCTTAGTCAGTACGGGGAAGCCCTCATATTAAATTCTCCTTGTCAGTATGGTAGACCTTAAACTCAGTGCTCCATCTCAGTTTTAGGTTAAGGCTATACATAGTGGAAACCAAGTTTCAGGCTTGTAGATAGTCAGTTCTCGAGCATTCTTCTTTGCTCGGTCGTCAGCCTAGATTCTATTACAACTCAATTCGATCTTATACAAGGATTACAAGTTAGAACTGTAGACTCTGAAAAACTGACTAAGATGGCTTACAATCTTTGACCCACTAAAACACAAAAGTAAGGAAGGATTTCTCTAACAAAAATTCTAACAATGTCCCCCTTTTTGGTGTGGTCAAAGCCATCTGGAACCTAAGCTAGTGAGGTGCGGATAACTTTAGAGTTTTTACAAATTTGACAATTATTCACATAAACTCTTGAAAAGTTCCCCCTCGCTTACGACTTTTCACTTAAGATCTTCCCCTTATAGTTTCGGAGAGATATTGCTCGTTTGATTTTTCAAGTCAGTTTCGGAGAGTCAGAAGCCTGCTGATTACACTGGATTGTGTAAGTTCAGCGTATGAAGAATGAAGACATTTGTTGGACAAAAAGAGATTGTCATCAAGAAGTCAATTTACCCTTTAATAATTTTCATTATAAGTACATGGATAAACTAACAAAAAGAAACCTATTACAGAACTATTTTTCAAGTTTATACTAGGATGCTTCCGGTCTTCATGATGTTCTTCCAATTGACTACTGCTGGATTTTTCTTGAACACCTCATCCAAGGAATACAGATAAAACTGTTCCTGGATTTTGGTCTTCCAACAGTTTTCAGTCTGGGAGGCAGTGCCGGTGGCTTTGCACTTTATGTGAGGGAAGGATGAAATATCTTCCCTTTTCTTCTCTTCCCACCTCCCTGCTTCTTCTACATTTGTCAGGTTCTCCTTTATTAATTGTGCCTTTGATGGCAAGGAGACGAGGCGAAGAAGCTCTCTAAGTGAACATGCCTCGTTGCTGGCATATCACTAATAAGCCGTGAGCTTTGTTGATTTGTAGAATGAGACAACAACGAAAGAAAGTATCTTCTGATATCTTCTACTCCTTCGATAATCTGTTTGCCCTGCTCACGCACAGTTTTTCTGATGTCTTCTACACCTCCCATACTTCTTTTCCCCCTCTTTGACAACACCCAAAAAGGGTGGTGAGTTTATGTCTGGAGGCTTGGGCTCTAACGCCATTTTTGTAGATCTAAGGGAAGTTTGGGTTGAAGACGAAGTATAAACTTGGAAGAAAGGGTTCGGCAATGGAAAAAGGAGAAGCGTTGTTTCACAGAGGAAATATATGAACCCTATTTATAGTAGAGAGAAAAGTCATTTAAAATGGTAGGTGTACCTTGTGACCTTTCGGTTTCCTGATCTTCGGCAATGATTGAGATACGTTGCCTCGTAGTGCACATTCGGGATTTAATTGGAGCAATGTGGGAAAGAGCATCATCCACGTTTCGAATCCTGATACATCGATGCAAGATACACATTAATAGCGATGTAACCGCAGCAATCACCTTTGGAATTCAAAATCTCGCCTTTCGAAATTCCAAACTGACTTAGAGTCAGTTGCTAAACTGAGAGTTAGAACTCAGTTTAAGTCCGCATCCATCCTTTAGAAGTCTTCTAAGTATGAAAACCATAACTTGGTTTTCTTTGACAAGCTCGTTCGAAACTTGGTTGGTGTAAGTTTCAACTTCTTCGAATGTTATCGCCAGTGCTTCTGCTGTGCTTGGGTAGAGGATAAGCTTCATACTGATTTGCTTTGACACTCTGTGAGGAAGGATCCTCCAAGAATAAGTACGAAGTCTTTTTTCTTAGTAACATACCAAGTCAATCACCAAGTCTGTAAAGAACTGAGAGTTGGAACTCTGTTCTAATCTTCAATCTGAACTGCCTTTAATTTACAGAAAACTGAGAGCTCAGATTCAGTTTTATTCAGCATCACTCTTCTTCAACAAGGATCTCGTCGATCTCCAATAGACCAAGTTTTATGAAAAGCCCCTTGAATCGGGTCTCTGGGAGAGGTTTGGTGAAGATGTCAGCCAGTTGATCTTCATTTCAGATGTACTGCACTGAAACATCTTTCTTCTGGATATGATCTCTGATGAAGTGATGCCTTATGTCGATGTGCTTGGTACGGGAGTGATGAACTGGGTTCTTTGTGATGCACATTGCACTGTTGTTATCACAATACATTGGCACACACCAGATTCGACATCATATTCAAGCAGTTGTTGCTTGATCCAAAGCACTTGAGCACAGCAGCTTGCTACAACAACATACTCAGTTTCTGTTGTAGTCGTGGCAACTGAGTGTTGCTTCTTGCTGAACCAACTTACAAGCTTGTGATCTAGGAATTGACATGTTCCGCTTGTGCTTTTCCTGTCAATTCTGCAACCTCCAAAATCTGAGTCTGAATAAGCATTGAGAGTAAGCTCATCAGACTTTTGGTACCAAATATCTAGTGATTATGTCCCTTTGAGGTCTTTGATTATTCTCCTGGCAGCCTCCATGTGCGATTTCTTTGGATTGGCTTTAAATCACGCACAAACTCCAGCTGAGTAGAAAATATCTGGCCTACTGGCAGTTAAGTATAGTTGTGACCCAATAATGCCTCTATATGCTGTTGGGTTGACTGCTTCACCTTCTTCATCAAGATTGATCAGAGCACTTGGGCTCATCGGAATCCTCAAAGGCTTGGTCTTCTCCGGGCAGAATTTGCTGATCAAGTCCTTGGTATATTTCTTTTGATTGATGAAGATTTCTCCTTCGGACTGAATGACTTGAAGGCACAAGAAATAGGTCAGTTTTCCCATCACGCTCATCTGAAAGTTTCTCTGCATCAGTTTGGCAAACTTCTCACACATCTTCAAGTTTCTGCATCCGAATATAATGTTATCGACGTAGATCTGCACCAGAAGGATGTCTGATCCATCCTTAATTTTGAACAGCATTGTGTCGATTTTGCCCTTTCGGAAACCATTCTTGAGGAGAAACTGAGACAATATCTCATACCAACCTCTCGGTGTCTGCTTTAACCTATAAAGAGCCTTCTTTAGTTTGTAAACTTGATTGCGCTCCTGTTCTGAGTATAGCAGGTCGTCATCAAGGCTTCTCCCCAGTCACCTTCCTTTAAGCCAGCTTCAGCGAGCATAGTCCTGACTGCCTCCTTGAGTATTCTATTTTTTCGTTCGGCAAGACCATTTTACTGAGGCGTCTGTTAGGAAAATTATCTAAGTTTCCCTTCCCCAGTTGATAGCTTAGATCTTTGATTTGGTGTTTAAGTGTTTTGGTGGATCAAATCCTAAGTCCAACCAGCGTCAGTGTTGTCTCTAGATAGCTCTAGTTCTCAAAATGTAAAGTCCTGTTTAGGTCTTTTTGAGTTGTAAGTCGTAGCTGATCAAGACTCATGCTGGCTACTGTTCACCAGCATGAGATGTGCTTACCAGTTGAGAGAAGTCTCACCAGCAAGCGGCTGACAGACCCATGCTGACACTGTTCATCAGCATGGGGTCAAGAGCTAATGACTGGCTACTGTTCACCAGTTGGAAGGATTTCACCAGCAGGAGGCTGACAAAACCTACCAGCAGAATACGTGTTCTGGCTGACACTATTCACCAGCGGTGAAGCCACCAGTCATGGGAGATTCCAAGAGTTAACATCCAGACAAATTGGTAGACTAAGATTGTGCAAGCGCTAAGTCACCAGCAGAGACTGCCAGCACAAGATCACCAGTATGTTCTACCAGTCGGAGGTTACCAGCAGAATTGAAGATTCGCTCTCCCAGAGTCTTAGAGACAAAAAGAAGATTCGTCTGAGGAATATACTGACATAGTATGACTTTAAGGGAGGATACCTTAAAGTCTATCAGTTCAAGACACCAGTTGCGATTCCTCGTACTGACGAAATAATGCCGTTCTGACACAAAGAGGTCTGTGTCAGAAAAAGCAGACACAGGTATGGCGTTTTCCTGAAATTCCTACCTGCCGCCGTCTGAAGTACATCCGAGGACAGAGACCCATTCCGGATGTGTCCAAACGGCTAGAAATTTGAATGGGATCCTGCGTCTATAAATAGGTCGGAGCTACCAACATTTAAGACGCTTCCACGCTTGCACACTGGCTTACACGCTTGCATCCTGAACATTCAATACTCTCCAACTACCGAAAGAACGAACATTCATTGCAAGCAAGCAAGCATCTTTCGAGGCTTTCTTTAAAGCTTTTCCGTGTGTTGATATCTTTCAAACACGAGACTTCAAGCTTCCTGCTTGTAAGTTTAGACCTCACTTGGTGTTCTTTCTCTTTCTGAGGAAGAACATAGCAGCTCTAGAGCCAGCCAGCTCTTGAGTTATTACGGGCAGTTTGCCGTAGAGGATTTACGTTCTTGGGAGAACTCAACACCCAACCAGTAAGAAGAGGAGGTTGAAGTGACGTGCTCGCACTCCATCCATCTGACGAGAGTTGAAGAAGGACAAGGACCGGGAGCGGTTGATCCAGTGGACTTGTAGACGCAGCATTTACCTGCTGGAGATAGATCGTAGGAACTTTGTACCGGATTACTCTTATAGTGAATTTCCAGTGAGTCGACTGGAGAGTGGACGTAGATCAGTTGATCGAACCACTATAAAAATCCTTTGCCTTTATCTGCTTTCAGTATTTAAATTTGTATTTGAAACCCAGCACTCAAGTGCTGGTGTATATCTGAAAACTGATAACTGTGCAAACTAGGCTTAAAATATTCTAAGTGTTGAGCTATCAGCTGACCAGCCAGTTAGCCAGCCAGCTGAGCAACCAGCAGGACAGAGTGCAAGTTAGACTTATAAGTTCAATATTTCCGCTGCGTAACGTTATACACTCTGATAAACCGGGACCAACAGCGTCCTTGGAGTTAACTTCTCATGTGCAATGCCAGCATCAGCACAGAAGTCCATCAGTGGACTGTTGCAAAACTCAGTCCTATTTTCAAGTCTGATTCTTTTGGCGGTGACTCCTTTGTTGTTTTGCACTTGAAGGATGAGCTCTGGAAGTTCAAGCTTCACTTCATCCTTTCTCTTCAGCAGCCTTACCCTAGTATATCTCGAGTAGTCATAAACCACGACAAGAGTGGATCTTTTTCCTCCAATGGTAGGCAGCTTGACTGGTCCAAATGGATCCATATTAATATCTTGAGGATCTTATCTGTGCTTTTAAGTGATGGTTTGATTATTAATGATGCTCTGGTTTGCTTTCCCATCTTACACGCTCTGCAGACACCTTCTTCCTTCTTGAAACTGACTTGTAGTAAGCCTTCCACAAGCTTGTTTTCCATTTTTGTCCATCTTTCTTTACAAAGAATGCGGCACCCTCCATCGGTTCTTCAATGTTGACTGCAGCACGAACAACTTCATTCTTGTTGATCTGGGCGATATCCCATTCATGGGCTTCCAATTGAGCAAACACGTCTTTGGTGCTAATCTTTGACAGATCTTTATCCTTTAGATTGGTTACTTTGACGAACCAATCCTCCTTGGGGAGTCTTGAGAGAATCTTTGAATTCATGTCAGGAAGTTCATACGTTCTCCCCAACTTCTTTAACTCAGCTACAATATTGTTGAATCTTGCCTCCATGTCCTTGATAGTTTCACCTGGAATCAAGCAAAAAGATTCATACCTATCTACCCATTGTTGTAGCTTGTTTCTCTTCATCTGATCCGATTCTTTGTCTAAAGTACTAAGAAAATCCCACATTTCTTTAGCACTATTGTACTCCAACGCTTCAACAATTAGAGAATGTGACAAGGCACATAATATTAGATCCATGGCTACGTAATTTAGTTGATCACGGGCTCGTTCTTCTTGAGTTCATTCTTCAAGCAGCTTATCAATCATTATGTCTGGTCCTGTTACGTCCTTTTATATACAGCGGAAGTATTAAATTTATCTTGCACGTGTATTGCTAAGGTCTCAACTTAGCATGTGTTTATTCAAATTGTTTTAGCTCGTATATTCGTTAGTTCGATTGCAGTTTATATTACAACACTTGATGTGTTGAGTTTCAAATATGTCAAAGCACAAACAATAACGAAATAAAAATGATAACGACACAAGGGTTTTTATAGTGGTTAGAACAATTAATCTATGTCCACTCTTCAGTCCTTTGACTGAAAATTCACTAGAAGAATGAGTATAAGGTCAAGCCTGATCTCTAACGTTGAGCAGCTCCTCCGTCTGGTCAGCGCGCACCTTCAAGCACCTCAATCTCCAATCTTCAACCAGTGTCGCTCCTTAGAGTGAGGACAAACCTCCTTTCTCCTTGGACGTCGACTGCTAGGAGTTTTATAGTTCTTCTCGGAACCTATCCTTGTGTTGGCATTGCCCGTACGAATCACTCTTGCACCGCAATAGTAACTGCTAGATTCTTTCTAGACTAGAAGGAATCCCAATATAACCTTTGGAAGATAAACTTCACAGGTCTTCAAGCTTCTGTTATGAGAGCTTGCGAAAAGCTTCAATTAAGAACTTAGCTCAGATGAGTTCGCGTGATGTAGAGAATGTGTTTAATCTCTTTTGTTATCTCTTGTATGTAGAAAGTAGTGAACCTTTAAATCTAATAAGGATGACACCTATTTATAGGTGAAGATTCAAACGGCTTTTTGAATCTTATCCGTTAGACTCAAAGGGAATGCTCGCCTATATGCATTCTTCCTTTTTCTGCAGTGGACAGAGACTCTTCAAGTCTCCTCGTCTCTGATTGGCGTAGCATCTATCTTTAGTCGTCTCTTGTCAGAACGGATCCTTTGTAGGTCTGAACCCTTCTTTTTCATGATGATTGTTCCATCCTCTTGATTGGTTGGGTCTACTTGTAATTTGTAATCCGTCTGATTCTCGACTCTGTAACTTCTCTCTTAATTGCTGATTGTCGTCTGCTGGCTACTGGTGTGTGTCGGATGTCTCCGTAGTTTGCTAGAGTTCCTTCTTCAGCATCCCTGTCGCGTTCCTCCGCATTACTAGCCTTTCTTTTCTTTTAGCAATCTTCAGCAATTTGCCAAGTTTGTTGACTCCTTCAGCAAACTAGATTCTTTTCTTTTTCTTATTCTATTACAACTCGAGTATAAATTCCTATACAGGACTTTTTACAATTGACCCGATACTGAGTTGCTAGAGCTTTGATGCACCAAAACATATCAAACTATGATTATGAGTTGGTTTACAGGAGAGGGATCTAACAATATTCCTAACAGATCCACATTGGTGAACATGAAGCGAACGATCCCTGGACTTACAAAGAGGAAGTTCATGATGTAGATGCAACATCTTGGCATAAGTCTATGGATTATGAGATTGAATGTATAGATGTTATAGATGTGTACGATCATACAAACCTTCCTTGAAACAAAAAAGACCATTAGGTGTAAGTGGGTCTATAGGCGTAAGAGATGATATGACGGAAAGGTCATCGCCTTTAAACCGCGGTTAGTGGCGAAGGGATTCACTCAAAAAGAGAGAATCAATAACGATAAAATTATCTTACCTGTAGCCTCGCTGAAGTCAATTCGTATTCTCTTATCCATAGTAAATTACATGGAATATAAGGTCTCGCAAATGGATGTCGGGACAACTTTCCTAAATGAAAATATCCATGAAGACATCTATATGCGGCAACCTGAAGGTTATGTACGGAAAGGCTAAGATCATCTTGTATGGTAGCTAAAGAAATCTCTTTATGGACTTAAACAAGCTTCTAGATCTTGGAATATTCGTTTTGACAAGGATATCAAGTACTTTTGATTTGAATAATGTCAAAATGTAAGTTGTGTGTACAAAATGAGAAATGATAACGTGGTCATTTGTGATCGAAAGAAGAGAATGTTGTGCATGTACCAAGCTGCCTACATCGACACTGTCATCGTCAAAAGGATTGTTGCCTTTCCGACATGCAGTTTGTCTATCTATGGTCAAGTGTCCTAAAACACCAAATAAGATAGAGGAGATGGCTAAAATTCCTTATACTTCGACTATAAGAAACCTTATGTATGCTATGCTCTGTTCAAGACCTAATATATATTATGCAGTTGGCAAGAGTTTTACACCTTATCACCATAATTACTCAAAATCCGGCCTACACTTTAGATAGAACTTTTAGCAATCATTTCATTAATTAAATACTATTCTAATTCTTATACCTATTCAATAGCGATTAGATAAAAAAAAATTGTAAATAATAAAACAGTAGTTAAAAAAGTAATAAAATTTATTTCAATTGTTTTATTTCTACATTAAATGAAGCAGGATTATTAAATTCGTTGCAAGGCTTGAAGGCCCATAAGAAAAATAGGAATTTTACATTAAATGAAGCAGGATTATTAAATTCGTTGCAAGGCCATAAGGCCCATAAAAAACAAGTGATTAAAATATATTATCTCATGTACATCATGGGTTTAAGATATATATAATAGTGATATGATATCTAATTGTTACTCGATCAAAATTGGAATTATTAATTAAACTCAATCATTTAGAATAATTTCATTGTAAAACAATGTACAAGAATTCCATCTTTATCAACCATTAAATACAAGTATACAACAAATAAAAATTGCAAACCGCGGCTTCACACACGCACGCTTATTAACAATTAAAACATGAAATTACAATATTAATTAATATTTTGTAGGAGTATTCTCAATTTAAAATCAATTTTCAATTTAGAACATGAAAGATTATTAAATTCTCAATCTAGGACTTTTATATCAAGTCCTGAATTGAAAATCTAAGGATCTTAGTTATTTGCGATACAGCACGCGATGCTGCTTTTTCATTCTATTGGTGATTGTGACGAGGGGCTTAGCATAGGGTGCCCGATCTCGACCGGCCCTGGACCAGAAGTTAGCGAAGCTGACGCTGAAACCGCGGAGCCACCAGTCCTCCTCCACGAGGAGGGCCTTGACGGGATAATACCAGAGCTTGACGATGAAGGCTCCGAAGATGGCGTAGAGGGCCATGAAGTAGATCATGTTGGAGATGTTGGTGTAGTAAGATATAGAATCCAGAGCGAGAAGATAGCTGAGGCACATGAACACCAGGCAGATGTGGAGGATCATGAATATCGGAGTCCCCGGCACCACGAATATGATTATCACCGCCGACAGAGCGAACGCGAACGTGTTCAGCGGCATGAAGTAGCGGTACTGCGTCAGCCGCATCACCATCTGCCCCGCCAGGTGCTGCTTCGACGGAGGCGGCGCCGCAAGTTTCTTGGTTTCTTCTTCCGGTGGAGGGTAGATTCCGGCGGGAGGCTGGAGCACCACCTGGTAGGTGGCGGCGATGATGAGCGTGGCGACCACCAAGACGGTGCTGCGCATCTCGAGGGTGAGTTCCTGGGTTAGGTAGAAGTAGTATCGGGAAATGGTTTCGGCGAAAGTTGGTTTGGTGAGGACGTAATCCACCATTGTTTCATGGGGGGAAAGCTCGTCGCCTCTGCGTGCTCCTTTGCTTCTCAGCAGATCCGCCACCTTTTTCTTCCCTTCAGCTTTGGCGGCGTCGCCTTTGTCTTCGGCAACGTCTAGAGCTGTCTGGTGCTTTGAATTGCGGCTGTTTAACTTCATCAAATCCACCAATTTCATCGCCCCCTGTCAAAACGTGAAGGTTTTATGTAGTTAAATGGTATTTAGAATTTTAGTAGTGCTAAAAATGGTAATTTTATTAATATGTATGATTAAATAAATATATAAACAATTTAATAACTTAAAATTTGAATAGAATAATGAGTGAAATGAAAAATGAAATAAAACACATGAAAAACTCACCAAAAATCAAAAGATAGTCAAATTAAAAAATTTAAATAAGCAGTTTTTTAATTGTTTTAATGGATTAAAAATTAAACCACCCTAAAAAAATGTGTTCCTAAATAAATATAATGTGCTAGAAAATTTTACTTTTATCTCTTACCGGGCTAAATAAACAATCTCATAAATAAAAATAAAAAATACCAAAATGGTTTTATGAGACTATTTTCATTTTCATTTAATATTAGTAGATTCTTACATTGTAACAGCCAGATTCAGCTGCGGCGTGAAGGGCATTGTTCCCGCCGGCGTCCCTGACGGAAAGAACCGACGACAAGCGATCCGTCCTCTTCAGCCAGTCGATGACCATGCAAGCCACTTTGCAACGCCCGTTTTCCATAGCTACGTGCAGAACAGTTTGATTCTTGCTGTTCACATCGACGACGGATTCCGGGCACTCCAACAGCAGAGTAGCGAGAAGCTCGCACCTGTCTTGGGCTGCGCACTGCATCGGCGGAGTCACGCCGCCCTTCCCCTTCACGCGCACCAGCTGCTTGTCGAAGCTCGCGAGTGCTGCCGCAGTTTCTGTTTGCATTTCCTTCACGGCAACGTGAAGCGGGCTCAGCCCCTCCGGATTCAGCTTCCTGCCCAGCGACGGTGTCAGAATCAGGATCTCTACTGCCACCGCCGTGTTCCCCGCCGCCGCCGCTCGGTGCAGCGGAGTGTCCGTCAGTTTCATTCCTTCCATCTGCTTCCACTCTGGTTCGTGATTGTTTATCGATGAATATATTCGATCGATGCAGCAGCTGCACTCACCCATGCATATATTCATCTTCGTCACTTCTTCCAACATTTTTTTATCTCCTTCTTTGATTGAAACAATTCTCTTACAATTTGTGATGATGTGATTTGTGATGTTGTTGAAGTATTAAAGCAAAGCATTCTGCTTATGACTCTAGATAAAGTAAACGATGGTCCCTTTGTCATTTATTCACTGCAAATTTTTTATTCTTTTCGCTTTTTCTTCGACTCAATTACTTAAATCTAGATCTCTCTCTCTCTATATATTTTTTTTTGTGTGTGTGTTGATTTAGTGTACCATTTATTTCATAATATATAATTAATATACAAATAAAATCAAGAATATCTTATCAATCAAATTAAACCTGAATTATCTCGATTTATGATATATAAGTTTCGATAAACCTCAATTAAGATAATGAATAATTTTGGGATATTTTCTAATTTTATATTGAGAATTATTTTTTACCCTAAATTGATAACTAAATTACCTCAAATTTGACTTCTATAGTGAAATATTATATAAAATTCTTTTATAGTATGATCGATCATAACCAGTGTTGCAAAACGCGGCCCGGGCCGAGGCGAGAATGGCCTCCTCGTTGCCCCTGGAAGGTTTGTTTGCTGGACGTCGAGTACTCGGCGTGGGCGGCGCCGCGGCGGTCTCGGCGGTCTCGGCGGTCGGATTACTCGGTGTGGGCGGCGTCGTGGCAGTCTCGGCGATCGGAGTACTCAGTGAGGGCGCCGTCGCGGCGGGAGTGGCCGTCGGACTTGGCGGGAGTTGATATTCTGTATTTTTTTTTCTTTTTAGTTATTTTTATGTAATTTTTTATTTTAATATTATTAATAATTAAAAACCCTTAATTGAATTTCAGCCTCCATTCATTTTGTTACAAGATACGATCGACATTCACACAAACACAACCTACTCACTCACTCCGCCGTTCCCTCCCCTCCGCCGCCAGTTCGCCCACGGCCTGCGCTCGGCCGCGCCGGCAGTTAGCCCACGACCTCCTCTCGGCTGCACCGCCAGCCCACATCGATTGGTCACGCCGCGCTCGCCAACGCTTGGTTCGTTGCTCTCCCACGGGCCACGCACGAGCTGACCCTATTTGCCCATTTTTCGTTGCTCGCCCACGCACGAGCTGAACCTGCTCGCCGAAGCCCTGCAATCTCGGCCGATTTTGCTCAGGTCCGTAGCTCATATTTATAGAATTACAGTACAATAGTGAAATTGTGATGTTCTCATATTGTCATGTTGGTGAAGCTAAGTATGGTCAATTGTGATGTTGGTGAAACTGTGAGAATGCATAAACTAAGTTCAAGGATTGTTAAAATTTTGCTATCTGAAGTATAATATTTGCTTTGAAATGTATAGACTTTGAATTATCTGAATGCTTACTTTGGAATTGTTTTATTTTGTTGTTTTGATTTAAGGGATTTGAACTTTGAAATATTAGAATAGATGTATTGATGTTATTTTGTTGGATATTATTTATTGAAGTAATTAAGTTTTTGCATATTTATTTAGACTGTTTGAGTATATATATATTAAAAATCCTTGTAATAGAATATTATTTTACTTTAATAATCTATTGATTACTAAAAATGAAACGGTGAGCTTCAATTAAGAACAATTAATTATTGCAAACTTAAACTAACTAATTTTTTATAGTCTTTCCTTGGAGTTTTTTCTACCTTCATATATTTTATTTTATTTAGTTATAGGAGCTCTCATCCGTAAATATATAGGTGATTTCATCTAAAATTACTCGGACAAAGTTTTTGAATATTACCTTATTTGGCTTAGAAAGCATATACAATATACTATTTATGCAAAATTTGAGGTAGACACTAAGCAGCCTCCAACTGACCAAAAAATGCATATTTTGCGCATTTAGGCAATTTTTTGTGCAATTGATGCTTAGCGGCCAACTAAGTGAGCTAGGAACCCAAATCTAAATTTTGATTTTTTTTTCAAAATTAAAATTCATATAATTTTTAATTTTATTTAATAATTTTGTATATAAAATAATAAAATATAAAAATAAATTAATCGACTAGGTACTCTTAAGCGTTAGTCCTACGTAAATGCTCGACTAACGCCTAATGAGTTTTATATATATAATTACTTTATAAATTATACTTTAACATATATTATACTCAATTTTCATATATATATATATATA
The DNA here is from genome assembly GCA_026898455.1 of Plectranthus barbatus. NCBI lineage: Eukaryota > Viridiplantae > Streptophyta > Magnoliopsida > Lamiales > Lamiaceae > Plectranthus > Plectranthus barbatus. The sequence continues at coordinate 237,046 of JAPKLW010000944.1, read as the reverse complement.
TATATATGTATAGAAGAGGGATCGTGTAAAAAAAATTGCATGTGAGAAAAAAGAATGAATCATATCCATCAGATCTAAAAAAAATCAATGGTTGATATTGAATCAAGCAACAACTAAAATGCAATGAAGCAACAAAATATTCAAGCAACAACTAAAGCACAATCAAGCAACATTGCAATCAAGCAACGACCTGAATGCAATCAAGCAATGCCGTGAGTGCAATCAAACATCTTTCTCATTTTCTCACGTTAAGAGTTTTCTTACTAGATCCGCTCTATATATATATATATATATATATATATATATATATTCTGATTTGATTTTGAGAAGTTTTGCTTCTCCTTTTGTTTTGGTATAGAATATAATAAAGAGGTATTTCACAACGTGTAACGCATTGGGGATTCTTATGCAACTAATAAAGGAATTTACTGGAAAACGTTGATGATAAGATATATTTAAAGTGGATTAAATCATCTACTTGTTAAAGGTTGCTGTACTTGGTATTTTATTACTTTATTCATTAATTATGATAATTATTATTGTGAAAATTAAAATAATTATTATATAATATTAGAGCTGGTAATTCGTGAATGAAATCCTTTTTTTTTCCGATCCGATCTATTATGGAAAATCTTAATCGATATGTGAATTAAATCATTAGATTTAAACACAAACATACATGAAATATGACAAGTATCCGATCTGATTAGTTACACGATAAAGAGCCGATAGAAATTCAATTTGATAAACATAATAAAGATCAATTATAAAAAAAATAATATGATTTTCGGTAATATGTGTAAAAATAAAAGAATATTTTATAAATTATTAAATATTTGTATCTGATCCACGTAACGAATTTGTTGGTGCAATCTAAATCCACTATTTTGGTGTGCGAAAAAACATGCTGATCAGATAAAATTCAAATCTAATAAAATGAACCCCTAATGAATTTTAAAACTATGATCATACATAATGGTAAAAATATACCATATATTCTTGTTAAATTTGGGAGAGTTGCTTTCCTTTTTTGTTTTGGTATAAAATTAAATAAAGCTTTATTTCTCAATGTGTAGTGCATGGGGATACTTCTGCAACTAATAAAAGGATCCGAAAAGACGTTCATCATACGAAATATCTAGTGAGATGTTTCCTTTTTTCTTTTTTTTCTTTTTTTGGATAAAAACAACGTTAATTATGTTTATGTTAGCGTTACTTTAAAAGTTTGGGAAGATTTCAGGTTAGACACGTTTAAACGGTTTAGACAGGTTTTATCCATTAACATAAATCAAACTTATCTAATATACCCTAATTGGGGATTAATAAACCCTATTTGGGATGAGTGAACCCATTTGGGTATGGATAAAACCCGCCTAAACAGTTTAGGCGTGCCTAATGCAAGTTTTTGCGAAAAAGTTAAGATTTACTATTTTTTAAATTTATTTTAAAAATAATAAATTGGTAAAATTATGATCTTTATTAACATAGTAACATATGCACGCATATATATATATATATATATATAGGGATTGGATCTCATGCTAAAATATTAAATATGTTAAATAGGAATGATTTTCATCCATTGATTTTGATGAAATCTAAGGCTGAGATTTCTCAGATTTATGGTTATTAAATAACTGCAACATTTAAATTCTCTAATTTACCCTTATGCAATAACTAAAAAATAATAATAAAAAAAATCATCATAACCGTCCATCACATCTAATCTAATGGCTCACAATTATTCTCATTTAGCATATTTAAATCTTTTAGCATATGATCCCTTCTCTCTCTCTCTCTATATATATATATATATATATATATATATAGAGAGAGAGTGGATCTAGATCACATACTATGAGAAATAAGAATAGATCTCGCGCGTCCATCTTATCAAATCGACGAACATGATTCATTCTCAACAAATTGAAAAATGGGGCATTTTTGCCCAAATATCCTGCAGTTTTAGCCTTTAAAGGCTAAAACTGTAAAAATACTCAAACACAAATAGCAACCTGCATTTTAAGCCCGATTTACTTTATTTTTAGCCTGATTTACTTCATTTTTAGCCCGATTTACTTCATTTTAACATAAATACGAATTAAAAAAATAAACATCTTCTTCTTCAAAGCAGCAACACGAAAGGAGTCTCTATAAAACTCAATACCAACATCAACAGTTCTAAAAACTCTGCCCTTAAAATACTTCATCACATCAACACACTATGGAATAAATGAACCGATAATTCTAGTAATTAAATTATCTTTAATTTGATATATAATAGTGAAAAAATAATTCAAATTGAAGAAGTTATGATTATTTAAAGTTTTATAGGATTATAGAGGAGAGAGAGAAATGATGAGAGAAGGAAAAATAAGAAACAACGTGCGATTAGTTAATGAAAGAGAATAATATAAATTAATTACCTAATCTACCTAATATACCCTTAATTTATATTTACACATTAAAAATAAAAATAAATTCATAATTTAATAACCGTTAGATTGATAAAATAAATGGTTGAGATTTAGTCTCATATAACATCTAGAGAATGGGTAACATATGATCACTACTATATATATATATATATATATATATATATATTAGAGTTAAGAAGTCATCCAATAACTGTTCCCGTAAAAAAAATTCATTATATTTTATTTTATTTATCATTTTTTTCTATTATAAATAAATATCCGTTAAACAAGAGAAGTCAAAAAAATTGTTCTGCCAATAACTTTTTATTTTATTTTATTATTATAAATAAATATCCAAAAAAAATAATAAAAATATATAAAAGAAATTATTTATTACTTTTTCTTTAAAATACTATACCTCACTAATTTATTATAATTACTATTCTTTAAATAGAAAAATATAATATTTTTTATGAGATAATATTTAAATCAAGTTCCATAGATTTTATATTTATTTATTTATTTTTATATTTATTAAATATATATATTTATATATAGTTTGACGTAATAATATAGAAAATGATATATATTATAACATATTTAAAAAGAATCGCTAAGAAATAGTAAGATATATAATTTTGTTAATTATATCTTAATATCATAAAATATTATATACTCCCTCTGTCCCACCTTATTAGTCTACATTTTCTTTTTCGTCCGTCCCACCTTATTAGTCCATTTTCCTAAAATAGCAATTTTTTCACACTCATCAATAAAATATTAATTTCACTACCACTTACAAACATTGGTTATCATGCCCGATCAAAGTAGACTATTGACCGGGACGGAGGGAGTATTTAACTTGTGCATAGCGCATGTGTAAATCATGACCTGACATCAATTTTATTTTTCTAATTTTACTTGATATATTTTTATATTACAACATATACATCTATTTCAATAAACAATAATAAAAATTTCTATCATATGTGTCATTTTTTAGTAAAATATTACATTTTTACTATTCTATCTTATTATTTTATTTAAAACAATACAAGTATAATTTTTAAAAGAATAATGCAAATATAATTAATTGATTAATTAATTTTTTAAAACAAACACTTATTTTTCTAAGCTTTATGTTTTATCTAATTGTTTTGATTTTTACCAAATTTATATATATAGTTGGATGTATATTAATAAAAATATATATTATAACTACTAATATATATATATACATATCTGTTAATAATCTTATAATTATATTTTAATATAATTAAATAAGATATTAAATAAATAATTCGTGCAACGTACGGGTGTAAATCTAGTATGAGTTATAAAAGAGCAACGTATGAGAAAAATAACCCGTGAATAACTAGGATGATCGATGAAGAAAATGAAAATAAGTTCAACCATAATAACGAAATATTGAAGACAGCAAATGAAAATTCATCAAATTTAATAAGAAAGAAAATGAGTGAACACAATGTCACAATCTATATCTATATTTATAAATATTTAAAAATAAAATATATGTTGTTGGTCCCAAAATAAATATTTTAGACATGACTACATGTATATGTATGTTTTTTTATTTCTTCAGGCTGATGCTCTGAGAGACAAGTTCAAGGCGAATAAACACTTGGTTTGTTTTCTTTTACATTTCTATTTTGGATTGACTCGTTGCGAATTGGTAGTTTTTCGGGCAGCCCTATTTTATGGTGGTTGTACTTTTCATGAATTTTTCCTGGCGTAAGTGTTTGGTTGAATTGTGTGCGTTCGATACAATGTTCAATAAGCCAATGAAGAAACATGTATCCCAGCGTTGGTAGTTTATCTCGATGGATTGAATTTCTAGAGTGGCAGCTGTAGAGTTTATCCACTCAGTATGAATATGGCTTCAGTGTACAATTGTCTTGTTGTGAGGTTCCTGTTAAACACAAAGCTTTGAGAAATGTTGGATGTGGAAAAAAAAAGTAATCATATTTCAAATTTAATGAATTACAATTGGAAGTATTCAATTTCTTCTGGTAAGAGTGTGATTTCCCCTCTGCTCACCTTCCAGGAGGATATCGAACTGATTGATAGAATGATAGTGGCTGGTGAAGCAACTTACGACAAGTGGAGGCATCCCGATCCTTACATTGGTATGTAGCTTGACTTTTGTGCTTGACCCAATGTAATTGTTGAACCTTCAAATGTACCATGATGAGCACATATGATCCAAGTTGAAGTAGATAATGTTAATGGGGGCACTGGTATTCTCCCAAATCTATCAGACACTTTGATCGGGTTGCAAGATTTAGCATAGATTAGAAAGACTTCAATTTTATTCAGCAAACACTTAATTTTTTATTCTTAACTATTATACTAAAATCATGTGTATATTTAATTTTGTTATAAATATTAGTGAAAAAATTGGAAATTCGATATATTTGTAGCCGTCAATGTTATTGTTGTTATTTTTGAATTATTATAATTATAGGTTTTTAAAATTTAAAAAAAAAAAAATAGAAGACGCAAAATTCTGCATCGTCTATATACTTATAGAAGACGCAATCGTCCGCATCGTCTATATGCATATAGAAGACGCGGAATTTCGCGTCTTCTATTAGCGAATTTTGCTAGACTAAACATATGTAGAAGACGCAGATTTCGGCAATAGAAGACGCGGATTCCTCGTCTTCTATTTATTTTTTTCTTGTAGTGATAATTCGTAGGGGGCTCTATATAATTTTATAGAACAAAAAAAATATAACTAAATTTTTTTTGGTCATCTTCATCCTCAACACCTTCATACTTTTTTCTTCTTCTTAATTTCAGCCCTTTTTTACTTCTTGGGGGCTAACTCATTAAATATCGAATTACGATGTTAGTAAACCAGAAAAAGATTTCGATTAGGGGGTGGCTTGAGTGTGGCTTTAAGTTCTCCACAAGAATATAGAGTATTATCTCCTCTGACGAACGAAAAGATCTCGGATCCACTCCTCAGCTCAGGCACGTAGTTGAATTTCGATGGTTTCAAGTTTAAGATAGATTGGAGGTCTCGTGTTATGAGACACAAAATATCAATGAGCTTTCAAAGAGATGAAAAATTATGTTTTCAATCGTGCAGAATTATTGTAAATTTTTCAATCATTTCTTCTCTCCCAGGGAGGAGTTATTTGTAGGCTCATTTGAAATCTAGTCATTGTGAGATATTGATGGTGACCCATTCCTTTGAAGGTGTTTTATTAATGTATGATTTTGTACGACTCTACATCTTCTATACTTGGATGAGACATCTTGATTGACATAAAACATCAGTTGAAGATTCTATCAACTGAGCTTTTATTCAGTTTGTCCCACCTTCTTTTCTCAGCTGCAAGTTATGGACAACACACTCCTCACTGCTGAGTCAATTGAAGCTGCTGACGTAGTTGTGATTCTTTTCTTCTCATACAATCGACTGACCATTTATGGTCTTGAGTTGAACATGAGGGTTTCTTCAGTTGGTTCTTTGTATCTTCAAGACTTCGGCTGGCCAAGCCTAAACTATTATAAGACAAAAAAATTTGTATACTCTATGTTTAGTTATAAGTGAGCAAACTCACTTAAAACCAAGCTCACACAAAGAAGATAAGGTAGTTATAACCATCAGTTGGTCTATATGCTTGACTGAGCATCCCCTTAATATGTTATTGCCCTAAATATAATCTTCCCCCTTAAATGAAAAGTAATGAGAATATATTGCACGATTAATCAACTATAGAGGGGGTAATTGATTACATTGAATGTGCATACTCATTTTAGTATAATATGATAAATCTTTAAGATAAAAAGATATTGACATTCAAAACAAAATCACTTTTTTCATGAATTAGTACAGTTATAATGTATGAAGACAACTAACTATGCTACTTTATCACAAAAGACCATGTATGCATCATTTTCACTTTTACTTTTCAATTGCAATGTTCTTCTCACTCTTTTCCTCTCATTCCCAGTTGATATCGATTCCAACCAAACTTCTCAGCTATTCCCTCAGCTGGACATTTCTTTTGTAGTAGACAACTTCTTGTATGCCTCTCTCTTTTTTCTTAGTCAATTGTGTGGGATTAATGCAGCGAACCGAATCATAGATTCATTAACCTGGATCGTTCATGCATATAAAAAAATTTACCATTCTACCTATCAAATTTAATTACAATGGAAATTAGAGTTATACCTTAATTCTGTAGGGTCTGAATCAGCAATTGCGTTGAATCCTAGATCTGGGGAAAGATAATTAAATATATACAATTTAATTCAACAACTAATTGAAAGATTAGATATAGAAATCTTAATCCTTCGGATCAGATCTTCAGATCAGTATCCCTTTGTTTTCCAATCTAGCTACTGGTGAGGATTCCGCTAGATTACACTGCACGAGACGGAGTCAAATTTCTTCTCTACCACTGCAATTGGTGCCACCTCTTGTTCTCACAAGTGTTTCAATTGTTGTGACTTATGAAGTCTGAGGAGAGCATGGACTATTTATAATTAGGGTTCCAAACCCTAATGGGCTCTCTTAAGCAATTATGTTGGGCCAGACCTTGGACCCGATGCAAATAACAAAGTGGACCTATGAATTAATTAATCTTCATATACACAACCTTGTACATAATTAATTAATTAATATTAATTCATTCCACTAGAGAATTATTACTGACATACCCCTTTATTACCACATTATGATGAATGGGTTGCATTAACTCGATGAATCCCTATATTTAAGGTTACCAGATATTAATTAATTAATTAATTAGAGCTTCTGACAAACTACCAATAATTAATTAAGTTCTTATTCTCCTGAGTGGTACCCACCAAAATGTTATCATCTGTGCTTGAACTTACTCAATTAGCAGGACTTTAGGATGATGAACCTCTTTGAGCTCCTCAAGTAATGTCCACATCCTATAACTCAGATATGATAATCTAACTCCAGTTATCATAATGTTCTACACAAGCTATTTGATAAACACTCGTTTTGTGCATTTTACTGATATGAATCTGCTCACTTTTGAACGTAGATTAGATCATTACGTGGTGTTCTTATGTTTTATTCGTATACTTTGAAGAATTATTACGTTTGGGTTGTTTCTGGTTGTTTATGCAGATTTTATGCACAATTGAGTTGTTTTCAAGATATGATCGAGCACCATGAAGTTAGTTGATGTGTCGTTGCACGAGGAAGGTGAAAAAGTGAGAAGAGAT